>CM065399.1:26722500-27217500 GCA_033060915.1 Euryodendron excelsum
CAGCCCACCCCAAGTTCCAAATAGGCTCTTACAAACAGATTAATATTGATTTCAATCCCACGGGATGATAAATTTTTTGCCTTTAAACTTTTCCACCCAAACTGGTCAAAGTCAAATTGGACCCACAAATTATTTCCGCTCTCTATATACACATATCCAACCTATATATATAAATATATCCAACCGACCTATGCAATACGTAATTATAATAAGACGGATCAGTGTGTCCACATCATAATAAAAATATCTACACGTGATTCTCACCCATAGAGACTTTTTTTTTTTAAAACTTTTTTGATAACAATACAATCAAGTGAGACTTCCCTATTGGGATAAACATGCGCGTTGTTCCCTTATTTGGCAATGTGGTCCTCACAATAATTTTTCAAAAAATATTAAAATAATTATAACAATACCTCGTGACTAAACTATGACACACTTTAAACTAAAACTAAAAAATGTAACACATTATCTCTTTAAACTATTATTTTATATTAATTAATTTTTTATTTTATAATATATTAACAATTTATTAAAAAAGTACATGAAATATTATTATGTGAGTTGCATATATTTGTAAAATTATTTTCTTTTTGTTATAATTATCGAATAATTGAAATGCTCCTTGGATATAATTTCAAGCAACATTTCAGTTCATTTAAAAAAGTATTATAATAAGAAAAAATAATTCATGTATAAAATTATACTTTTGTAAATGTGTGCAAGTCACATAATAATTTTTTATTATTTTTTCAACAAATTGATGATAATAAAAGGTGTTGTTGATACAAATTAGTAGTTTATGGGGTTAATATGTAACGTTTTAAAATTTAAAAAAATTTAATGATACTGAGTCATAGTTTAAAAGATGTTATAATTACTCCAAAAAAAAATACTAACATCAATCACATGTTAGATACGATTTGATACTTGCCCTTCTCTTACTCCAAAAGTATCTTAAAAATACAATTAGTTAGAACATCTCAAATTAAATTTTTCTGCAACCCTACGTTCATGGTATGTATATATTTGTTTTTATTAAAATTCTTATTTAAAGTTGTCAAAATCAAACGGGACCTACTACCGATTTTGTTGAAAAGTACTTTTGAGCACGAGTCATCTTTAATGTGTAAAACAAATGAGCTCAATTTTCCACAATGCCTTAATTGTGTTACAACGGCTCACATTAATTTTACATTCAATTATACGATTGTAGTGGATATTCCACCTTCACCTTTTCACATAGAATTTTGAAAGTCAGATGTGACTCATAAATTATTTGTTTTCTACCTCCCTGTACATACATGCATATCCAACCTATCTATATAATGTGCAATTATACTAGGACGAATCAATAGGGCTTACATTGTATAGTCAAATAAAAAGATCTACATCTACGAGTCCACTAATATAGGAATTTTCAATCTAATACCCCGACCGCAAAGAGTGTGAACTCACACATTATACAATCAGATAATGTAATTTAACATATAAATTTTTTTCTTTTGTTTTTGTCAGTTGGGTGTCTGAACCTAATCTCAACTAATCCCTGTGTAGTCTCCTTCCCTCTCCTCACACGCCAATTGAATAATTACTAGACCAAAGATCTTGGGCTGGTCTCAAGAAGTAATGTTTTAAAAATTGAATCGTTGAACGGGGTCACTGGTTCAACCGTCGAGTCAATCGTTATTAATCCATGATGTTATAATTATGTCATTAATTTATTTATTAATAGTAATAAATATGTCTTATTTTTTTGCACTAGTTTTGATACTTAAAATATAAAATTTTGTCTTAAAAGACTGAATCAGACGGTTCAATAATCGGTTTAATCGACTAGGTCACGATTCAATCATAATTTTTAATTGGATTTAATCAGATTTTAATCAAAACAGATTAAGAGAGCTGACCGTATCGTTTCTTAAACTGGTTGAATCGACCGTTTCTTTGACCAGTTGACCAATCAGATTTTTAGAACATTATCAAGAAGTTTATAGCATCTAAGAGGTTTGGAACCTAAGATCTTAGAGGGAGTGTTTAACACATAACTTTAAGGCACATATTAACAAGACCCATTTTACAAATCACAGTTGGTAAGTACGGAACGATAAAAATATATATATAACATGTATGGGTTTAATACGAGTTTTTTAAAAAAAATATGATAAAAAAATTCGGCAAAAAAATACAAAAATGCCAAAAATACGAATATATAATTATATGTGTATCATACTCACATAAGTTAAGAATTCAAAATAAAAAATACGATACCATTTATCGGTAATCTCTTCTTGTACATGTTTGTAGGTAGTACTTTTGTCTCATATATATATCAATATTTTAAAACATATTATTAATAAACAATTAAATTAAAGTGTTAGATAAATAAATTTTATTTCTCTTATTTTATTCTCCCAATACTTGGTATGAGAATAGGTTAATCTAATCTCTCAATTTAGTATTTTGACTATTAATAAAAAGTTATAGAAAAGTATTTCTAATAATTTTTAACAATATCAATTATTAAAAAAATATCACAAAATATATATATATATATATAACAAGATATTAGTAAAAAACACACAAATGATGAGTTGTACAAACTTTTCTACAATTGATAAAATCAAACGACTCTAGTAGTAGTTTAATATTCAATAATCGTACTACTATTATAATTGTATGTTAAGTACAAAATCAATAATGTAATAAAATTATATTAGATCATATCATAATTTTAATCAAGTTTTCCTTTAAAACTATAATACGTGAAACATTTAATACATGCACTATACGATTTAGTTCAAAAACATATGTATTTTTAGTTAGATTTCAGATTTGGATGAAAAACGAAAGTTTTTTTCATTCATACATATGTACAGGTATTATATTTGAATAATATGAGTATTTACTAACTAGGTTACAAATTATGAGTATAGTAAAGTTCTAATATTATTGGAATTATACAGTTCTAGTGGAGTGCTATATCACTCCTACCCCTTTCACATTACAGTGGGCTATCATCCCCTTACTAAGTGGGTCCTAAGACAGGTCATTTAAAGTGTGTTTAGACACACCTAAAAATGATGAACCATTGCGTTGTGGAGTAACTATTTAGAGTGACCGTTACATTACGTCATTATGCTTATGTGATGTGACATTTCATTCAAATTGTCTTGTGTGAAATTTTTACATTTTGAGAATTTTAAATTTAAAAATTCACTATACGACAAAAATAATGCTTATAATTTTTTAAAAAGTTTCGCCTCTGTACACATAATAAACAGTCATACAATATATGCAAAATGATATATATATATATAGTGTGAAAACCACCATAAATAATTTATCTGCGTTACCTACTCTCATCACAGCCAGCGACGGCTGTGACGTGGAGAACAGTCACACTCACTCACCAAACTGGAAAAAGAAAAACTACGAACGATTCATGGCCGTAGGATCACCAATCTGTTGACGTGGCAGGCTGATGTGTAGGCTACGTCATCCAATGACCTTTCGGAGTAAATGACTTGGACTATTAAATATCCAACCAACTTGCATTGCTCTTCATGCACGATATATATAACACCTCAGGACTTCATTATAATTCACAGCCACTCTTGATCCGAGAAAACAGAAAAACGAGAAGTCTAGTGAGAGAGATCACTTGTTTTCAGGTATTATCAAATGGAAAATTATTATTTTTTTCGGAATTTTCTTTTTGTTTGCAACTTTAACTCATTTCAACTACTCAATCTAAATCCAATTATTTTAAATAGAACACAAACAAGTAGAGAAAATAGCTAGTCATGAGTTTGGTAGAGGTTGAGATTTTCTTCACGCGAGGCTGAGCATGGTGTCATGGTTGAAGCCTAACTCGTCCTGAGAACTTGTCCCATTACCTAAGTAGTAATTTTAATTTTCTTTGTGTTTGATGGTCACACCCTGTAAAGCCTATTTTTTATTTTTTATTTTGGCAAACTAGTTGAGGATATTGTTTTATCTAGTCCGTATTTAATAAATTGGTTTCAAAGCTCAATTTAAAAAAATCTCAATTTTAAGAACAAAAAAGATATTTTTAGAATTTTCAAAACCTTTTTCGTACATAATGAAAATGATATGAAAATAATTGTGTTTATTATGTATATTTTTTGTGAAAAAAATTCTCTTTCTTTTGTGAGAACACGAAAATCGTGAACAAAAATGAAAATAAAAGTGTAAAAGCTTTCTGATTACCAAATATTTTTTGTGTTTTGCCTTATCAGAAACAAATGGCCATGTCAGTTAATATGCAGTCTATCAAGGCGGGCCCAGTGACAAGCGTCACGAACAGGGCAAGGTTGAATCTGCCTATTCCTTGCAGCTACGTGCCACGTCTGCTGAGAAAAACTAGTGTGCAAGTACGATGCATGGCCGAGGTTGGTCGTATTCTTTTGAAGTTGTAGATCAATGATCAATCTTCTGATTAGCGGCCAATTTAAGAGAAATCTTTTTTTTTTGTTTTTGAAGGTCAATTTGAGAGAAATCATGACCGCTGATTCATTGACCGAGCTGGATGGTCAGAAGGAGGAATCAACGCCGGTCACTTCGCCTGCACCAAAGCCAAAGGTGGTGCCTTTACCAAATATCATTTTGTAAAATTTCATTTGCAAAACCTTGTAAGGCTAAGGCTATACAAACATAAAGCTAAAATACAATTTTTACACAAACTTAAATAAAATTTTTAATTTAGGCTTCAATCTTCAATTTCGGTAATACTTATCTCATCTGGGGCAATGATTCTTTATATACGAAATAAAAGGCCCTCTTTAAATTGCTTATCCCGAACTCTTTTGTCATGACCAAATGCGTGATAAAACCATGTAAGTAATTAGTAGTTCAATTGCGAAGCCTTATATGGAAATATAAGGGCCAAAGTACACGTAAAGCTAATGAGACTATTATTTACTTTTCACACTTGCTCCGCCTGATTTGAGGTAAAAAAATATTTTACTCATTTTTTTTGTTGTTTGATTAAATAAAGAGTATGAAAAATATATTTTTTTTTATCAAAAGTCTAAAAATAACTTACATTTTAAAAATTCGTAAGTTATTTTTGGCTTGTAACTCTTTAAATCTTCAATACTATTTTAATCATTTCGTTATCGCCTCCCACAACCACCACCACTGCCATCCGTCGCCTACCGCCACCCACAACAGTCATCACCCACCACTACCACCTACAACCAGCACCACCCATCACCACCACCACCACCACCACCACCACCTCTCACCACCCACCATGTACCACCTGCCTATCACATACTGTCGCCACCACTGTCCAACACCTATCGCCGCCCACCACCACCCCCTATCACTAATATGCCACCACTGCCATTGCCATCCACCACTATCCACCATACACTGCCATTGCTTACCATCGTCGCCACCACCATCTCTCACCACCTACTACCACCACCTCCTATCACAAAAATAGAATTATAAAAAAGAAATTTTAGAAAATATTTTCAAATGTCAACCAAACACCAAAAATAAAAAGGAAAATAACTTTTTGAGAAAAACTTTTTACATGAAAAAATATTTTTCGGATATAAAATGTTTTACATCAAATCAAACAAATTATGTTTGTGACAAAGTGATTTCCTTTTTTCCAAAGTTAAAATTTTTTTTAAAGTGTTGGACAAATCTATACTATATATTATAGCAATAGGTTAAGAGATCTTTAAAGCTAAAAGTTTCAATTCTTTTTTCTCCAAATTTTGATTTTTTAAAAACATAAAATACATGTGTCATATTATTATTTATTCCTCTTAATTAATTAATTAATTATTCTAAACTTCACAAATACTATTTAATATAGTTATGGTAACATTTCTAAATTTCTTTAATTATAATCCTCCTAAAGAATCTTTATTAATCATAAAGAGATTTTAAATTTCTAAAATAGAAAGAACATATGTCATTAAATTATTAGCATTTTGTTATACACACAATATATATCATAGATTAACTTTTTTTTTAACTTTTAAATTCTATATTGATAAATGCTATCCATTGATAATTATGGTAAAATTTTCCAAATTTCTTTAATTATAGTTCTCCTAAATAATCTTTATTAATCATATATTAAAATTTAAAATTTTAAAATAGAAATAACATGTATCATTAAATTATCAACATTTTTCATATACTAGATAGATGTGTCAAAATAAATTATATATTATAGTAATACGTTATCATTAAACTTTCAATACAATTTGTATAGATTTGTAATTTTTTATAATTTTTATAGGTTTTTAATTTTTTATAATGTTAGTATAACTTCAACATTAAACTAAAAACTCTCACTAATTGAATGATATATATATAGAATAGATGGATCAGTAATTTATGAAGTCTATCAATTGAGATTATAGTTTCCTAAATGTTCTTCTAAAATTCAAACTATTATATGTTTCCCAAACTCACTCTCTTAAAAAAAATTTTAAAAATAATTAACACCCATTGGTGTGCAATCTATAGTATATCAATCGGTTGTTTGGTTTTTAAGTTCAAAAGTTCTAACCCAATTTTTTTAGAGTTTTAAATTTAGAAAATATGTATGTCATCTAATCATTGATTTTTTTTATATAAATCTTTGTTATTGTTTTTATGTAGACCCTAATTTAAATGTGGTATGTGTAACACCTCATTTACTCTTTTTCTATAATGTTTAATATTTTAGGTCAATCATTTAATTCACTATAATATATAAATTGGTTGTTTGGTTTTTAAGTTCAAAAGTTCTAACCCAATTTTTTTAGAGTTTTAAATTTAGAAAATACGTATGTCATCTAATTATTGGTTTTTTCATATAAATCTTTGTATTATTGTTATGTGAACCCTAATTTAAATGAGGTATGTGTAATACCCTATTTACTCTTTTTCTATAATGTTTAATATCTTAGGTCAATCATTTAATTCAAACCCAATTAATTTACGATTGTTCACAATGAGACAATCTATTGATAGAGTTTTGGAAATAATATTTTTAAATTCAACCTATCCAAATTAATATTCTTTGTCAAAAAATTAAGTTGATCACCTCAGTTTTTGTCCATTACTAATAAATTGTTTTGCATTACTTTAATTTAAAATGATAAGTACTTTCAATTTTGGATAAAAAAGAAACTTATTCTTTAAGATTGTGGCCTCATATTATGCTTCTAATTATATTTTTTTAATTTGGTAAGATTCGAGATTACACATATATGTAAAAATGCACATTTAAAATAATAAATGTAGCATGAAAATAATATATTCGTTCTCATTAAGATATTCATTATATTATATACACTCTTAAACCAATTTTTTTTCGTACATAACATGTGGTTGACTGCTAGTTATACAGATTCAAATTCTATTTTTCAAACCAAGGAGGAAGACGAACAATTTGCATTTAATAAATATACATTTCTAACCTGACAGGTCAGCACCAAGTTCTCTGATGTGTTAGCATTCAGTGGGCCCGTACTAGAGAAAATAAACGGCGGCCTGGCGATGATAGGCTTGGTGGCCGCGGCAGCGGAGGAGTTAATCAACGGTGAGGATGTGTTTGATCCGATATCCGACGATGGGATTCCATGTTTTGTGGGGACAAGCATCGCGCTATCCCTAGTATCTCTGGCAGCTCTATCTTTGGTTGCATTGGCTCTCATATTCGTTGTGTTAGGTGGAGCCCTAGAGTTGGTCCCCCTTTTTCCATAGTTTTGTTATATGTATACAGTGTGTATGTATATATATCGTTTAAGCATGAAGGCTGGTTAGAGCTAATTCTAACAGATCATGCTCGCTCTCAACCCGCACCCGCTCCCGAAATATAATGTTATATGCGTATAATATATATCGTTTAAGCTTGAGGTTTGGTTTAAGTTTCAAAATATAATGCTATATGTGTATGATATATATCATTTAAGCTTGAGGTCTGATCTAGCGGTTAGAATTGATTCTTACGAATCATGACCGTTCTTAACCTGCACCCGCTCCCAAAATATATTGATGTATTTCTTGTCTCAAAGTACAATGAAGACATATTAATATTATGATAATATTTCATTTCAATTTTCTATTGACCAAATTTCCGTTGTATAACGGTACCAAATTATTGTTATTTATTTAAACTTTGACACCTAAAAATAAGCGTGCTACCATTTCAACATAATTTTGTTTTCTTTGCCTATTACTCTAAAAAAAAAAAAATGATATTTGTCCACAGAAACCTTGCACAGAGAATTCCATCAAAATTTAAAAAGACACATTTAAGCATTATAATTTGTACAAAATTTCTGTATTTTCTGTTGCGTCAATTGCTTGTAACCTTTTCGTCCTACAGCCTCCATTACTCCCTAAACTCTTGCGGATCAGAAAATATTAGAAGAGGTAAAAAAAACTATGCGTGGATCATACACTTTAATCTTTCAGTGAAAACTTGAGAATAGAATGAATATAAGAAGGGTTAGGCTGATGAAGTTACGGGTTCATTTGGTAAATATTTTTTGTTTTTGTCAAAATAAAAAATAAAAAAATAATATTAAAATAGTTGTGTTCTTGATTTTTAAAACATTGGTCTAACACTATTAGCAGGATGATAATCTACAAATGTCATTACCAGATTATAAAAAACAAAAAATAAAAATACATACCTATGACACACAACAAAAAATAAAAACTGACAGTATTTCTAAACGGACCTTACATATTCTCC
Source organism: Euryodendron excelsum (assembly GCA_033060915.1). Taxonomy (NCBI): domain Eukaryota; kingdom Viridiplantae; phylum Streptophyta; class Magnoliopsida; order Ericales; family Pentaphylacaceae; genus Euryodendron; species Euryodendron excelsum. Next base: position 26,731,241 of record CM065399.1, read on the forward strand.
TACAGAACATTGAGAAGCTTCTCTTTCAAAATGCTACTTTTCCATTCTGGTGAATTATTTGAAGACTAATCCAAATCCAATGTTCCCGAAACAAAGTTTATAGCATATGATATACATCAAACCCAATGGCCTTCTCCATTGGAGTAGGCTGTCATAAATGAGAAAATATTAGTAACCACCATTGCACTGCATCATCATATTGATGAAGTGCAACAGATGATACAATTAAATCCGGGTGTTTCAAATCCCAATCATCAAAATATCTTGTTTTAGGAGAAAAAATTAAATTTTAAAGTCAACAATCCTGACGATTAAGATTTATGTAATTATGTGACTCTAATTTATTAATCCATATTATCCCATAATATAATGATGTTGTACCACCGCTTTAGCTAATATTTACCCATCATAAAGGCCTATTCAAAATCTATGCTATTGTAAATAGCAAAACGTTATTAGGTCTTTAAACTTCAAAGACTTAATCGAATTTTTTAATTTTTTAATTTTATGGAATAAAAAAATTCACATGTAACATGATCATTGGTTCTTTTAATTTGTATACAATCATTTATTTCTATTGATAAAGACAATATCCCTTCCATGTAAACTTAACTTCCAATCTTAACAACTTCAAATGTCAATTTCAAAATTTGTACTTTTATCTCTATCCGATTGTGATAATTTAAACTTGATTCAGTTGGGTTTTTAACTTTATAGACTTAATTTGAAAATTTAGATTTTTTAATTTTATAAAATAGAAAAATTCACATGTAACATGATCATTGACTCTTTTAATTTATATGCAATCTTTTATTTTTATTGATAAAGACAAAATCCCTTCTATTTAAATTTTAACTTTAAATCTTAACAACTTTAAATTTCAATTTTGAACTTTGCAGTTTATCTCTATCCGGTTATGGTATTTTAAACTTTATTGTATCACTCTCTATAGATAGGTGTATCTATCCCCAAAGCATTCAATCCTAATTCATACCAAAATATTAAATTATAAAAAATACACATGTAAATGTTATCATTAATTTCTATCGATAAGAATAACATTCCTTTTAAAATTCAACTTCACATTTTATATCCTATCTTTATCTTATTGTTGTTTTAAATTTGACTTGATATCTACATATAAAACATTTGATCCCAACTCTAATGAAATAATTCAATTATAAAGTAGTTAGTACATTCTCATACCCTTCAGTTTTTAAACCATTTATTTTGATTCATACTGTCTTATTGTTTTTTCTCTTCAAAAATCAAGTAGCGATAAATCTACAGATTAACGTGTTCAATGTCAAGGACTTTATTAGTTGTCCTTTCTTTTGCACATTTGTTGTGACATGAATTTTAGTCCTTCAAAGTCATTATCAATCCTGATAACAAGCCTATGATCGTTATCAAATGCAGAAGAAAGAGAAATAATGGTAACTGAAGTGATATCATGATGTTATTGATGGAAAGAAAAAAGAAACAAACAAAAGGCTTGCACAATGTGATACAATATACTCTGTGTATTGTGACCACCTCTCCATGAAGACTTTCAAAAGGACGATATAATATTGTGATTATGCATTGATAAGTTAATTTTTTTTTAAATATTGTAGTTGTCATTCAATCTTTAGCTCTCAAAAATAGTATAGTCTTACTTGCTTCAAGTTGAAGTCTTGAGTGGATGAATCTTTTATTTTGTATGATTTGGTCCTTGGGTTGAATTATTGTGGTAATCAGATAACCAATTTAATTTGGTTCAACTATGAGTTCATTAGTTGTGTAACCCAATCTAACTTGATAATTAGCTACATGTCATCTATGTCATATTAGATGCAATTTTTTATTAAAAAATTACTTAAATATTTTACCATTAAAAGTTTTTATCAAATAGTCAATGATGAATTAAAGAAAAATTATGTCTTCAAACTCTTTACTTTTTGTTTTATATTTTTAATTAACCATGCATAGCACAGAGTTACTTTTTGTTTTATACTTTTAATTAATCATGCATAACACAGAGTTACTGCTAATAAATAGTAACCGATATACACAAGGAAAAAATTAAAATTCAGAACTCATCAATCTAAGCATGTCTCAAAAGCAATAAACCAACCCAAATGCTCTACCTCCTTTGGTGCCTTTTTCCTATCTCCTTACATATTTTTTAAAATGCTATTCTTTTACAAAAATTGTATAAAATATCTCACTAGAATAATGTTAGAATAATATTTTTATAATTAAAAATCATCATGATAAATGATCTTTACAAATTTTGGTGATAAAAGAGGCAGAGAATTTGAATTCACAATATAGACCACCAATCGCCTTCCTTGAACCCTAATCATTTGTCTCCAATCATATTGGCAAAGCTAATGCTATGTAAAACCAGAATTTATCAAGAAAAATGGAAGGGAAAGAGAAGAAAAAAAGAGAAGAGACAACATAATGCGAGATTCCAAATTCATTCTTATTCTTTTTATGTCTTTTTACCATCCACTCTCTAACAACCGAACATACGAGGTAATTTTTTATTTTTTTATTTTCTTTTCATTCACCAATCCTTGATCCAAACACAACATAAGTTTTAATGCGAGTTTCACGTTCTATAATAATATAATATGTGACTTTTTTCATGTCCTGTGTGGGTACCCTTGCTCCTTTGCAATGTGCAGTTTCCAAATAAACGAGAGAGTTTCACCCCCGCATCATACACTACGGAAACTGACTTGAGCGAACCTCTCTTATTCCTTACATTGGTGATATCTCAAATTCAACTATACACAAAAATGCCCGCAGCAGTCTCTCATACGTATAAACAGAAAAGAATTGAGAAGAATAAATTTTTGACGATTTATGTACATACGTTTTCTGTGAGAAACCTGATCATTTTCTGATGGGTAGAGTGTTCTATCGCACCTCCTATGGGTCAACCTGAAGTGCGTGCACACTTATCTCACCACTTTGAGGCTGCTTGTCTTCTTCTCCGGCATAACTATCCTGTTTGCAGCAAATTGAACAACAATGTCATGTCAAATTGTAATCAGACATACAGGTTTAAGAGTGATCTGGTCGTACATACGTTTAACTCAAATATACCACTAAAAGAAATAAAAGACCGAACAATAATCATAACAGGATTAAATTTATTAGGAATTCAACAGCGACTGCCCAAATCAATCTGTTGCAAACTATGTAGTATGGATACTTCCAGAAGGGGGTTGTATCTGCATTAGATAGCAATCCTCCTTGGATACTCGCAGAAACATATCTGATATTTCCTAAATGTATCTTAAAACACATTTTCTTCTAAAAACTATATTTTACATGAAGTTTACATTTGTAACAAATTTTGAAACTGATCAGAGCCATAACCAATCACTGTATGTGGATGTTACATTACAGTGGTCTGCTGCATAGCAAAGTGTTTTATTCAAAAGCAAAATGGACATGCGGTTGTCAGTCCCTAAGCAATAGTCTTGAGTACACATCAATAATTTTTGTGAAATAGAAGTTTATCTCCATAAAAGTTCTTGGCCGGATTCTACAGCTCATTAGCTGGTTTTATTTTCTCCCCTCCACAGCTATTTGTTTCATAGCAAACTATAACAGATGTTTTCTTTATGACAATTGTGATTCACTACCAATAATTGCAGTTGGCTGTGCATAGCCAGCTAAGTGGGAAAAAAAACCCATCTATTCATGGTAAAAAAAGAAGATAGAAGCATTTCTGCCAAACAAACAGAAAAGCAAGGCAAGTGACCAGCTAACAGCAATGGGTCAGACCAATATTTTTCTAAGAGTTCACACTCTGTGAGCATATAATATCATCTTCACAGTAAAAATATTCCAGATAGAATAAACCCCAATATTAGCAGAATATTAATGTGAAAAACAATCAGTTAAGTCTCCTAAGAATCAATGCAACAAAAGAAAGCAAACAATATTTTGGATTAATAATTGATATCTCCAAAACATTCGAGAAAACAAGATACTTACTTCTACTGGAAGATCAACTGGGAACAGGTTTATGCTACTGGGATTAAAATCGAAAGCACTGCAGAAAGGGCATGTGACAAGACAAAGAAATCAGCAATATTTACCAGAATGGTACGCAAATGCAAACAAAATGGTTTTGAATAAATAAGGAGGTTCAAGATGGCTCCAGTCAGTCGATAACAGTTACTTGTTAGAGCCTATCATACTATTTCAATCCAGGCTACATTCAACCAACTAAAACCTTAAAACATGCCAAGTGCACCATGATAGTAATAATCATGCTACGAAATTACAGATGGAATAGAAAAGAAAAACTATTCCATCCACATCGTGCATGCCTTTATTTTCAACATTTTAACAGGACAAGAATGTTCTAAAGGGTGGAAAAACAGTAAATTTAAAGTAGAAGCACTGAGTCAGCCAGGAAAGTGAATAAAATGCAGGAACTATACCAGCGAGATATAACTAGCTGCCACACATAAGGAATAAAAAACTCCTCAGGATGGCTCTCTTGTTCATATGTAAACCGCAATTGAGTAAACATCTGTTAAATGAATATATACAAGAAAAACAGAAGGTGAATATCAAAAACAATCCTGATACTAGATAAACCTGCTAACACAACCATTTGCTCAATACCTTCATGCCTTCACCCCGCCAAGATCGACAATTGATGATTATGACTTCTAGAACTTTCTCCACTGACCATTCACCATCCATTCTTTGGGAATCCATGCGGCTATTGAAAAAATCTAAGACCTATAGAAGTGGAAGGTTATGCAGGGAAAAGAAAAATAAAACACTTTCTTAACCATTAGAGATACAGCACATACAGTAAAAATGTTCTCAAGCAGCTCATTAAAGCGTGGATGATTCTTGAAAGGCTGAAAGACCTCTTGCCTGTGCATAATCGCATACACAACCTGCTCCAATGCATACAGTGAAAAATACCCAAAGCATGAAAAGGTGCAAAAACCATATGTGTGCTGTATCAGTGATTACATATAATAGCTAAGCTTTTATCTTGTACAAAATTAGTACAGAAAGAATTATGATACCTCAGGATTACGCGGCAGGGCATAAGTCAGAATTGCATTTAATATTTCCAAAACAATTCTCAGGAAGTCAGTATAAATGTGCAATTCTGTTGACTGCAAAAAAAAAAAATTGAAAATGTAAGATAAGAATGATATACTAATGAAGTTACGATGACAAAGGTATAGACTGTGGAGACTACCAAATCTTCTGGAAGGCTGTCTCCTCTTGATTCACCATTCCCTATATGCATCTTATCATTTTTCAGCTCCGCTAATTTTGTGTACCTAAATATTATACATTGCAGCAAGCAATAAAAGGGGGTTCCAAATCACAATTCCAGAGAAGTAAAGCCTCTGTCAAAGTTATCAAGTATTGCACATATAATAGCAAACTGATGAGACAGTTATCTGAAGACAGAAAAAACATACTTGCGCGAGAGCATATAAAAAAGGCTAACGAGCCTCTGTGATGCATATGCACTCAAACGGTGGACATGGGGTGCCATGTTGGCCAAAGTTGCAAGACAGTTTGTGTGGAGATAAACATCCTGCGCCAATTGAATATGTCAAATACTACAATAGGAATGGGTCTATCAGACTGACTGTTTCAGACACATACCTACATCTCAACACATCCATCAATTTATCCAATATGTAGGGCAAAAGCATACTTTCCCGTGGATTTTCCAAAATGTTACAATGCCAATTGATGTAATTGAGATTTCTATAAACATATCATCTACAACCTCGACCTTTTTGGCATTGCAAATTTATTACACGACCATATAAAGATAAAACAGGCATCAAGATACTAGATGGTCCTAAAAATGCTTAGCAGGGCACAGTATTCAGATGGAGGAAGTCTATTTTTCTCTTGCCATCAATTAGACCAATTTTTTAATGCAGGGAAGCTGGAGATATCACACTTTGCAAGAGAGATCTTTCAGTATAGTTAGAATAAACTAGGATCAGGTACATTGCATGTGATAAGTGAGCCAAAGTTATCAGCTCAAAGATAGAGCAACTACGTAGGAAAGCTTCAGTGGACCCTTCTCACCTCCTTTAGATTCCTTGTTTTTAGTGATGATGAGGAAGACATAGTCTTTTGTCCTTTTTTCCTCCTTTTTTTTGCATTTTCAATTGCATAATTGAAAACATAATCAAACTAGGCATCCAAATTTTCTGATGAGAGTCATGCAAAATTGTTTGTTATTAACCTGATGATTGCATCTTTATTTACTAATAATTACGAAATATGAAAAAGTTAACAACCATTGAACTGATAAGAACAGTTCTCGATATTCTAATGTTACTGCCATTTTCATCATTAGTTCATGGTTTCAATTCTTTTAAAATTGACTAGCTAACTACAAATAAAGATCTCCAAGAATTTTTCCCCTTGGTGAAAGGATACTATACATCCATCGAAGTTAATTGTTGTAATTTTAGCATTTTAGTATATCAGATGTTTTACTTGTGGATTATGATCATATGCCTATGACACAACTTTTTTATTTTTATTTTTATAAATAATAGAGTACATAAATAAAGGCACCAAAGGGGTGCCACCCATATACAAAAGGAAAACAAAAGAAAGCACCTAAATGTATCTATATAAAACTCAGAAGGCACTATAAAGTCTAAAAAAGGATCAATGACGGATCAACTAAGCCCATGAACCAACTATACAAGAGTGACATAAACCCACCCTTCATCTTGATGAGAGGTTCTTCCATCCTGTCAAAAGTTCTCTTATTACACTGGGGCCAAAAAAATCTACTATAAATACAACACCAAAGACCGTGTCTTTTTCTTTCGCTTCCCTCACGCTCCTAGGAAACACCCACGTCATGCCAAAGATAATGAAGATCAAAACCTAAAGGTCTCTAACCACCATACGATGAATAAGAAGATGGTTGGTCGTTTCCCCACTTTTCTTACACACAACAACAATTAACATTGATTTTCCTCATCTTTATCAAATTATCAATGGTAAGAATTTTTGCATGCACTGCTGACCACACCAAAAAGCAACCTTCTACTGCGTCTTCGACCCCAAACTCCTTTCCAAGTCCCAAAATGGGAGATGGCCTGAAAATTCATTGAAATTTTCACAAAATATAATAACTTCTTTTTTGTGTTTTGATAAGTAAATTTCTTTTAAAAGCATCATGGGCATGCCAGTGCTTTACCTAGATAGCAAAACAAAACAGCACACCCAACCAGGGATGGCAACGGATCGGGTTCGGGTTGGGGAACACTTACTCCACTCTGAACCTGTTTAGACGCACCCTCCCCAAACCCGCTTGAATCTAACCCCCGCCCTGTCCCACCCCATAGTTATGGAACCCCAGTCCGCCCCACCCTGCACCGAAATAGGGTGATGGAAGTGTGCGAGACAGAGATAGATCAATGCCAAGATGACTATGCTGTGTAAGAGTATATGGACTCTGTTAATCGTGGTGTAAGGTTGTAGCAGGGAGCTACTTTCTGACATCCTTGAGCTACTTTCCAGCAAAGATGAGCCGCTCTTTGCTGCTGTTGTCTGGCAGAATGCATCTTGGCCATGACTTGGGTGTGAATGGTGGGAATTTGGGGAAATTGAAAGCCAGAGGTTTTAGATAGCTTAAAGAAGAGAGACTGTGTGTGGTAAATCGTGAAAGTAAGGCGGGAACATAAAGGGGTGTATTGGGAATCTGTAAACAAGAGAGAGAGTGAGAGAGAGAAAGGGGTTATTGATAAGGCATGCTTCCCTTTTGAATACATTAATTTGCTTTTTGTCATTTAACCTTTACAATTCCACGAGGATAGAGTCTGAATTGAAATGGGCTTCAGGTGTTTGTGATTTACCCTATGGTAGAGAAGTTCAGGTCACCTTTGTCGTCACCGTTGCTCGCCGATTTGATGCCGCTCTGTTGTATCCTGGGGCATGAGAAAGCTCTGATAAGTGGATTAGAGAAACAGTTCTTTTCGATGAGCGTTGGCGTTGCTGTGTAAAACCACGACGATAGGGGTTTTTGGGTTGTCTTCGCCTCCGACTGTGTTGAACACTTGCCGGCGTCGGTGCCAGCGGTGCTGGGTATGGACTTGGATCCTTCTTGGTGAGTACACGAATTGGGTTTTCTGTGATGATGAAGAATCAAAGTTCTCTCCACAATCACAGTCCAAACATATTTGAGAACCCGCCCCGATCAGGTTGGTACGGGTCGGAAACCTGAATGAACAGGTTTTTTGGCCATTCCAACACCCAACCCAGTCAAAAAAATGTATCCACTCCTTACATATCAAAATACTTCACAAAAGATATTTATCTTTCCTCAACATCAAGACTGAAATTGATAAATCCGTATTTTAGGATCTCAACAAATCTCCAAACAGCCATATTTTAAGCATTGACAAACTCAAACAATAAGCACGTATGAGGCAATCTTATGGCACAGTCTTTCTGGGTCATACAAATCATTCTCAACTAAAACAAGGAATCTATCACAGCAATTCCAAGAAAACGGATAACTAGTATTTGAACAAAAATAATTAGGAGAGATGGATGTGCATTAAGCCATACCCGCAGCTTAGATAAATTGTACTTCACAGTTCTTATTAGAATTATGACCATCAATGAACCAAGAGATGTTTGATGGAGGAGGCGTTCTTGGTACCATGGAACACTAGGCAGTATCTGTTCAAACAAATAAGATGTTAATATGATGCTTTTGTAATGAAGTCAAATATTAGCCCACAGATGCAGTACTTACCAACTTGTGAATGCTGGCATTGAAAGAGGAATCTTGACTAAGTATTAGAAGGATAATCAGCACCATGTATATTTGATTGGATGTCCTTTTTGAAGCATTATACAGCGCTTCCAGCATGGGCATCAACTGTTGATTTCATTCAACAGGACAAGTGATAGTGATGTCATGTAAATAGTAAACATACTGCCTACTAATAAGGCAAAAAACAATAAACATTTTGTAGAGCATAAGATTAGCGAGTTACGTATGTCGCACAATTACATTTGACACATGGAGGACAAATAAAGTACAGGAATTTTTTTTTAATTATAACAAGAAAGAGGGGGCAAGAGAAGACAGTAAAGATTAGAGAAGGAGAGTGCAAAAGTTACTTCTGTGCCTCCCCCACGAAAGCCCTAAAATTTAAGAATCATTCTAACATTAATCCTACCCATCATAATGACTTACTAGCACTCAATTCTATTACTAAAATATTAGAAGCAATAAAAAAAACACCAATACACAAAATATTATCAAAACAATAGCTCTTAAAACAGTCATCACTAAGATATATTAACCAATATGTCATCTTCTTTTGAGTACCACAGAAACTAGACTTCATGGATAATTTAACAAGAACTATGTATATATACGCAAGTGAAGCCATAGGTTGGAGGTGTTTGGTATATGCTAGTTGTAGAGGGTTCGCTCTAAGGTTTGCTCTTAATACAACTTTATTTCATAAAAGAAAAAAAGCAAAGCCATAACTATTGTTATGAACCTAATTTACAAAATTATATGTTCTACATGTCTGAAAGTAGCAATCACATAGCATATTAGAATTTTTTTACCACAACACTTATCCGACAAGTCATTACCATTGCTATTATTTTCTCTAAACTTAATGTTATTCCATCTTTTACCAGGGTTGCCGCCAGCAATGGGTGGGGGCTAATTAACTACAAATAATACAAGGAAACAGAAGAAGCCACTTCATACCAGTGTATCTAAATCAGTTCGCACCAAAACATACTCCAGAAAATCTGAGTTCCCATGCACCAGTGAATAAAGCAATAGGACAGCAGTCTCATCAGCCAAACACCTGAGGAGACAGAACCTATTTGTTATAATTGAAGTAACAAATAAACTAATAAAACCCCAAAGATCAATGCACTTTGATGAGAGAGAGAGAGAGAGAGAGAGCAGTAGCATGTTACTATTTTCAATTTCTGTTAGGATTATAATCAAGATAACCCAATAAGTAGAGCAATTTAGCCCATGAAGCTATCCTCCAAAAAGAAAATTTTGACTATTTCAGTTGAAAAACCAAATAGGAAATTCTCTAAAAGAGAAGAGTAGAACCAATATGTTGGAGACACCAGAAATTTATAAAAGTAAGTAAAACTTCAAGTGAATGACTAAGATTCAAGTGAATCAAGTCAAAGAGACCACAAGGTCAAGAGGAATGACAAAATGCAGGGGGCAATGGTGAGGAGAAAAGACATAAATGCCCTACAATTTTACAGAGATAAGACCCCTATATTATAACGACTATTAGCCACCTGATCCTCAAATGGCAAAACGAAATGCATATAGACATACACATAAATATGTGCAAAACCATCCTTTATCTACTGGACTTCATATTCCAAGGATAGAAATTCACACACACACACACACATATACAAAAACCATCCTACATTGACTGGACTCCATATTCAAATGATAGAAATTCACACCCTAACATATTCATAACCATAAAAGATTACTGAGATCATGATCCATTATACAATTACTTCAGAATTCCAAGTAGATTAGAAGTTTTGGAATCCACATTTATTTGTTCCATTCGGACTCCACATCCTAAGATGGGAAATCCACTCTACTTTTTGTTTACCACGTTCATGTGTCTACTTCATACCCCGCACCGTAAACAATTCCTCAATTAATCCAAGCAAAGCATTTGAAGCCAACTTTTTTGTTAACAAAAAAGATCCTTTCACTTAATCTGGCAAACAGAATACCATCTTTTAATACTTCAAAACTAGCACAAATTTGCAGCTGTCATCCAAGTTTGAGAAATAAGATTGTTAACCAATTTCAGTAGCTCAGTTTGTTTATAAAGATGTCTCCTTTCTTCCATTGATAACCCATATTACAATTCTTTTATGCCTAGTCTGATATTATCAACTAATTTTTACTGTAAGACCTCCCCATTTTCTGACAATCATTTGCTTAATGTTGGTTTGCCAAAAATAATAGAGTAGCGATTTCAAATTTGTTACTTGGTTAGGTTTTGATGTTTGTAACTTAGTAAAATTCTTGACTAGTTGAATAAACACATCCAAAGAGAGAATGTTTAAAAGCCAGATCCCACTTTTCTTCACATTAGAGCCCTCGGGCCAAAATGTGGGCAGTCCTGTCAACCAGCCTAAAATTTTTAGTGTGAAGACCCTTCTCTTGCCATGCAAATTAAAGAACAAAAAGTGCTCTCGCATTCGAAGTTACAGAGCATATTTTAGCTATAATCCTATTGCTAGTGAATTATTTCAATTTTTGTTCTCTCTACTCTTATCATTGGCGTCTTCAATTAATCAGAAAACCTGAGAGGTGGCAGTTTACACTGCTCAGATCTAAACTCCTTGAGTCCAACTCATTACCTCAAAAAATCACGAAGTCTGCCGAGCCCACTCCAACCTTTGGTATCAAAGGCAAGAAGTCAGGGTCAATCTTTTTCCCATTAAGCCGGGATGTAGACAATAAAATCCTTGCATTTTATTCACAGGAAGGACAAGCTTCAACACTGTCAAGAACAGTGTTGTAGAATCAGCTTTCTAATCCTATCTTTTCATATTGGGTTTTTAACAAAAATTTTACGAACTCCAATCGTTAATTAACTAATTTTTTAATTCTCTTAACAGCTTTCAATATAATAAATAGGTCAATCACTAGTTATATCATAGATGGCCGAGGCAAAGGAACTTTTAGGGCTAAAAAAGAAAAAAATACAGAAGGCAGCCAGGCACAAGTTTGATGTATCACCTTTAGATATTATAGCAACACACCATCTTTCATGAGTTAAATCCTTCATTCATTTTCTCCTTGGACCCTTTGGGAAATAAGTAAAAGAAGCAAAAAAGAATCTATCACTATGGTCGAATTTAAGATTGCTTAATACCTATCCTATATGAAGACCACAGCAGTTATTACATTTGACATTCTCGATAAAATTAATCTGTTCAAATCCTACTCCACTCCCCTATCTATGCATGCTCAGTTTTCTGGTTGGAAAACAATACAACAGTCCTGTGAGATGAAGCAAGGAGAATGTCAGTTACACAAACATCTCTTGTAATTCGGTTAAAGCTAAAAGATTCAAAAGCAGCAAGAGAAACTTCACACGAGATCAGGTACTGAACTCTGAATACACTGAAGGGATATAACCCAGCACAAAAGGCCCCATAAACTAGTGTTTTAAAACTGTATAAAGATTGAAATGTATGAGGGAAGGAGAAAAAAGAAAAAATATATATATATACATTAAACAAATATATAAATTGACACTAGTTGAATAAAACTTTTACAAAACTGCAAGAATGATATTGTGTCTCTTGGACGGCTTACAACCCAACAGAATAACAAATCAGATGGATAAGCTATGAATGAGGGCCTAAGCTGCTCCCGCCAACCAGGCAATATGGAGCACAAGAAAAGACATTTCAAAAACATTACCAAAACTAATGTGATCAGATCTATATCATTCTAGGAAGCACGGACACTCCGTTGAAGGAGCACGTGGGACACTAGCGGACACTCAATTTTACGTGTCCGGTTTTTTATTTATTTATTTTTATGTCGGACACTCTCTAGACACGGTTTGGACACGCATGTCCCATTTTGGACATTTATGGACACGTCGGGGACTCAACTATAAATTTTAAAACTAATTGTTGGATCGAAGAAGAAGAAGAAGAAGAAAAACAAAAACAAAAACAAATATACCACTAATATTGGAGGTTAATTTATTTATGTGTTCTTTATGGATTTTATATTAAATGATGATGGATTGTTAATAGTGTAATGACGTTTTAATGTCTTGTTTATGACTTTATAGTATTATGTATTGATGGAACAACATTTTTGTTATTAATGTTTTTGTTTAATTTATCATTTTTGATGGAATGTAGTTGACTACTTGTAAATGATTTGTTGCCGATCAAGTAATGAAATATGTTGTTTTTTTAATTTTAATTGGTGATATCTTGTATAATTTTCACTTTTTTTTTGTAAAATATTTATATATATGACATATACAAATATATTATTTTGCCGCGTCCCTGCCGTATCGTGCCCTGCATTTTTTTTTTAATTGCCATGTCGGCGTGTCTAACACGTATCGTGTCCGTATCCATGCTTCTTAGATATCATCCATATCTACAAAACTCTCATCATTAGTGATACTATGGGTACCATCGGACATCACCTTATCATGTTATATATCATCAATAGGCACAAAATAGATGGAATCTATTAAAGGAAAGCGTAACTCCAATTTCGACCAAAGATCAACCTAATTTTTAAAAATTTTGGTAAATGTATTCCAAGGATGCCAACCACGGGATGAAAAGGTAATCTACCAAGACATAAGGTAAGATTTTGAATCTAAGTTTCATATACTGATATAAGGGTAAGTTAGACACTCACATTCCAAGAGTATCAAAGAGGGAAGCAAAAGGTAATCTCACAAGAGGACCACTCTCTGCATTTGCCTCAACATCCACACGATCAACTGCAACCAAGGGAGTAGTTTACTCAGCACCACACAGAATGAGCCCCGTAACAATCAAAAGGCTACAATTTAAAGAATCTTACATTCCATATCTCTAGCATTTGCTAAGACATTGCAGTAGGGGTTTTCAGAAAAATATGTATTTTCTTTCAGGGGAAAATCTGAAGTGGCACTATCATCATTTCTATCTTTCACAGTTTCCTCCAAAACAAATTTACGATAATGAATGAGAGTAAGTAAAACATGAAGACTGCTGTCTGCCAATGGACTTCTAGAAGCCTCAGCACTTGAACTGACAAAGTAACTAAATGGCAATAGCACAATACTTGCTGCAATACAACGATAAAAAAAATCGAGAACTTTTGTCAGTAAAATATCCACTGCAATAAATACACAAAACAAAACAATTCAATGGCAAACATAAAGTAAAAGTGGAAAAAATTAATAGAATCTAGAGAAATTTATGAAAGCTTGCAAATCCAAACTACTCCTAGACAACATGCTATTTTGATGACATTGCCATAACTATGGCTCATGTCAACGTGATGAAACCATAACAAAGAAAAAGGTCAAGATTACAGTGTCGAAAAAGAAATCTAGAGAATGAAATTTAGAACAAAAGAAGCACGGAAGGATCTAGCTGCATAGGAATAACTGATATTTGTACATTCCTAATAGCAGAACTGAGTATTTCACTCATTTCAACAATCGAACTCAGTCGCTTAAAAGGTAGTGAAATAATACACCTTTCTGCCGGTCCACAATACAGATGGCTGTTCATCCATTATCAAAGTCTCTCCAAAGACAAACTATGAATGCAAACTAAAGACAAGATTACTCATAAAAAATAGCATCAAAGAAATCACCATACCAGCCGCCGAACCAACTCTCTGTAGAACACCGGTCTGATTTCCTTCAGAAAACACAGTATAAGAAGCACTATTTAAGGGGAAGCGAGGTCGCCTGATGTAATTAAGTAGCAGTTTCTGAACGACCAATCCAACCAAAGAGCTTTCCTGCAAATGTAATAGCAATTCAGTACACCCAAATAGTTTTAAGAGATCTGCAGATTTTGGACCAGCTAAAAAAGTCAAAGTTCTTGTCACCTGAACCATTGCCACATCAATGAATGGGTGAACATCCTTCGGTCCTGGTGATGGCCCAGAAAGAAGCTGAGTTGACATCAGCACTAGCATGAAGTCGAGCAGTTCGTGGTGTAGAAGATATGTGTTGGGACTTGCCAAACATTTATAAGAAAATGAAGTAAAATTAGGAAGGCAATGTACATACATTGCAGCACTAATAAACAAAGCAGATAATTCATAACATACCTAACATCTACTTTGCCAATAAAGCTAAGCACACTATGCATAATGACATTTGCAACGTTTTCATCTGCAGTGAAAAACCCAAAGTTCTTTAAAAGTTGGAAAAAAATTATCAAACACAAACACAAGAACAAGAACACAATGGAAAACTGAAATTCGAAACAAAAATCAAAATATAATAGATCTCTCCAAAAAGACATTTCAAATGCCAAAAGAGCCAAGACTACCCAAATATGGTTGAAGTCAAATGTTAAGAGCATTTTAACCAGCAAAATCCATCATGAAATTTGAGTTGACAAATAAAACTAAGCCTTTAGGTCACTTTAGAATTCTACTAACTTTAAAGAGTAAACTTCAGAATCAATGATCATCATGGAAGCTAAAATTTCAATTATGTACACCAGTTCTTAATTTTTTAGTTATTGGCTCCCTTCAACTTCAAGCAACATCAAAAAAAATTATGTCTGTCTCTAGAATACAGAATTCAATGCAAACTTTAAGGGCCTCTTTATTACCATTTTTCAAAACTTTAGTTTATGAAAATAGAAAAGGAGAAAATGACAAATTTTAAAAAAAATCCTGGAAGTGGGTCATTTCATGAAAATTAAGTATTTTCTGCACTTCTAACCATTCACAACATGAACCCAGAACCAATTTTAATTTCATCATTTTTATTTCCACAAAAAAACTGCTTTCAGAAACTTGGTTTTGAAGGCGATATACCAAGCAAGCCCCAAGGAAGTGCACAGAAATGAGCAACCCCACGATGCATGAGGATGAAAGGTGTGACAATCATCCTTCATCCTTGCTTCACCTACGCTTAAAACATGATTGAAAGGTTTCAATTATACAGTTAAGTTCATTGGCCCCAGGATATTGAAAGGGGGGTTTCACCTTCATAGTCAACTAATCCTCTATTTCAAACAGAGAAGCAAAAACAACTAGAATATCTCACTATCCCTTGAAAATTTTGCACCTAAACCATCACTTTTTTCCATCAAGCCCTTAACTAAGGCAAGCCAGCCAGGCAAACTGATACACTAGCTCAACTCTTTGGCAATAATAAAGGCACACACATAAGCAAAGAGATGAAACTGAACTCATTGAAAATACTAACATTACATTATAAGCTGCAAGTGAATCACCTCGCAATAAATTATTTGGCACTGCTTCACTCTCGTCTAGGGACAGGTATAATTCCTCAAAAGTGTTGCTTTTGGCATTTTCAATTAAGTACTTCAGAAATACAGATGAGATGTACGTTGCATTAATAGCCTTCATAAAAGCAGATGGTGGTACACCAGAAATAGAACCACACTCTTGCAAACACCATGCCAGGTGAATCAAAATTTTTGCAAGATGCCTTGTGTAATAGTTGTTCTGTGCTGCACAAGGTGAAAAAAATTAAAAATTAAAAATTAAAAAAAAAAGATAAAAGAATATATGTTAGAAAGATTATCAAGCAAAAAGAATATGTTAATGAAATACTTTCAGAACACAGTATTCATTACACCACAGATCTAAGTCACACAACCCTACAGCAGTTAGAGAGGTGTCAAATTGTTTATGGCATCGTCTATCAATTTTAGCATTTTTTGCAGCATCTGGGTATCAGGTTCGTTAATATAAGATAAATTCTTTCGACACAGAACACAAAAAGATAAACACTGATTACCTACAAGAAAAACGAAGACTGAACAATTCATTTATGTATCATTGAATATCAGAATTCAGTGAGAATTTTTTTCTCAAAATATGGCATTTCAATGCATTGCGTTGTTGACAAAAGTGTTGACAAATTTCTATGATATCATAAAAATCATTAGCTTTTTCCTTGTTCCACTTTAAATGAACTTGACCAATATCTATATCATCTATTTGTGCACCTTTGCTGTTCAAACTACAAACTTCTAAAGGCAAAGTCAGGCCCACGTAATCTCTCATGCAGGTAGCATATGCATCCTATCATGTAACATCTGTAACATTGCGAGATAAAGCAAGATGCAAAAAAAAAAAAAAAAAGAAAAAAAAAAGAAAATTCTCAGAGACAAAGGAATCATGATTGTCAATAAATTACAAGATATAAAATAGACCCCTCCTCATAAACTTCGGACATCATGGGTGATTATATGGGGGAGCATGAGCCACCATTACTAAAAACACACACACACACACACACGCACTCTCTCTCTCTCTCTCTCTCTCTCTCTCTCTCTCTCTCTCTCTCTCTCAATGGATTACTCGAGAAGCATTTGATAGAGAAATTCGACAAAGATTTCACATTTCCTCTTTGGTCTAGACTATTAACCACCGTAATGGGTTCAGAAGCTTTATATTTTACAGATGGATAGCAAACCTTTGCAGGACTTTTAGCTGTTTTGGCCCCATAATACTTGGGATCTAGTTTCACACTTTGGTTGGCTTGAAGCTTGTTGATGCACTAGCAGACCCAAAAGTTCTGGTTACACGAATTCAGAAAGTAATTTTCTACGAAAGAAATGCCATAAGGTTCATTAATTTTTTATTTTTGAGATTACATTTTGCACTTCTATGACAATTAGTAATTCCAACTGAGTTCTCTCAACTTAAAGTTCGGCAAGAGTTGCCAAATTTTCAAAATTTTATGGGACAGACTTAGAATGGTGGTTGTTTTGAGTTGCTGTGAGAAATGTCTATCCGGTCTTCAGACTAACTCTAATGATTTTCAATACTGTTTTTTCTCTTTTAACACAATATTAGTAACTAGAGTCTATGTGTTTTAGGTATCGTATTTGCAAGTACAGCGGTTCACATTGGATCAATCATCTTGTCTCATGGAAGCTAGACAATCCCGTATAAGGTGCTCGACTTATAATCAAGCACAGATTAACTGCAATCTGTACATGCAACCCTTAGCTTTAGGTGAATTCAGCAACATTTATTAAGCAACTGTCATTTGGTACATAACTTCCGAACATAATAGTTTAACAGATAACAATGTTGGAAGACTTACATAAAACCATAAGAAAAGATTATTCATTCTAGACAAAAAGGGTATGTTTCAATGTCAACTTAAATTTAAATAGCCTCATAGTGCCTTGTATAGCATTTGAAGTAATATTCATCACAGAAAATTGGACAATTCAAGGAAACCAGGAGCCTTCAACAAGTTCCCCTCATGTGACCATTTTCAGCCTCAGGTTTTGTTTCCATTTTCCGTAAATTTTTCCATTCAAGTTAGTAGGTTTCCATTTTCCGTAAGTTTCTCCATTCAAGTTAGTAGGTTTTAACCTTAAAAATTAAACATAAAATGTTAATAAGACCATGCAATTTCTGGGAGACATAAAAAATGCTCTCCAGAAAATGACAAATTACTGGGTGCACATTTCAAAGGTTACTTACCACAGAGTTCCAAACCAGAAAGGGCCAATGCACTATGAGGAGAGACAGCAGGTAAAACAGCAACCAACGTGACAATCATGAAAACAGGATACAGGAGTAATTTTAGGGGTGATAAATTGAAGAACCCTGTTCATGTGAGTCATTTTAATCATTTGCACCTGTCTTTTTTGGTTTCAACCTTCAGAAAGGATTACTTGGGCAATTAGAGTGGGAAACAAAGCAGGGCTTCTAGCATGAGAAATGTGGAGTCATCAGAGGGTCTTAAAGTGGTGGAGAGCAGTTCATGGAAACTGTGCTCCTTACATTTTCAGAAATGGCAAACGGTTCCGCACACAATATAAGAGGTAAAGATGAACATACTGATTGTCTGTGTAGAAATTCCACATCTATTCCAAACAACATTATTTATTGCGGACAAAGAACTACCACACCCATTTTATGTGAAAAATTGAAAAGAAAAAAAACACCTGCATACAAAATTCTGCTGAATAATTTTACCACTTCATAAAGCCTTTGTCAACAAATGGTCCAAGTTTGCTATATTCAATGTCTATTTAGATTAAAGTATTTCTCAAAATTTAGATAGAGCTGCAATTAGATGACCACGCGTGGGATGAAACATCACACTACAGGATCCAAATCTCGTGAGAAACTACATCAACCAAACTTAAAATTCTGTCTGAGAATTTCGTGCAGACTGCCACAAGCTTGTATACAAGAGACTCCCACAATATCAAGCACAATTTCATTATGCACAGCATTTGTCCTAAATTTGTGAGCCTAGACGCTGACATAATCCTTCGAATTCTCCAATTAACAACTGCAACTATCAAACGAGGGACTACATCTAAGCTCCAAAACCCTTGCAGAAACAATCTACCGAGTTATTCATTTTGTAAACCCAATTACGCAATGACACCATGCCATAACTGACAATTCAATGGAACTAAGAACGCAAAGACACATTCAACTACGTATATTGAAAATGAAAAGGTTATCATTAATATACAAAAACTACTGACCAAGAACCTCGCAAGCCTGAAGAACGCGCTCAGCCGGCCAGTGAAGGTCAAGAGGAACCTCGAGCAATTTCTGCCAGTAATCGGAGGCGAGAGGGAACGATTTCTCGCCGACGAACGTTCCAATTAGATACTCCGCCGTGTCTTGCGGCCGCGCAGCACTGCTCCTGCTCGGCGTCGAAGGCACGGCCCCCATCAAAAACCTGCGAAACTCTCTCCCTCTATTCTCCGAGTTTCTCTCTCCACAATCACAGTCAAATTCAAGGCAACAATTCAACACTCAATCGAACACCGCTAATGGCATTACGAAAACGACGCAATTGAGAGGAGAATGAGGTGGAGATCGGAGCTCTGTGGATCCGTGTGGCTGGGACAGAGATTGAAACCTGGATTGTTCGATGCTCGGCTAGCACGTAGACAGGAAGAGAGAGAAAGTATAGAGAGAGAGAGAGAGAGAGAGGGAGAGAGCGCGGAGAGAGGACGCTTAAAAACGCAGGTTTTAAGACTCGAGAGAAGGAGAAAGATCTGTGAAATACTGAAATCGAGGATTTCGCGTTAACTACGAAGGAAAATTTGTGATAAGTACCTCAATTTGATCAGTAAATTGACGAAAAAGCCCTGTAAACTTCAATAAAGAACATAAATGTTGAGGTACTATGTGCTAACGGTAATTTTTTTAAAGTTATTTTCGTTCTTGCTCTTTTAAGAGGGAGATCTATGTTTGGCATTAAAAAAGGGATAACCATTTCCTTCACCATATGTTTGAAAAATTTCTCATGCTCTGTGTACATGATAGCATACTAGTTGATTATGTATTTATATATTTAATTGTATTTAAATATATTTTACATATAATAATCACAAAATTAGTATTTAAAATTTAAAGAGAATATAAATAGATTAGTAGCACAGTTTTAATATGTGGCAACTTAATATACTATCATATACACATGACATGAGAAATTCTTTTAATTTGAGTTGAAGAAAATCCTTGTCTAAAATATATATATATATACTTCAAGAGTATACAAAATTCGAAAGCTTTGCTTCTTTTCCTTTTTTTTTTTTTTTTAATAAGCAAAAACAAGTTTTTACTTTTGAATTGCTTCTTCCACAAAACAAAAGTTTTACATATGCAAAATGATTTTGTGGGCAAAAGTTTACATTTTATGATATGTATATATATATATTGATGTGAACATAGTACACCAAAAAGTTACAAATATGAACACAGTCTTTCATAGCATGTGTATTGGTTTAATAATTTAGGTTGAATTGATTGAAATTGAGTCTAAGAAGACTCAATGAGACATCTCCACAGCCACTTCTCAAAGTACAAAGACCATATTCTAGTCCTCTTAGGCATCATTTGGATGCAATTTTCTATAAAATAAAATAAAAATACCTAATTTTTGAATTTTTTTTTGCTAGCTTTTTAGTTTTAGCTTCCAGTAAAAGCACCCAAAGCTAAAATTAAAAAAAGGATCCATAAAAAATCAAAAGTTCAAACTGAAAAGGCCAGTCAAGAGATCCAAAAAACCATTGATATGAATACGGTAATTTTACATATAACATTTTTTTATTTAAGTTAACTAATGTTCTTCATAATATCCCAATGTATTGAGTTCAACTTTTTTTGAAAAATATTCTATATCAAAACGGGGCACCCCAATAGTTTGTGACAAATTTCCGGTGTAAAAAGACTTGGGTTTCTGTCTTTCTAGTAATGTTTCCTTAGAAAAAGATTGTAACAATGTTTATATATATATATATATATATCTTTTTTGCTTTTGCATATATCAAGGTTTTTTATTCTCCAAACTTTAGTCAAACCAAATAGTAAAATTTCTAAGTTTTCAGTAAATGAAAGAAATAACCCAAATTTAGAATAATTTGTTCTTTAAATCATCTCCCAATGAGAAAACTATCCAATGACATTACCGTTGTATTGAATATTTTCTCCAAATTTTGACAATATATTTAGAAGTTTGGCTCTTTAATAATTTAAGTTGAATTTTTTCCAATTTGAATTTAAACTCCTACACAAAATAGAATTCTATGGGTTCACATGGATGCTAAAAAAAATTGTACACATTAGAATATTTTAATTTTATGTAGAGTAATGTACAAAGTAATGTGACTATTTGAAGTTCTTTATTTCAAATTGAAACACTTAACTCTTTTGCTCATAATTTTAAAAATATTGCAGCCAGATCCTTTTAATGGAGTTTTTCTTCATAAAAGTTTTGTAAGAATATATTTTTTCCTCCATGTTTGGTAAACCATCATATCTAAAATTAGTGCCTTCCTTCCCATCATCTATTTAAAGAAATTGAAAAATAAAAAACTGAACTAAAAAAATAAAGGGTATTTTGGGTATTCATAATATTAGAAGGTAGAGTTCCACTATTAATTGCGGTTTTGCTGGTCATCAGCGGCAGCAGCTTGGTTTATTTCGTCGTCGGTGAGAGGCCACGTGGCATCGCCCACGATTTTGTTTAATTTTCATTGATGACTACTAGACTACTAGGGACCACTCGCTATTAAAGATTTGACAAGTCACTCCCCCATCGAGAACCATCTCTTACGTGTTAACCGTCGAGTAAGTTTCAAATGAGTTAAATCGACGTCTGATAATTGATGTTGTTCTACACGCGCTCCTTAGTGCTCGTGGCTGTCACTTTCCTCATTCGTATTTCGCTACCACCTCTGATAATGATCTCGTGCTTGGCGAGCTAGTGTGTTATTCTGTACCATGTATTTCATCACCATTGACTTAGAAATTTGAGTCATCAATTATATAATAAAACACAAAAAACACTAAAGATGACTTGGACTTGAATGGCCATGTGCAGAATTGGGAAACCATACTTTCCAACGGCCACTCTGATGCAAGACCAACTCCAAAAGCCCGTTTTGAATTACACTTATCTTGGATCACCACGGTTGTTGCAGGCAAAAACTATGAGCATGACAGCATTACTTTCTCCCAAATTTTAAAATGTATAATCTAGAATCACATAAGTCGCAACTTCTCAAGTTTAATTTTTTCCTAGCTTTCACGTTATTATCCGTCATTCATATAATACATAAAATTTACATGATTTATAAAATAATAACTTTGCATGAACTCAAGAAGTAGTCAGGCGATGCTTGAACCATGATTATCAAATGGAAAGCTAAATTAGAAAATGTTGGAGAAAACGGAAGCGAGAAACTATTGAAAATATTAATAAAATTCTTATTAAGAAATTTTTGTATAATTTAAAGGAGACTTTTAGAAAACTTAATAAAACTTTTGAGAAACTTAGTAGAACCTTCGAGAAATTTAGTAAAAACCTATATGTATGATTCATAGATACTTTGTTAAAATTTAAGAAAAAAAATATATATAAATTAATATTTTAACTTTTTAAGAATTTTCTCCTAGTTTTTTAAGAGTATTCCAAACGTATCCTAAGCGTTTTTCATAATGTTTTTTTTTAATTTTCAAACAAATTTCGTATCTATACTGAAAGCGCGTTTTCTTACATTTTTCAATATTTATAGCCTAAACACCTTGTAACAAACAAATAAAATATAAAAATAAAAAATCTTGTCGCTGAAGAAATCAAAAATAGTAAAATAGTCTCATGGAACCTCAACTGCATGTAATGAAACCAATAAAGAAGGAATTCCCAAGTATGGTAAAGGAAGTTTCAAAATATCAACTACTTTTGGGGAAGAGAATTGGCAAAGAAGTTTGACAATAGGCCAGGCACTTCATACGTGCCAACTTTCTGTTCATGCACAGCACGTGCAAACCTATCCCCTGAACGGACAGACAAGTGGTAACATCCTACGTGATCCAATTCAATTCCAGTGATGCACCATCAAAACTTCTGCAAACTTAGCGAAGCAAATGGCGGAGCTTTTGCCCATATTTCCATAAAATAAAGGAAAAAAAGAAAAAAGGAAAAGGGTGGCCTATCCTCCTTTAAACTTGCACATGACTAATGATACACTCTGCCAATGTTTTGCCGCACCATAGGTCCCAGGCACTCACCAAGGGCCAGTGAACACTATGATAAACGATCTTGTTTGGTTTTGGATTCATTACTATGAGACCAACACAAATGCCACGTTTGTTTCTCAGGATGAATAAGAAGGTAAGAAATCCCAAAATAGTTAATTTTGGGATTGTAATTTTGGAATTTCTTGATTTACTTATCTTAATGATGCACGTAGTATGCAGAGGCTAAATTTCGTTCTAATAGACAAATAGTCTCAATCGAGCACAAGAGCGAAGATGGGAATGTCGAAGCATTAATCCCATGCAAGCCCAGAAGATTGCGAGCCTCTAAAGCAGTCACCGACCTTTTGACTATCTTCTGACCCCCGAAGGATATCCTGATGATCATCACCCGACCAACGAGAGTCGGCTCAAGCTCAAAGCCTACCAGGTGTACGGTCCTCGTCTCCCCAAACCACCCCTCCAACGGTCTAGTCACCCGCCTGTGGTCAAGACATTCAGTCTAAAGGGTCATGAAAGCTCCAAAGCCAATATGAAGAAGGAAGTCCTGATAAGAAGCGGTAGCCAGCTGCATGGCCTTCAGAGCGGTAAGAATAGCCCTGCGAAATGAATTATGAGTAGTCAACGGTAGCTGGTGATGAGGATTCCCCGACCCGACTGGGGGCGACGCCCGATGCACCCGGCCGTTCCATGACCAGGTCCTCCTCCTGACCGTCCTCGCCTCTTAGAGCCTAGTGGATGCTCATAACTACTCTCTGGTCAGTTCGGCACTCGACCAACCCGGTGGGGGCCCCCTTCTGACACCGGCCGCCCTGGCACGCATCAGGGGTTTGGGCATGTACTTGCAATCAATCCCCACCCCCCTGACACCGCTCTGACGCACGCCACCTTGAAGTGTGGGGATGGTCCACTCAAGTGCTCTGACACTGGTCTGGTCTTCCAACTAGGAGCCGCCATGTGGAAGGACCACCTACCCCCACCGTGCAAGGATACAAGGGAAAAACTTCAATCCCTTTGCAGGTACGCGAGACGCAACCCTGAAGATTTTTCCTCTCCCACATTTGAACCCCTTGGAATCTAACTTGAACACTGGAGGGCCATTGGCTCCCATCACACCGGTGGGTTTTAGCGCAAGAGATCACCGGCCGACAAAGGAATAGTTCATCCCGGACCTGGGGGCAAGCCAACACGAGATTGCTGCATCATCAGCTGGCGCCGTCTGTGAGAATCGACTTCTCTCGTGACATTTCATGGTCTTAACCAGGTCTGGGATTAGCACCCTCCCTAAAGGAACTTCGATGGCCGATTCTAGTGCAGAAAAGATAGCCGCTTTGGAGAAGACAGTGGCTGACATGATGGCCCGTATGCAGCAGCTGGTCAGTCAGAATGTGGAGTTACTACAACGAAACCACCCTCCTCCTCCTCCACCAGAGATTCCACTGCAGCCCAACCCGCTGGCCGAAGAACAATAGGAGCAGGAGGTCGACAAGGATCCGTCTGTCCTCCCCAACGGCAGCAAAAATGGCAATGGAGGGCGAGTTGAGGACCCTCTGTTTCGCCGCGAGCCCAACATCGACGAAGCACAAACGAGCCACGCCATTCCGTCGAGGACGGAGATGGTAGGCGACAAACCGGAAAGCTCTCACGCTTGGGACGAGCAACTGAAAGCCATGCAAGCTCAAATGGCAGGAGTGTTAGCATCGGTGGAAGCAAAAACTCCAAACACCGTCGACGCCCTCGTTGGCCGAACGGCCTCCCCATTCACGCAGAAGGTGATGGAATTTTCACTCCCCCTAAAGTTTAAAATGCCGACCTTGGACGGGTTCAATGGTTCCAAGGACCCGGTGGACCATCTGAAGACATTCAGAGCACTCATACACCTGCAAGCGGTGCTGGACGAGATCATGTGCAGAGCATTTCCCATCACGCTGAAGGGTTCGACGCGAACTTGGTTTAATAAAATAAAGCCGGCGTCGGTCGCCACCTTTAAAGAACTCAGCAAACTCTTTGTGAGCCACTACATTGGGGCCTAGAGGCAAAGGAGACCTGCAGCCTACTTGTTGACTGTGAGGCAGAGGAAGGAGGAAACACTGCGAGAATATGTACGGAGGTTCAACCAAGAGACTCTGGCCATGGATGATGTGGACAATAAGGTGGCTGTCACGGCGTTCATGAGCAGTCTGAGAAGTGGGAAACTCCTCTTTTCCCTATCGAAGAGACCGCCCCAGGATATGGCAGAGTTGATGCTCCGTGCTCAGAAACACATGAATGTGGAGGACGCCATGAGTGCGAGACGAGATAATGATGAAGGGGGCGCCTCGCGATCGGAGAAGAAGAGGTCTAGCGGTACCTTAAATGACGAGAGGGAGGCCAAGACAAGCCGGATTAGCAACCGGTCAAGGAACAGGGGAGAAGAGAGGCGCGAATACTATAACGGCCTCGATCAGACGTTCACCCCCCTCACAACGAAGCTGAAGGATGTCTTGATGGAGATCAGGGACGACTTGGACCTGAAATGACCCTAGCCCTTGAAGACGCCTTCGGATATGAGGAGCAAGAGGCGATACTGCCGGTTCCACCGCGATCATGGTCACAACACGGCGGATTGCATTGACCTTAAGCAGCAGATCGAAGATCTGATCAAACGGGGGAGGCTTAGCCGCTATGTGGCCGGTCAAGACCAAGCACGGGCGGAACGACACAGCCCAGCAAGAACCGAGACAACTACCCAGCCCATTGGAGAGATAAGGGATATTGCTGGGGGATTCGCTGGAGGAGGGGAGTCCTCTTCGGCGAGGAAGAAACATGTTCGGGACATCCGAACCGAAACAGAAGTAATGCTGGTCGGGGTGGCCAGCAAGAAGACGAAGACCGAAGGTCCTGCGATCACATTCACAGAAGAAGAGGCCGCCGAGCTGCACCAATCACACGATGACCCCCTGGTCGTCTCGGCGGTGATCTCCAACTTCAAAACTTAGAGAATTCTAGTCGACAGCGGAAGCTCGGTGGACATCCTGTTTCGGGGGGCCTTTGAGAAGATGAAGATCGGCCAGGAGAAGTTAAAGCCAGTCAATTGTCCTTTAGTAGGCTTCACCGGAGATCGGGTGGTCCCTCTCGGATCCATCGCCCTACCAGTCACCCTTGGAAAAGCGCCACACCAGACGACAAAGATGGTGCACTTTTTTGGTTGTGGATTGCCCTTCCGCATAAAACGCCATCATTGGCCGAACGGCCCTGAACCAGTTTAAGGCGGTCACTTCCACGTATCATCTCCGAATTAAGTTCCCGACTGACGCGGGGGTCGGGTGTGCAAGGGGCGACCAAAAGGAGGCACGGGAGTGCTACATGGCCTCCCTCAAAGGAGAATCCAGCCGGGAGGCCTTGGTCATCGAAGAGCTCAAGCCAAGGGATAAGGAGAAAGTCAGAAGGGGAGAACCAACAGAAGATCTGGAAGATGTCCTGGTCGGGCAACCAGTGCAGAAGAGAACGGTGAGGATAGGGGCTGCAGCACCCGAGGAGTTGAAGCAACAACTGCGGGAGTTCCTGAGAAACAATGTCGACGTATTCGCTTGGTCTCACGAAGACATGCCCGGGATTGACATCCGAGTAGCGGCCCACTACTTGACATCAACCCCGAGGCCAGGCCGGTGAAGCAGAAGCGGAGGAACTTTGCACCGGACAGGAATGATGCAGTTGCTGAAGAAGTAGAGAAGTTGGTGCAGGCAAAGTTCATCAGGGAAGCGCACTACCCCACTTGGCTCTCGAACATTGTCATGGTGAAGAAGTCCAACGGGAAGTGGCGGATGTGCGTTAATTTCACCGACCTGAACAAAGCGTGCCCCAAAGACAGTTTCCCACTTCCAACCATCGACCTCCTCGTCGATTCTACTGCGGGATATGAAATGCTAACCTTCATGGATGCTTTTTCAGGATATAACCAGATCCGGATGGCGGAGCATGACCAGGAGCACACGGCCTTCATTACAGACCGGGGGCTCTATTGCTACAACGTCATGCCGTTCGGGTTGAAGAATGCAGGGGCCACTTACCAGCGGTTGGTCAACCTCATGTTCAAATCGCAAATTGGCCGTAATGTGGAGGTCTACGTGGATGACATGTTGGTGAAGAGCAAGCAGGCCACCGACCACTTGCGGGACCTCGAAGAGACATTCCAGACGCTCCGCAAGTACTGGATGAAACTCAACCCCGCCAAGTGTGCCTTCGGTGTCGCCTCGGGCAAGTTCCTGGGCTTCATGGTGTCACAGAGGGGGATTGAGGCCAACCCGGAGAAGATTCAAGCCATCATCGACATGTAGGCGCCCAGAACGACGAAAGATGTTCAGAGGCTGACGGGACGTGTTGCTACCCTGAATAGGTTCATCTCTCGGTCCACGGACAAATGTCTGCCGTTCTTCAAGATCTTACGCAAGGCGTTCGAATGGAACGAGGAGTGTGAAACAGCCTTTGGTCAACTCAAACAATACCTGAGCTCAGTCCCGCTGCTCAGCCGAACCATCCCAGAGGAGGGGTTGTTCCTCTATTTGGCCGTATCGGCGACAGTAGTGAGCTCAACTCTTGTCCGAGAAGAATGAGGGGTCCAAAAGCCAGTCTACTACACCAGTCATGCCTTGCGTGGAGCAGAAGAACGGTACCCGAAGATGGAACTCTTGGCCCTCACGCTAATAACCGTAGCTCGGCGCTTGCGGCCCTACTTCCAAGCCCACACGATTGTGGTATTCACTGACCAGCCACTGAAGAACATACTACACAAGCCCGAGACGTCAGGGCGATTAGTGAAATGGTCCATTGAACTTAGCCAGTTCGACATCCACTATCGACCCTGACTGGCGATCAAAGGGCAGGCGGCTGCGGATTTCATCGCAGAATTCACTAACCCACCCCCTGCCACCCCTGACGCCGATCTGCCATATAGTAATTGGGTCCTGAACGTTGATGGTTCGTCCACTCACGATTCCGGTGGTGCCGGTGTGGTCCTCGTCACCCCGGATGGCCACAAGATGGAGTACGCACTCTGCTTCAAGTTCCCCGCCACAAACAACGTGGCAGAATACGAAACACTCATTGCCGGTCTTAGAATGGCTCGGTAAATGGGGGCAGAACAAATAGTAGTCCGAAGCGACTCTCAGCTCGTGGTGGAACAGGTTCAGGGAGAGTACGAAGCAAGAGAAGACAACATGAAACAATACTGCTAAGTGGCGAAGAGCCTGGCCAGGAGATTTGTGAAGATACTCTTGGAACGCGTCCCGAGATTGGAGAATGAAGAGGTAGACTGACTGGCCAGAATAGCCTCGTCCAATGAGTCTGACCCGAAAGTTCCGATCGAGATTTTTGATTCGCCGAGCATCTAGAGCCCGGAAGTCGACCAGATTGTGCCCGAATCTTCGTGGATGAACCAGATCAGAAATTACTTAGAGAAGGGAACCCTGCCTGAGGACCGAAATGAGGCGAGGCGGATCCAATACCGGTCGAGCAGGTACCTCATACAAGGCGGGACACTATACAAGAGAGGGCACACCATGCTGCTACTTCGTTGTGCCAATGAGGAAGATGCGGACTACATAATGCAGGAGGTCCACGAGGGGGTCTGCGGGAACCACTCTGGCGGTCGGTCCCTCGCCAAAAAGATTCTGCGAACGGCCTATTATTGGCCCACCATGGAGAAAGATGCCCAAGAATTCGTCAAGAAATGTGACAAGTGCCAACGGTTCGCCAACATCCCGAGATTACCCTCTCAAGAGCTAACCCCAATCCAGACCCCCTGGCCCTTTGCCCAGTGGGGGATTGACAT
Source organism: Euryodendron excelsum (assembly GCA_033060915.1). Lineage (NCBI taxonomy): Eukaryota > Viridiplantae > Streptophyta > Magnoliopsida > Ericales > Pentaphylacaceae > Euryodendron > Euryodendron excelsum. Next base: position 26,760,349 of record CM065399.1, read on the forward strand.
TGTGGGCTCGTTGTCGCTCGGCAAAGGACAGACGAAATTTGCAATGGTGGTGATCGATTACTTCACGAAGTGGGCTAAGGCGGAGGCAAAGGCCTTACCGACAATTACTGAGGAGAAGATGAAGAAGTTTTTATGGCAGAATATTGTGTGTAGGTTCGGAATCCCCAAGGCCGTCATCACAGACAATGGGAAGCAATTCGAAGGCAGACAGTTCAACAAATTGTGTACCGACCTAGGGATAAGCCACCATGCTTCGTCCCCAGAGCACCCTCAGGCGAACGGCTAAGTCGAAGTCACCAACAGGTCTCTTTTGAAGATCCTCAAGACGAAGTTGGAGAAGGCCAAGGGCTTGTGGGCAGAAGAGTTCCACAACATCCTCTGGGCCTACAGAATGACGGAGAGAGTGTCCACTGGTCAGACGCCGTTCTCGCTTACCTTCGGCACGGAAGCCGTGATCCCAGTAGAGATCGGCCTCCCCAGTTCCAGAACGGTGCAGTTCGACCCCGTGACCAACGGCGAGGCCATGAACGTGGACTTAGACCTATTGGAGGAGAGAAGGCTACAGACGGCCGTGAGAGTGGCGTCCTACCAGCAAAAGATGCACCAATACCACAACTCCAGAGTTCGACCAAAAGACTTCGCGACCTGGGACCTTGTATTGAAGAGAGTCAACCAGTCTATCAAGGACCCCAGAGAAGGCAAGCTTGGACCTAATTAGGAAGGACCCTGTCGCGCCCAGATTTTTCGCGCCCGAGGAATACTCACACAAGCGGGAAAAATGTTGTACTCTCTGGTTAGAACTCACCCTCCTAGAAGGATGAGTGCGACTAGGTTTGAATTGAAAATAGATTTGAATAAAGGGCTTTTGAAAAAGATTTGGAGTCGCCACCTAACTTGATTAAGGTGAGTTAGGTCACCTAAAAACGACGAATAATCCAAAGACTATACTTAGGGTTTTGGAAAACGATTTTGAAAATACCACCTCAAGAGAGGGTTTTTAAGAAAAACAGGTTGTTTGGCAACCTTTAGAAAACATTTAGCCCTTTTTGAAAAATAACTCCTTTTTGGTCTTTGAAATCAGTGATCTAGGTTCGGAGGTTGGTTACGTGTAGGGAAGACGCACTAAGCCATCACCCTACCCCGCCCTTTCGGTACCTACATGTCAATCTACCCTAGATTCACCTATGAGAGTCTTCGACTAACCATAACTCAATCCTATCCACTTTGAAAAATAATGTTTTTAAAAAGAAACTAACATGATGCATGATATGTACGTGTAAGAAAAGAGAATTGGAAAAATAGATTTGGAAAGAGATTGATTTGAAATTGATTTGATTTGAAAATAGATTTGAAGAGATGGAATTGAAATTGGAAAGTTTGAAAATTTGGAAATAGGAATTTGAAAATAGAAATTTTGAAAATAGATTAGAATTTGAGATGTGGAAACCGCACCCATGAGGGTGGCATTGAAAGTTTGAAAAGTGTTGTGACCGCACCTATGAAGGTTGCCTACGTATCCCTTTGGGGGAATCAGGTCAGTCGTAGTTCAGACCAGAGTCTGATTGAAAAGAGATTGATTTGATTGGAAGAAAGAGATTGAATTGAAAATTGAATTTGATTTGAGATTAGAAGAGGAGATTGGAAATTGGAATTGAGAAGATTGGATTTGCTTTGGAAAGATTAATTTTGGAAAGACTTGGCTTTAAAAAGATGGAGGTTTAGGAAACCTAGACTTAGGAAAGGTAGGAGACCTAGGAAAGACTTGAGATTAAGAAAGATTAGATTGGAATGTTATACTTGGAAGATTTGGAAAGATGGGATTTTAAGAAATGTTCGAATTAGGAAAGGCCCATTTTAGGAAAGCGTCATTTTTGGAAAGTTTGAAATTAGGAAAGTTTTGAAATTGGAAAGCTTCGAGTTTAGAAAGTTTTCGAAAAAGGAAAGGTTTTAAGATTAGGAAAGTTCCCAAATTAGAAAAGTTTTGAAAATCGAAAAGTTTTGTTTTAAGAAAGGTTTTGAAATAAGAAAGTGTTGAGTTTAGAAATGTTTTAAATTAAGAAAGTTTAGTTTAAGAAAGACTTAGAATTTAGAAAGTTTCAAGTTAAGAAAATTTTGAATTTTGGAATGCTTTGAAAAAGGGAAGTTTTGAAAGTGAAAAAGTTTAGAAAATAAGGAAGTTTTGAAAATAAGAAAGTTTTGAGTTTAGAAAATTTTGGATTTGGAAAGATGTTGAAGTTTTGGAAAGTTTAGAATTTTGGAGAGATTTAGGTTTAAAAAGATTTAACTTGAGAAAGTTTCAGATTTAGAAAGTTTTGAATTTGGAAAGATTTGAAATTTAGAAAGTTTAAGATTTAGAAAGTTTTAGAATTTTAGAAAATCTTAAGATTAGGAAAGGTTGAGTTTAGGAAAGATTTGAAAACTTGGATTTGGAAAGTTAAGATCTGAAAAGAGGGTAGAATTAGGAAAGGGTTGAATTAGGAAAGATTTGAAAGTTAAGTTTTAAAACTTAGGAAAGATTTTTATGTTCAAGTTTTAGAAACTTAAGGTTTAGGAAAGTAGAAGTTTAGGAAGGATTTGAATTAAGAAAGAGTTGGATTTTGAAATTTAAGGAAAGATTTAAAGTTTAAGTTTAGGAAACTTATGGTTTAGGAAGGACTTGAATTAGGAAAGGTTTGGATTAGGAAGGGATTAGATTTGGTTTCTAAAAGCAAAGGTTTGATTTTGTTTCCAAAAACGGAGGATTGGATTTGGTTTCCTAAAGGGAAGATTAGATTTGGCAAGGACTTGGAAAGGGAGATTCTAGAAACCCTAGTTTTGGAAAATTATAGTTTCGACGTAGAAAATAGGTTTTGGAAACATGTATCATTTGGATGTGAAAACAAGAGGTTTTGGAAACCTAGGTTTGGGGCAAAGTTTGAAAATCATGTTTTTGGGAAGAAAATTAAGGTTTCCTAATTGTGGGTTCTAGGGCTTGACTTGGGCTCTAAGGAAAGAGTTTTTAGAAAACGCATTTTTGAAAACGAGGATTTTCTGGAAGGGAATCCTAGGAAGGGGTTTTTGGAAAGCGTGTTTTTGGAAACGAGTTTTTTGGAAGGAAAATCATAAAGGGGAATTTCTAGAAGGGCGATTTTGGGAAAGAGAGTTTTTGGAAAGATTTTTGGAGAGAGAGTTTTTCTAGGAAAGAGACCTAGGGAACGTTTTTGGAAAGTGGACTTTGAAGAGAGCGTTTTGGAAAGGAGTTGAAAAAGGGAGTTTTGAAAAATAGATTTTGGAAGGGAGTTTTTGAAAACAATTTTGGAGAGGAAAGTTTTAGGAAAGTATGTTGAAAAAGAGATTTTTAGGAGAAGATTTTTGAAGAGAGAGTTTTTTGGCAAGTATGAAAACGTTTCACTTTCCTAAAGCGATTCTAGCCATAAGAGGGCTAGAACCACTTTAAGAAAGTGGTTTTGAAAAATAATAAGATTTGAAAATATAGACCAAAAGAGTCATTTTTAATGTAACACTTTCCTAAAGCAACCCTAGCCATGGAAAGGCTAGAGTCACTCTAGAATTATAGTTTTGAAAACACGTTTTTGAAAAAGAGATTTTGATGCAATTTTGAAAATAAGTTTGAAAACGATTTTGAAAATGAGTTTGAAAACGAATTTTGGAAGATGTAAGACTATGATATGCACAATGCAATTTTGGGGTCGTGAACATACAAGGCTAAGGCTTCACCACATAATCAAGGGGGCCGGACCCACGTGGTCTCTGGTTAGACTAGAAGAAAGCCCCCGACACGGTGACTCTCCAATAGCCCAATCTTACACATGGACCGGGAATCCCCTTGTGTTAAGCATGCAAAGAAAGGGGGGGAAAGAGATGGGGAATTAAAATAGAGAAAACCCAAGTGGGTTAGGAGAGAGAAGAGAGAGGGGGGAAGTGTGAAAATTTAAATGGAGAACCTACCTTGTATCTTGTTTATTTTGCGCGCCGTGCTGTCTTCGGTCTTCGGTCTTCGTCTTGATCTTCGTCTTCAGTCTTCAAGAGTTGTCTTCAAACTTTAGATTGCAGCTCTTCAAGTCTTCAAAGGATGGTTGAAGGCTAGTGTATGAGTGTATGGGGGTGTGTATGAGTGTATGGGAGGCTAGGGTTTGTGTAGGGTGGCTAGGGTTTGGAAAACCTAGGGAAGCTAGGGTTTTTGAGGTGCTCGAGCTCTGTATATTGAATTATATGATTTTTAGGTTGAGTTTGCGGATCCTTTAAATGTTGGAAGAGGCTCTGTATTTATAGAGGGAGGAATACACTGGCGCCTGTTGTAGTGGCGCTAGGCCAAACTCCCTTCTGGCGCCACTAGGAGTGGCGCCAGCCAATTAGGAAACTATTAAGGTCGGCAAGCAACGTATCTTTGACTAGATTTGGGCGCCTGTACTAGTGACTGCCATACAATTTTTAGCTTGGCTTCACTAGGAGTGACTCTAAAAAGTCCAGGAATGATTTGGAGGAGCCGGGAATGACCCGGAAGGCCGGAAAGGAGCAGGAACACTTAAAATAGTGTCCTGGAGGTATTTGACTTGAAAAATGAGGATAAGATGTGTCGGAAAGGTTGACCGGGCCTTTAGGGGCAAAACGGTCAATCGGACCGGGAAACTGCCGGTACGGACTCGGACTGTCCCGAAAGAAGAATTGGGATCTGGAAACATTATTTAGAATGTTCCCAGAGGTTGCCGGTTTGATTCCCAGAGCCGGCGTGGTCGGAAAAGGAGACCGGCCCACCAGGGACAAAACGGTCATTTTGTACCGGGTTAGCCGGAACTAACTCGGAATGATCCGGAAAGATAAAGGAAGGTTGAGAGTACTATAAAAAGCAATCTCAGAGGGTTACCGGTTTGATACCCAGAGCCGGTGTGGTTCCCGGGGCATTCGGATGCCTAGGGGCAAAATGGTCATCTTGACCGGAAAGTCTCGGAAAAGGTCTAAATAGCAGTTTGGTCATTTTTCACCGAAGTGGGCTAACAGACATTGGTGTTGACCTGGGTTTTGAGTGTTTCCGCCATTCTAACGGCGGTCGTTGTGACACAGGGGTTTGTTGCCAATTCCTTATATCGACCTATTTGTGAGTATTTCCGCTACTCTAACGGTTTTGTGAGTAGTTTCGCTACTCGGACCGTCTTGAGAAATAAACTGTCTCGAGAGAGGGATTGGAAAGGGGACTTATAGTCTCCGAAGAGACGTGTCTGGATTGGAACCGTCTCGAGGAATAAACTGTCCCGAGAGTGGGTTGGAAAGGGGTCTTATCGTCTCCGAAGAGACGTGCCTGGATTGGAACCGTCTGGAGGAATAAACTGTCTCGAGAGTGGGGTTGGAAAGGGGTCTTACCGTCTCCGAAGAGACGTGCCTGGATTGGAACCGTCTCGAGGAAGAAATTGTCTCGAGAGTGGGTTGGAAAGGGGTCTTACCGTCTCCGAGGAGACGTGCCTGGGTTGGAACCGTCTCGAAGAATAAACTGTCTCGAGAGTGGGATTGGAAAGGGGTCTTACCGTCTCCGAGGAGATGTGCCTGGGATTGGAACCGTCTCGAGGAATAAACTGTCTCGAGAGTGGGATTGGAAAAGGGACTTATCGTCTCCGAAGAGACGTGCCTGGATTGGAACCGTCTCGAGGAATAAACTGTCTCGAGAGTGGGATTGGAAAGGGGTCTTACCATCTCTGAGGAGACGTGCCTGGGATTGGAACTGTCTCGAGGAATAAACTGTCTCGAGAGTGGGATTGAAAAGGAAAGGACAATGCCCCTAAGGGCATTTCAGTCATTTTGCCTCTATCTAGGCCTGGCGGGCCCTCGAAGCGATGGACAGACAGGATTTGGACCTAGAGGATTGATTTCGATTGGAATATGCTCACAATGACTTGAAAACAAGTCTGGACGGAGTGTAGACTGCCGAGCGGTCAAAAATGGGGTACTTACAGACCCTACCAGGTGGTCAGCAGTACAAGGAAGGGGACTTATAAGCTGAAGAACTCAGGGGGCAAGGAGCTTCCGCACCCGTGGCACACAGAACACCTAAGGAAATACTACTCTTGAAAGGCTTCCACTTGTAATTCTCAAGAATATCAATAAAAGTGACTGTTCAGCAAATTGTCCACATGTATCGACCTTGAATTTATCTACTTGCGTGGAATCGATATAGAATCTGCTTGGCCAAGTGCCAAGCAGAGCCAGAGGGCCTTAAGTGGCAATGGCATAGAAATAGAATTTGCTTGGTCAAGTGCCGAGCAGAGCCAGAGGGCCTTAAGTGGCAATGGCACAAAAATAGAATCTGCTCGGCCAAGTGCCGAGCAGAGTCAGAGGGCCTTAAGTGGCAATGGCACAGAAATAGAATCTGCTCGGCCAAGTGCCGAGCAGAGCCAGAGGGCCTTAAGTGGCAATGGCACAGAAATAGAATCTGCTCGGCCAAGTGCTGAGCAGAGCCAGAGGGCCTTCAGTGGCAATGGCACAGAAAGAATCTGCTCGGCCAAGTGCCGAGCAGAGCCAGAGGGCCCTAATCGGCCATGGCACAGAAATAGAATCTTCTCGGCCAAGTGCCGAGCAAATCCAGAGGGCCTTAATTGGCGATGCAATAGAAATTACGTCTGCCCGGCCAGATCCGGTTATTGGACCTATTCGGCTGCTATAATTGCCGATTAGGTCCTCGTTAGTACTTGCAAGCACTCTACAAGTCACTCCAAACAAATGTTCTGAAAATGTAACGAGCACAGAGTTTAAAAGCAAAAGGTAATTTCATTGATGATATCACATGTACAAAGGCAAGACGCCCATTACAAAAAAAAAAACAAAACAAAACAAAAAGGGAGAAGAAAGAAAAACAACAGGAGGACCCGAGCCGCCTTCAAGCTTGAGCGTGCTCTGCAGTTTGTCCCTCAACGTCGACGCGCTGAGCAGTGCCGACCTCGTCACCAGTAATGGCTTTCGGCTGAACCTTAGCGGTTTGACCTTCCCCAACAGTACTCGCTTCGGCCCCTTCATCAGCCGCTTGGCTAGTAGCATCCTGGCCATCCACAGGTGCGATTCCGTCGAGAGGATCCAGGGTCGAGAAGTCCAACTCGAGATACTTCTTAGACGCTTGCTTCCGAGCCGACTCGAAGCCCATTGAAAAGGTGGGCTCCAACAAGGCCTGGAAATCATCCCCTTTCTTGAATTCCTTAACAGCTTCTGCTATTACCGTCTTGAGCTCCTCGTTGTGGGCTGCCACAGTCTTCTCCAGCTCGTGCCTTTTTGCCTCTTCGGCTGAGAAGTTCAGGTGTAGCTTGTTGGCCTGCCTGGTGAGCTTTTCATTGTCGGCCCGAGCCGACTAGAGCTCCTCCAGGGCAGAATCCCTCTCGGCACGGGTAGTCGAGACATCGGCCTTCAGCGACTGGACCTCCTGGATTAGGGCCTAGCTGGCTGCCTTCTCCTCCTAGAGGGCCTTCTCCGAAGTCCCCAGGCGATGGCCCAGGGCCATGACCCTGGCAAGAGACTGAAAGTCGAGTGGTTAGAACTTACGAAACATAAGAGACGATGAAGGATGGAACACTAACTACAGAAGCGCACCTTGAACAGGTCGTGGTTCGCGTCCCTGACTAACTGCGAGTTGGGATGCTTAGCTAGCCTCGTGATGTCCTACGGCCTTATCGCCTTTGTCGCCCTTTCCCACGCCACGTCCGAGCTGTCGATATCGTTGCTCGGGGCCGAAGCAGTTAGACTAGCACGGGCATGGGAGTCTGCCGGAACGACTGATCCTTGCCTCGGCTGAGAACCCTCCGAATGCCCCGGTGGAGGCCTGACCACCATAAAAACTTGACCTTTCCCCTTTTAGAGGGATGCCTTCTTCGGGAGCGGAGGTGGAGGGGGGACTCTTTGGTAGCCTGGACAGTCTTCTGACGCTTCAATCCAGAAGCGCCGGCTGCCACTGCCCTCTTTCTGGCCAAGTAATTGATGTCAAAACTCATCTCGACTGGCTCGGAGGATGGCTTGGAGGTTGGCTTAGATGTTTGAGGACCAGGCTGGACAGCGGCAGTGTCGGCCTGGGCAACGGTAGCGGACTGGTGATCTGCAAAGAGTAGCCAGAAGGGTTAGAGAACGACCAGTATAATGAAAACAAAAAAGTACTCACTCCTCTCACGTTCTGCAGCCAAGGCTTCTCTGCTCGGTTCGGGTCCCAGAAGGTATAGGGCGAGCGCCTCAATAGACACTAAGTCCTTGGCGGTCCGAAACTCGTACTCCTGGACCTTTTCTACAGCTGCCTTGTGCTCGGCAGATAGAAGGGGCTTAACCCGACCTGACACCCGTAGGACACGCAAGTTAGAATGGGCGACACATGCAATAAACACTAAGCAAGAAGGGAGGAAGACTCGAGGAAAAGAACGTACCCTTCTTACTCGGATGACCCCATTGCCTGGGGATCCGAGCAGAGAAGTCTGTCTCCCAGGGGTAGAACTCCCAGCCCTCTCCGCTAATGAAGAAGAACCGATCCTTCCAATTCTTGTGTGAAGAAGGAAGTTCGCCGACCAGATCGAGTCCCGTCGACCGACCCGAAAAGTACTAGTACCCTTTCCCACGCTCGGCCGGCCTGTAGCAATACGAGAACTCCTCTGGCATCATGTCCCTCCCATGGACGATCTGCCAGAGGATCATACAACCCGCCACAATCCGTCAGGCGTTCGGCGAAAGCTGTCCGGGGGCGAGGCGCAACCTTTGCAGAATCTCCCTGACTGGCCGAGGGAACGGTACACGAAGACCACCAGCCAGTGCGCCCTCGAAGATCGCTATCTCCCCCTCTCTGGGCGAGCATGCCCGATCCCTAGAGTTGGGGACCCTACACCTCACCCCTTTTGGGATCTGGTACACTCGCCGAAGGGTGGTGACCTTCTCCCTATTGAGAGAGGAAGCAACCTTCTCCGCTCCATACCCGGGGCCATCCTCGTCCTCCCCCTCTCCAGGTTCGACCTCCACGGCTCGGGTAGCAACCTCAACGGGTTGGTCCCGTTCGTCCCCGATCCCGGAGTGAGCGGCTCCGACCTCCCCTGAATCGGGAACTCCCTGAGACCTCTCAGAACCCCCTACAGAGGCCTCTTCTTGGGTTTGGCGCCTTTCAACTCGATACCCATTGGAACCGGTCCCTTCTGAGTCCGAACTAACCCCCTCCGGGTTCGACATGGTCCCAAGAGGCCTACAGCCCTCAATCCTATCAAATACTAGCCTAAGCAACTCACACAAATCCCCGAGAACGAATTCTAAGAATTCCGCCCTGTCAACAAACCTTGAAAGGTCGGGAATCTGGCCCCTTCCTTCAAACACGGACACACAGCGGGTAATAAGCCAGTACATACAACCAGAGGGCGAAGCTTACCACGTTTCAAAGCACCGGTGGCAATTTCCGAAGCAAACCGGTTGTGAAACTAGGAGAATGGCACCCTTTGGCTGGCCAAAAACGACAGAGACGACGGTGGGGGCGTAGGCGACGGCAAAGTGAGTTGGGTTTCTCTCTTTCTCTGAGTATTTGGTAAAAAGCAATGAGGCCGAAATTGGGGGCAACCGCCTTACAAAGTTCTCCCCACGCCTTTGAAATCAACGGCCCAGATGGCCCTCGATGACGGGACATCAACGGTTGAGATGCGACATGTTTTTTCGACTTCTGACAACTAATCCCCTGTCGCCACGTGGGGGCAAGCGAAACGAAGGGACAACGCCTGCTATAATTGCGTCGCCCTTGCTACAAATGCGCCCCGTGTTTCATGGTCGGACCGTCTGATGAAATTCCTCTGACCCTGAACAGAGGGCCAAATGAATTGGGGGCATCTGGTGATGAGGATTCCCCGACCCGACTGGGGGCGACACCCGATGCACCTGGCCGTTCCATGACTAGGTCCTCCTCCTGATCGTCCTCGCCTTTTAGAACCAAGTGGATGCTCATAACTATTCTCTGGTCGGTTCGGCGCCCAACCAACCCGATGGGGGCCCCCTTCTGACACCGGCCGCCCTGGCACCCATCAGGGGTATGGGCATGTACTTACAACCAATCCCCACCCCCTTGACACTACTCTGACGCACGCCACCTTGGAGTGTGGGGATGGTCCACTCAAATGCTCTGACACTGCTCTGGTCTTCCAACTAGGAGCCGCCACGTGGAAGGACCACCTACCCCTACTGTGCAAGGATACAAGGGAAAAACTTCGGTCCCTTCGTAGGTACGCGACATACAACCCTGAAGATTTTTCCTCTCCCACGTTTGAACCCCCTGAAATCTAACTTGAACACCGGAGGGCCATTGGCTCCTATCACACCGGTGGGTTTTAGCACAGGAGATCACCGGCCGACAAAGGAACAGTTCATCCCGGACTTGGGGGCAAGCCAACACGAGATTGCTGCATCATCAGTAGCTATCTATAACGAGAATATATACTAGGATGATATGCCAGATCCCGCAGTGGGGGAACATTAGGAATTGCTAGTTGATCGACTGAAAAGGAAGGGTCAGCATGCATGTCCTTGACATAGGCAGCTCCGAACCCCGTGATCGGGTCCATGGGGACAGTAACCTCCTCCTCCTCACCTCCGGGAGCAAAGGAAGGCTCACCCTTTGTATGAATGCTGCTAGAAGTCGCCTGACTAGAAGATCGACGAGAGAAGCCATTATAGGAACGGGCAGACCCACTCTGACTAGCTGCCTCCTCATCCAGGTCCATCTGAATCTCCTACCCTCAGCATTGCCTCCTCCTAGATCCATTATCTTCTGCATCAGCCATCCTAGAAGCAAGACAACAGCAAAGGTAAGGTAAAGATCTGCCCATAGGTAAAGTATGCATATACCCAACAAAAAAAAAAAAGAGAGAGCAAAGAAAAAGAAAAAGACAAAAGAAGAAAAGGAAGCATAAAAAGAAGAGAGAGAGAGAGAGAGAGAGAGAGAGAGAGAGAGAGAGAAAGCAAAGCAAAAAAAAAAAAAAAAGAAAGAGAAAAGGAATAATGAAAGAAAAAAGAAGAGAAGAATCTCAAGTTTTAAGTTCAAATGAGTTTTCAAGGCTTCTCCCCAAAAAGTTTCGAGTTTCAAGTTCAAATGAATTTTTTAAACCTTTTTCCTCCAAGAAATTTCAAATTTCAAATCAAAACTAGTTTCCTCAAACTTTTTCTTAAAAAAGTTTCAAGTTTTGAGTCCAAACGAGTTTCCTAAAACTCTTTTTTCAAAAAAGTTCCTAGTTTCAAGTCCAGATAAATTTTCCAACCTTTTCCTTCAACAAATTTCCAATTTTGAATTCAAATGAGCTTTCCACCACTTCCAAAAAAGTTTCCGAATTCGAAGTTCAAATGAATCCCCTTCAAATGGTCTACACTTTCTAGGTTTTCTAACATTTTTCCTTCAAAAAGTTTAGTTTCAAAAATACATTCTAGATTTTTTAACCTTTTCCTTCAAAAAGTTTAGCTTCCAAAGATATTCTCTAGGTTTTCTAACTTTTTCCTTCGAAAGTTTAGTTTCCAAAAATACATTCTAAGCTTTTCCTTCAAAAAGTCTAATCTCCAAAAGTATTCTCTAGGGTTTTCAAACTTTTCCTTCAAAAAATTTAAACTTCAAAAGCATTTTCCGATGTTCCAAAGCTTTTTTTCGTCAAAAAGTTTAGTCTCAAAAACATATCCTCGGGTTTCTCTAACTTTTTCTTTCAAAAGCTCCGTTTTAAAAAATGCTTAAACGATTTTTTACCCTTTTCCTTAAAAGGTTTATTTTCAAATTGATTATTGGATTTCCAGAGCTTTTTTTTTCAAAAGTTCCGTTTCAAAAAAAAAAAAAAAACCCGTTCTCAAAGATTTTCAAACTTTCTCCTTCAAAAGTCTCAAATGATTTTGGGCTTTCAAACTTTTACCTTAAAATGCTTATTCTTAAAAAATTTTGGGTTTCCAAAAGCTTTAGCCTCAAAAAGCCTAATTCTAAAGTTTCCATTTTCAAAATCAACTCAAAGGTTTTCAACCTTTACCTCCCAAAAGTTTTGTTTCAAAATTGAGTTAATTACAAATACATCTTATGAACTATGACTTAGTATTACTACGCCCCCTTAAACTCTAAAATGTAACAAGTTAACCCCTGAATTATCAATTTGTATTAATCAACCCCTCTTATTAGCAATCCATTAGGAAACTTGATGAAAAATTGGTTACCAACAATATAGATATATACCTAAATTGATTTTCTGTTGTTATAATAATTGCCTAATGACTAAAATGTCCTTTGAATTGACATTAAAACATAAGGCTAAATAAGGGGTATTTCAGTTATTAGATAAATATTACAAAAAGATAATGTAATTTAGGTATAAAATGAACTTTTATGAAGATGTGCAAGTCACATAATAATTTTTTATTTACTCTCCAAACTAAAATCTAATATATTGCTAACAGAAAAGGTTGATTAATACAAATTGGTAATTTATAGGGTCAACTTGTAACGTTTTATAATTTAGGAGAACATAGTAGTACTGAGTCATAGTTCAAAGGGTTTGCTTGTAATTAACCCTTCAAAATTCTAAGGTTTTCCAAGCTTTCTTCGTAAAAAGTTCTGTTTCAAACTCCGCATTTCCAAGGTTTAGGATTTTTCCTCAAATATACCATTTCTAAAAAGTTTTCGACCTTTTTCTTTCAAAAAAGTACCATTCAGAATTCAAAGTTTTCAATTTTTTCTAACTTTTTCATTCAGTAGAGGATTTTTCAAAAAATTCCAACGAACCACCACAACATAAACTCGTGCTCCCCATGGTATCTCAACCATCCAACTACAACAATCAACACAATCCTATCCTCCACAAACACGCAAAGCACAAGCAATTATCACAAACACTCAATTTCCAAGCAAAAATGCATTTTCAAAATCAATATTTTTTAAAAATTCTAAAAATCCCCAAAACCTGCCAACAATAATCGAAACATATTTTCAACACTCAACTAGCAAGAAAATGAAGCCTAGCAAGCTACACAGTTCAAACATCAATCTCGGGGAAATCCCGTTTAGTAAAACATGCAAAATCATCCAAACACACTCGAATCATTGTCAAAATGCAAAACTAATCAGCCCATTGCATTTAAAACGTCCCATAACCCCAAGTTACACTATTAATGTGTAGGGATCGGACATTTACGCAAAGAAATCAACAAAAGTTTAAGAAATCTCACCGAGGGTTTCCGGTGAAGATCAAGCTTTCCAGTGAACAATTCGGCAACGACGACCACTTCCAGCAACGACCCAGCATCTCTTGAGCCTACCTCGACAATGCTCTACAAATCTCCTTTGAAATCCCTCAAAAAGAGCTCTCAAAATCCCAAAAAACCAACAAAAACGCAGCTGCTGTTGTGGCTGCTATTATATTAAAACCTAGGCCTTGGAACATATACTACATGTACCAGGAGAAATTCCTCTCTAGCACATTTAGCCAGAAATGGCTATGCGCATGTGCTACATGCGTCAGTATGGTCAGCCTTGCGCCAAATCTAGTTTTAAATGCCCCAAAGGCCAAAACACAAACTTTCCAACTTCCAAATTTCAATATTCTAGTCCCTCCGGTTGCCTCACAATCAACATCTTACTCTATCGTTTTCCGTCTTTAGCAAGCAAAACAAAAAAAAGAAAGGTATCTATAAGCACCCTATTTTTGCCTGCTTGATAACCTTTAGACCAAACTAGTTATCTAGTAAAATGTTACAACACAATCAAGCCCAACCTAGCTTTTCAAAACTGCAGTAAAGTTAATTGGTTGCTACGGGCCCACTTAAAGCCAAAACGACCAAAATGCCCCTACACATTAGACAACTTCCAATAAGATCAGGCATTCTCTAGAACCAATGCTAGAATCGTCGGAATGACGAAAACACTCACAAATCTTTAATCCATTAGAGTGACGAGAATACTCACCAGGTCAACATAGGTATGTCTCAAACAACCCAGTGTCACGGGACTGACCATGCCTCTTGGTCGTGGCACGTTTTTCAAAGAAAATAGTAAACCTTTGGAAACAACCTTTTCACAATCGTCTGAGTGATGAAAATACTTGTAAACCTAGGTCAACACTGGCACCTGCTAACTCGACATAGTAAAAAATGACCATTCTGCCCTTTGACAATTCAGCACTTCTTTCGAGAAAGTACTAATTCCTCAAGGCAGTAAGTCCACCCCCTGTCGACTGTCCTTTGACAACTCGACACGTTCAAGTGTCAATCAAACTGACTCTGGGTCAACTATCCCTAGACAGTTCGGCATGACCAAAATGCCATTCAACCCGGTCTTAATCTCATTCTGGTAAACTTCAAATAAAATGATCGTTTTGCCCCTAGAGGCCCGAGCATCCTCTACAACCACACCGGCTCTAGTAATCAAACCAGCATCCACTGGGATACTCTAGAGAGGATCTCCATCCATTTCCAAGAGAGTCCCTCGACTCGAAAGCCACTCAAAGTCAATAAATGTTTAGTGGAGCATGTCACAGACGCTCTAACAAAGTTAACTTTTTCTTCACTTCCCTTATTAAAACATAGCGTCAAATGACTTGAGTAATGCGTAAATTAGAAAATTTCCTAAAGGCTTTCTGAAGGACTTTCCATCGGTACGATTCAATTGAGACTATCGCTTCCCTAACCCTTTGATCACATGACACATAGACGGCCACTTCGAAAAATTAGCAGAGTGTCTCCCAGATGCTCCTGGAAGCTTATTTTTATGGGGTAGTACAAAGATGCCACATGGCATCCTGTGAGAGGTTGAGGACACACTACATGTGCCAGCCCCCAACCAGATTGCCTATAAATATCAGGCCACCCCCCCAGCTCATTTTAGAGACAAAAATAGTCAAGAAACTTTGCCAAAATAGCTCTAAAACCTTTGAAATTCCAAAAACCGCAAGTCTCCTAAAGATTCAAACCTCTTCAAGCTTCTTCAAGCCTCTTCAAGCTTAAGGCTCTCCAACCATGGTAGATTGAAGAAGTCTAAAGCCCAAAGGTGAAGCTTTAATTAGATTTATACTTCTCTTACTCCTCTCTTCTCCCTCTAAGCTCACTTGAGCTCTTCTTCTCTTTTAATTCCCATCTTCTACCCCTCTCTTCTAGTATGCTTGAAACAAAAGAGCTCTTAGGCCATGCTTAGAGGAAAGCTTGTGAGAATTATCAATTGGGGGACCTCTTACAAGCCTACTTGACCATAGTATGGCCTTAGAGCTTCTTGCAATGTAGTATAGCCTTTCAACCTTGTATGATTCATGACCCCCCTTTACATTATAATGGTTATATATATTGCTTGTAATGGTCTTGTTTTCATGTTTAAAACTTTTGTTTTCAAACTTCCATTGGATCCATTTTCAAGTCTTCTATAAAGTCCATGTTTAAATGATTTTTAAAAAATGACTTCAAAGGTCTTTAAATTGGAGTTTCTTGAAGTTTAAGCCCAAGAACCCTAGTTTTCAAAGCCCTAGGATGTTTTACCTAAAACCCTATTCCCTACCTTGCACTCATGTGGCTCTCTTGAGTTGTGCACAAAAATAGTTTTCAAAATCACCTTCTTTAAAAGCTTTCAAAACATTCCTACTTAGAGGAGGTTTTCAATAATTTTGCTCTCTTGAGTTTTGGAGTTGGAATGGTCCTAAGAAAGCCCTCCTTAGAGTGGCTTTTATCAAATCCACCGTATGAACCCTAGCTCACTAGTAGTGTTTTTAACGTCACAAAAGTGGTTTTCAAAACAACCCTCATTTAAGTGGTTTTCAAGTGGTTTCCAAAAGACTACTTATTCTATGTTGATTTTCAAAGTTTTACTCTGTTAAGTTAGTGGTTAGAATGGTCTTAAGAAAGCCCTCTTTGGAGTGGTTTTCAAATATCAACCATATAAACTCTATACTTACTTGAGTGGTTTTACAAAAGTTGTTTTCAAAATCTATAACTCTCTTGAGTTATTTTCCTAAAATGGGTTTACATGTAATAATAGTTTTCTTACATGAAATAATGACTTTCTTACATGAAATGATATTTTTCTAAACTTTCCTTCAAATCCTCATATAAAATGATAAAGTTTTGTGCATAAAATAAAAAAGTTTTTACATGAAATCATGAGTTTCAAAACATATTTCCAATGTTCATACATAAAACCACATTTCCAACCCTCTAAAACCACTAGGTCCAAACCTAGTTAAAAACCAATTTCCAAAACCCTAGGGTAACCTAATCATAGTTATTCAATCCTAGATTAACTTACCTCTAGTTATTCAATCCTAGCTTAACTTGACCCTAATTATCCAAGTTTAGGTTAACTTGACCCTAGTTATCCAACGTTAAGTTAACCTAACTCATGTTAGTTAACCCTATGTCAACCTAACCCAAGTTAATGAACCATAGGTTAACCTAACCCTAGTTGTCCAACCCTAGGTTAACCTGACCCTAGTTAGTTAACCTTAGGTCACTCTAACCCAAGGTTAACCTAACTTCAGTTAGTTAACCCTAGGTCATCCTAACCCTAGTTACCTTAACCAATGTTAGTTAACTTTAAGACTCCAATTTCAAGGCTTTTTGAGCCATCTCTCAATTCAAGACCCTTTTTAAAAAGACATGTTTTCAAAACCTTCTATTCTCTTAAGTTTTCAAAAAGCATGACTCTAACGTATTTTCAAATGCTTCCATACACCTCTCAAAAAAGATTTCGAGAGTTATCTTAAACTTGTCTTAATTAAAATGGGTAGACACTTAACCTTTTTCAAAAGTTGTATCTCTCAAAATATTTTTCAAAACTCACAACCCTAATGTGATCTTGACTCTCTCATGGTTAAGGTCTTCAAAGGAAAGTGATACATTCAAAGTAACCTTCAAGGTTCATTGTAGGGTTCTAATACCTTAAATGTTTTCAAAAACTCTATTCAAAAATAGTTTTCAAGATTCACACCCTTGAAGCAATCTTAGGCCCTCCATGGTTAAGGTCATTCAACCAAAAGTGAGGCATCAAATAGGGTTCTATAATCTTAAAGTTTTTCAAAACCTAAAAGGAAGTGTCTATCCCTTTTTCAAAATCATTTCCTAAAAGTCATAACCTTAAAGGGGTTTAGTCTTCTCAATGGCCAACTCCCTAAAGTTGATGAGATATTAAATATACTTTCCTCAAAGTGATTTTCAAAACTTTTCAAAGACAAGTTCACAAGAACTTTTACTTTACTCCAATCTAAACTCTATTTTCAAAAATTCCTAACTAAGTTTTCAAAATACTTCAAGATCTTATCAAATTCTACTTCAAAAAGTTTTCAAAACTCCCTTGAATAATATCAAAAACATTTTCAAAAACTTTATTGAGTTGTTCCAAAACATTTCAAAAATCTCTCAAGTTCTATTTTCGAGAACACTTTCTAAACCCTCTTGAGTTGTTTTAAAACATTCCAAAACTTTCCAAAGTTCTATGTCCAAAGACATTTTCACACTCTCAAGTTCTGTTTCAAGTCAAAATTTTTGAATCCAAACTTTTAAAAACCTTCTAAGACTCCCATGAGTCTATTTTCAATTGGGCTCTTCTCTGAACTACGAATAATCTCATTTTCCCTAAATAAGATACGTAGACAACATAAAATGGTGCTGTCATTACCCTTTTCAAGTCAAATGTCCATTTTTAAAAACTTTCCATCAATCAAATTTCTATCTAAATCATATTTCAAAAACATTCCATTTTCTAAACATTTTCAAAAACATGCTTTATGTCGTTCATCCCTAAAGTGATGATCAAACCCCATTTTCAAAACTCTAAAGTGGATACAAATGGACGTTTAGTAACTAGTGATTCAAGTGAGTGAAATAAGGGTAAAAAGACATGTAGGTATCGGAAGGGCGGGGTAAAGTAATGATCTTAAGATCCTCTCTATACGTAACCAACCTAAGAATCATAGATTTATAGTTTCTAAGACCAACCATGAGTCACATTTTTTAAAAAAGCTTTAAAAGGTTTTCAAAAGGTTGATAAACTAACCTATTTTCTTAAAACTTCTTAAGAGGACATTTTCAAAATATTTTCTAAAAACCTAAGCCTAGTTTTCGTATTACACTTAGTTTTAGATGACCTAACACATTTTTAATTATGTTAGGTGGCAACTCCTATTTTTCCTAAAAGCCCTTATTCAAATCTATTTTCAAAATTAAATTTCAGTCACACTTGTCCTTTTAAGAGAGTAGGTTCTAATAGAGCGAGTATTGAGCTTTTTTTCGAGCCAAGAGGACTTGAAAAAAAAAATCGGGGCGCAACACCGGGTATAAGCCCTTTTTCAAAATAATATCATTGCATTCATATTGTATCCATAAGCAACATAGCAGTTATGTTGTCAACATTTGTGCATTCACTACACATGCACGCCCACACATAGCATACATATATAAACAAAATCATTCTCAACTGTACACAATTGACATGATGCCTGTACACAAGCACGATAATGATGATAATGATAATGAATTTGATAAAAACTGAAAAAGAGGTATGTAGAGTGGGGGCGATGCCAATTTTGGACGAGATTGGGTGTTTTTGTTTGTATCACATATGCTTCCCAACACATAATAGTGTCCCCGAACTTGGAGCTGATTAAGCAAACCTAAATGGAGTCAAACCATCAAGGGCCTCTCAAATTTGGCATGCCTTTTCAAACTAATTGGAACCTGTCTAACTTACATATCATGTTTTCTGTATAAAAATCATGTTTTTAGCCTTTAAACTCATCCTTGCGAAAATATACTTTTTGGTATCCTAGCACTTCTTAATTGTCACGTGGCAACTCCGAAACTTTTTCAAAAACTAATGACCCTTTTCAAAATTAAATAAACCGTGCAAGTTGGGACAAAGACCCTCGTATGGTCCGGAATTAATCGACTCTCCACGTCACATGAGAAACCTCATTCTGGACCCGTCTCATTCATGAGATATTTAGGCGGTATAAAATCCAATTGTGACACATATCAAACTAAGTTAATTCCCATTATTTGGGACCTTATCAAGTACACAGTATCTCTTGATTTTGTCTCCTCTAATTTCAAAGCCCGAAATTTTATTACAAAAATTGAGCGTGTTAAATTATCAAATTGTTGCCCAAGCAGCCCCCTTTTAGAACATGGTGTATATATGCGTCAAAATTCCAGCCTCTTTATGCAAAAAGATTAATTCAGCAATAAGTAGATTTTGCTGGGGAAGAATGATAGTGGTGGAAAAATGCATTGGCGAAATTGGTGTTCTTCATCAGCCCCTAAAGGACTAGGGGGAATAGGATTAAGAGATTTCTCATGTTTCAGTAACGCTCTTTTAGCAGCAGTATTGCACGTCTTCGTGTTTTCTCGGAACTAGCTACAGAAGCTTGGGCTATTCGGTAGCTTGTCGTATGATGAAGGAATTTAAATGGTTATCAGCCCTTATTGAACCTGATGCAGCTCAACTGGTTAATATGCTTTCTGGAAAATCAGAGCCTTTCAACGGGAAATCCAGTCCACTCTTGTGGATATCCCGGGAGTAGCCATCCTCACACGTTGGTCTTTTATCTGGCGTAGGAGGCAAGCTAATATTGCTTGTACTGATTGGCTTGCAGCTCGAGTAGCGGGGACTTGTTCACACACCCATTGGCCAACCTCGTTGAGGACCTGATTAGCCTTCTTCGCCTTGATGTATAGCTCATAGTTACCTAAATGAATAGTGTAAGTGGAAATGTTAGAAAAAACAGAAACAAAAAATACGGTAAAAAATTATAAAAAAAAACGAGAATTGAGAAACGATTAAAAAATTTAATAGGAATCTTATTAAGAAACTTTGACAAAACTCAAAGGAGACTTTTGAAAAACTTAGTGCAGACCTTTACGTTTCGTTTGGAATTTAAATTTTTTATAAAAAAAGTAAAGGAAAATGAAAAGGTGAGAGAAAAGATAACAAAAATACTATCTTATTTTATGCAATTTGTCCTCACAATTTTCTTTTTTTTTACTTTTCTTACCGAAAATTCGAGTTCCAAACGAAGCATTAGGAAACTTAGTGGAAACCTACATGAATAATTTTATAGCTACTTAGTTAAAACTTAAGAGAAAAAAATGTACAAAAATTAATATTTAAGTTTCTCAAGAGTTTTTCCTAAATTTCTTAAGAGTTTCCCTTAAGTTTTCCAAAAGTTCTTGTCAAGTATCTCTAGACTTTCCTAAACGTTTCTCAAGAGTTTTCTTAACGTTTTTCCTGCTTTTCCAAGACGTTTTCTCAAAATTTTCGAATAAGTTTCGTACCGATATCGAAAACGTGTTTTGAAAAAATGCACTTTCTCCTCCAAAATGAGTTTTCCAATAACTATGATATAGTTTTGTGTTGTGTTTCCATTTTCGAAAAAAAAAAGGCTAGGTCAACGCAAAAGTAAGAAAAAGCTTTACACCATCTAATGCATGGCAGACCCCCTAGGCGGGTGAGGTAGCCGTTTTTTATTTTTTATTTTCTATTTTTTATAGTAACCCACAAAAGTATTCAACTTAGATGGAAAAAAAAAAAGAAAAAAAAAGATAGCTGCCTTAGATTCCCACTTTTCTATGATCCCAAATTTTTTAAAAAATTATATGTTATAATAAAAATATTTATATTCTCAATATTTTTTCATAAAAAAATCCTCCAATCTAGATGAAAAAAAAAGTTCATACGAAAAAGAAGCCAAAAATTACCTTTCAAGAAGAAAATACAAGTTTAACTAAAAAATAAATCATACAAATAAACCAAATTTTGAAGGCTCCAATTTTTAAAAAAATTTTATATTCTATAATTAATGCCTTATATAGGTCCTACAATTTTTTTGAGACAAAAAGCGCAGTCTATATGAGTATAAAGGGCCCTATAAAAAGAATACCGAAAATCAACTACATTAGTTAACTTCGGAAAAAAAAATTAGTTTAACCCAACAAAATAAATTGTAATTGTTTTTAAAAGCCATAGATTTTTTAAAACCTTATATGTTATAATTATATCTTATATAGTTTCTATACATTTAAAAAAAAAACTCAAATTAACACACTAGTTAATTTCAACAATTGTAACAATCTGAATTTTTTTGGACCGTTAAATAAAATAAGTGATTCAAATAACTCCAAGAATCGTGTTTCCAATGATGCAACTTTAATTATTTCTCAAAAGATAACGCCAAAGTAATACAACTTCGATTAACTGCAAATCATGTCTTAAAAAATGATAAAAAAAATTATTACAATGTGACTCCAAATATCCAATCACAATTAAATAAATCATCAATCTATTGTTCCTTGAGAAATAAGCTCTTAAATCTTGTTTTGTGCTCGTCTTGCTTCTTCTTGAAAAATAATTTAAACTGGAAAGTATACAATACGACGGGAGTACAAGTGCTCAGCTTAAGACAAACAAAATAGAGTTTATCAATGAATTAAATCAATTCAACGGATCAAGTGATCAGATTAAGAAAAAGGTAGTAAATCATCATTTCAAATAATACGTATATCAATTGTTCCAACGTTTCTATCATTGCAAGTTATTTCAATATTTCATCACAACCATACCTGGTCCTTTCTAGTACCATGTCAAACACCACTTGAGCCATTTAATAATACCAAATTCCATAATAAATACCCCGTAGCGTTACCATTCTATAATCATTTCCAATAACAACAGGCCAATGGTTGCGTTTGAACATGTACTAAATAGTTTCACGGCACATTAACCACAATAAAATTCAATGATTCAAAAAAATTATTATTATAGAGTTCAACAATGAATATGATAGTCAATGATATGTCGGTAGAAACTTAATAGAGTCAAGAATCATATAATGATGGAAATTAATGAGCACAAATATGCAAGATGATACAATTCCGAAATAATAGGAATCTACTATTTGTAAAGAGATTTAGATAGTAGCATATTGTATGTAACCGGTTACCTTAATCGCGTCCACTTTTCTCGCAAATATCTCCACAGAATCCAGATTTATTCTGCTAATTTCACAATTTAAGAGTTGATAAAATTGAACCATTCTTGAAAAGAACTTCCTAGTGTGGCTCGGATCCGAACATAAACTTGATAATAATAACCATGTCTAAACTTTATTAAACTCTATAAAATCAAGGTTTATAATGTTAAGAATATAGTCTTATAACAACTCCTTCAACCTCAAAGAGTTTATAAGGTTTTAACACTAATATCCATCAGGCTCTCCAATCTGCCAATTTTAACTGAGGCTTGTTATATTGAGAATAACTTCAAGAAATTATATCAATAAATTCACAAACTTGTAGGATATAAAAATGGACATTTTAGGGAGTGTTCATACCAAATTTCATATTTATTGAACATCTTTAAATATTTATTTTGTATTTTACAAAATGAGGCAGTGCTGCTGAGATGAAAATTCAACTGCAGTTGATCCGACTTTGAGAGGTTTTTAACATAGGCAAACCATATCAAATTGACCTGAAATTTGGTACACATTCTCATCCTCATCCCCAATAGACACAATAAAAATTTTATGAGGTTTTGAATACTCTAATTTGGTCAAATATTTTGTCAAAGTAGGGGCGCAGTTCAGGGCATTAGGATTCAACAATGACAGTCCAACTTAAAAAATTTACTTAAATTCAAATATTCAACATTTTTTAGTAAGACCAAAACTCAAATCATATATATATATATATAATTTATGTTGGTCTCTATATTTTGCCTTTCTTCTACGTGAGGCTCTAAATACTTTGTTATTTTTGAAATGCCAAGTTTAGATAACTATTAAAGACAATTGATTAGATAACTATTGAATTTATTCGTCTATTCAACCCTTCTATCAATTTTGAAAAATAGATAAAGATATATAGAAGATAAGTTTATCAAGCAATCATATATATAAGCAGAACATATATATACATATATATATATATGCTTCAATGGACTCTACATGCAGCCGTATGCTACAAGTTCGGGTGCAGTGCCCCACTTCAGTGGTATTAAAGGACTCTCATTTATATAGTAACTTTCTTGACTAATAAAAATAATCTCCATTATTGGTAAGGTTTAATAATAAATCTATCGGTAATCTTTATTTGTAATAATGTTCTCTAGGTTCATATATTTGTTTGTCTATTACTTGCCCTGCTTTCACAGCAAAGATCACTTCCAATTCCAGTAAACTTTAATTGTTTTAAAAAATTTAAGAGAATATTCTTTGTGCGCTCTTTGTGTTTTTGTAAAGCGTTTTTAAAAATATTTTAGTAGTTCACTTTTTCCCTTCAATCTAATCTTATAATTTCATCTCCAATTATTTACTTTTGTTAATGGGATCCAATTATTGTCTTTTAGTTATGGGATGATTAGCCATCACCTAAATCCTACACGCTAGGCCAATTATGCCTAGACCCAATTCGATGTGATGCAAATTTACGTATTTTATGGACCGTTTGATTACATTAAGTATGTTTTTTTTTACGTTATTATTGTTACGTACAAATTATATCATTACATTATTTAATGATTTGCTATAATAATATTTATATTTTAATTTTTTCTTTCAGTCAAAATAATGAAAAAGAATACGAAGATAATAGATGTATGAAACTCTATTGCGATTAACTCACTAGAGTTTTTAAAAGTTTTTTTATTATTTTATTACCACAAAACAAATAAGATTGTCGATTTTGAATTCTATTCTTAATTATTGTGGGTTTTGGATTAATTACTTATCATATTTCTATTGCAAATTTAAAGAAGTCTTACTCTCCCGTGCATTGCACGGATTGACACCTAGTAACTAATATAACTCTTATTTCAAGTGTTCAAAATTTTAGCTCCAAATAACATTTTCAAACAGATCAATTATCACCAAAATCGTAGCCCTATAGATGTCTTTGGGGCAGATCTTTCTAACAAATTTTAAACAAATATATTTCCTTCATTTTACAATCACATGACACAAAATTTATGTCTAAAGTGAAGTTCATTCTGAAACCGACCTAACCATGTACGCAGAACCAATTTTCGTTGAATTTTGAGCACCCAAAAGGGCTCTAAAAGTTGTTACACCTTGTGAGTTCGCACACGTGTTTTGCCAAACTTTAAACTTGGATTTCTTTCAAATTTATCAGTTTTTTCTAGCGAAATTTGTGCCAAAAAAGGCTTTCCTACCTTGGTCTTAGATGCTTAATCAAAGCTCATTTGAGCTCTGAAAATAGGCTTCGAAACTAATTGTCCTGACTAGTTCGTACGAATCTGGCATCCTTGACTTTGAGTTTCATTTTCTCCTTATTCCTTCATCAATTAATGCAAATATGGTGTCCATGTCGAAGATTTCTTCAAGCTCTGTCCATCCATGGTCTTACAACTTGGATTGGACCAAGTTTTGGTCTCCAAAAGGGCCGCTGAAAGTAGTTGGTCAGAACTGCTCCTACCTGACTGTCTACAAATGGATTTATTTTTCCTCCGTTCCATGAGATTACCCATCGTGATATAGCTTCATTTGACTTTGAATAAACATGTTAGCAACTCATCGAAATTATTTTAAGGGACTTTAATGCAGGGAATGTAGGGTTTTCATCCCCTGAACGGAGTAAGGTTTGTTTATGGCAGATTTCTCGTTCCGAGAAGCATCAATGAAATTCATAGCAAATTGAACATATTTTGACTAAAACCAACCCTAACCATTATATACATGCATTATACAGAAAGTAGATTTTCTTAGTAAGTGATTTTGCCTTAGAAGATGAAGCTTTGAAATAAATTTTGTCCATTACCTGTACTCCATTTCCCCTTCTTTTTATTGGCTGTAGGATCAAAAACCTTCTTGTTTCTCCAGAGCCAAAACATAGCAATAGCTCCAGATACAAAGATTTTCCATTCCACCCCCTGGCTTCTACCCCAATTTCTATGCTTTAGACATGAGTCAACCCACTAATCCAGCGGCAAGGAGAAAAACAAATTATGGAATTGAGGCAAGATCACCTGGTTCCAGACTTGAGAAGGGATAGTGCAGTCTCTAATAGCATGAAAGGTAGACTCATTATGGTGATTACACACTGGGCATGTTGCATCTTTAGCTATGTGCCGTTGAACTTTTAGCTTGTTGGTCAACAGTCTATCATGTTGGACCAGCCACAACAAATGCTTCCACCTCAGCAAGCCCTAGTGCCTCCAGAGTGATTTCCATACTGTATCCGTTCTTGGCTCGGCATCCCGGTTGGCTATAACTCCATAGGCAGATTTGACTGAGAATTTTCCATTTGGCTCATGCTTCCAGATTTGACAATCTGGGTTGGAATCAGCACAAACCAGGACAATGCCTCTCAGCATTTGCTTTACGTGACTTGGCAGTAAGTGCTGAAGGCGGGACCAATCCCACTCTTAAGACGGAAGCCAATAATCACGCACAGTCCCCGCCACTTCTAGAGTTGGGACATCACCCATTGCGAGCTCAAGCAAAGGTTGATTCGATACCCAGACATCCAACGAAAATCGAACTCTCTCACCATTGCCCACTCTCCAACGAAGGCCTTGCTTCAGAATTGGGGTTTCCTCCATTAATCTTCGCCAAAGGTAAGAAGCAGAGGATGAGATGCTGCCCCCTGCCATAGTAGGCATGACTAAGTACTTCCTGTGAAGGACTTGAGCCCAAAGAGCATCTGTGGATTGCATTAACCTCTAGCCTAACTTTACCAGTAATGAATCATTCAAAGTGTTCATGGACTTTATACCTAGTCCACCTTTTTCCTTTAGTTGACAAACAGTCTTCCAGGCAACGAGGTGCATTTTTTGTTTATGTTCATCCCCACCCCACAGGAAGTTATTGTTGCAATGATCACTAGCCTGACAAGTGGATTTTGGTAGACAGCTAGTTTGCATGACATAGGCAGGAATGGATGTCGAAACTGATTGGACTAACATGGCCCTTCCAGTTAGCGACAACTGGTTAGTCTTCCATCCTGCAAGCCGATGTCGAACCCTATCCAAAACATACTGATAAGTTACTTTCTTCACCCTCGAGTGCAGCAAACGCACCCCCAAATACTTGCCTAAATCTGTAGTAAGAGGGATGAGGCCTTTTAGACTGAGAGTTGTGGCTTGGATGTGCTGCACATTTGGAGACAGAAACATTTTAGACTTCTCCAAGTTCACCTTTTGACCAGCTATATTGCAAAAATCTTGCATGACTGCTGCCATTACCTCCGCTTGGTGATCAGTAGCCTCCCCGAACAAGACTAAATCATCCGCAAAGAAAAGGTGTGAGATGGAGGGCGCAGCCCTGGATGGCCTCAGAGGTTTCCAATTCCCTGCTGTCACCTCTTTCTTAATAGCAAAGCCTAAAATTTCCATACAAAAAACAAAAAGGTATGGTGATAAGGGATCTCCCTGCCGTAATCCCCTATTTGGTGTGAAGAAGTCAGTGCGTTCCCCATTCCAAATAACAGCCATCTCAGTGGTAGTAACACACTGCATAATTAAGGTAACCCAACTTGTTGGAAAGCCAAAAGCAATCAGCACTGCTTGAAGAAAGCTCCAGTCAATTCTATCATAAGCTTTAGCTAGATCAATCTTCACTGCAATACCCCCCTTCTTTCCTCGCATTTTTCTCATTGAATGAAGAAGCTCCTGGATGATAACTATGTTGTCAGAGGTCTGCCTACCTAGTATGAAGTTGGCTTGGTTTGGATGAACCATTTTTCCCAGCACAGGTCTCAACCGACTAACCCGAACTTTGGACATGATACGTAAAGAAATATTGCATAGGCAAATAGGACAAAATTATGCCAAGCTCTCCGGATGGTCAGTTTTCGGGATTAAGGTAATTAAAGTCTCATTCATTCCCTTTGGAAACTTCCCTCCATCAAAAATATTCTGAACCATACTTACAATGGAGGGACCTACAATTGACCAATATTTTTGATAAAATACAGGTTGTATGCCATCAGGTCCGGGTGCCTTGAAAGATCCCATATCAAACACTGCGACCTTAACTTCTTCAGGGGTAATAGGTCTCTGCAACCAGTCGACATCCTCATATGTAAGCATCCTAGGATGAGGAACATTCAACTGTTGGGCAGCTCGAGATTCAGTGCTTTGATCGACTGAGTAAAGCTCCTTAAAATAATCCATGGCCATTGTCTTCAATATCTCCCCATCCTGGACCCAAGTGCCATCGCCCTTCCTCAAGGCTAAGATCTTATTTCAACGCCGTCAGATTAAGGTGGACGTGTGAAAGTATTTGGTGTTACGATCACCCAATGCAATTCGCCTTTCTCGGGACCTCTGGAACCAAAATAGCTCTTCTTGAGCAAGAACTCTGTTAAAATCTTTGATCAACTTATGCTCCAGCTGCTCTAAAAAATAATTATTAGAATTGCCAAGAGCTTTCTGAATTCCTCCAAGCCTTGCTAGCAAACGTCGTTTCTTCCGAAAAATATTACCAAAAAATGTAGAATTCCATTCCCCTACTCTTTTTACAAACTGTGAGATAGTCTGAGATATATCTTTTCCACTGAAGTTCCACTCTGTTTGGACCAAAGCTTCAAACTGTGGATGTGTAAACCAAGCTACCTCCATTCGAAAAAGGCGTTTGCTCCTTTAAGGGACTCCATCATCCATCATAATAAGTAGTGGACAATGATCTGAGTGGGTTCTAGGTAAGTGCCTCACCCAAGCTTCAGGATAGGACTCCCACCACGAGGAATTACATAGTGCTCGGTCTAGGCACTCCCTAATAGCACCTTTTCCACTCCTTTTGTTTACCCAAGTATACGTAGGGCCTGAAAATCCTAAGTTAATAAGGTTACATTGGTTAATACAATCAACAAACCGACCACATCTCTGCTGCTGAACAGGAGCCCCTCCATTTTTCTCACTACCAGAAGCCACTTCATTAAGGTCGCCTGCAACCATCCAAGGGATATTCAGAGCTCCAGCCACACCCACCAAGTACTCCCATAGCTCTTTACGAGAGACCGGATTGGGACTAGCATATACTGCCGTGAATAACCAGTCGATTTCACTCTTGCGTCTGACAATAACATTAAGAGCCTGAGAAGATGAGGGAAGTGTCTCAATTTCCACCAGGTCATCCCTCCAAAACATCCAAATCCCTCCAGAGAAACCTACTGCCTCAATCTTCTCCATACGGTTATACATAGTTCTTTGTAAAACACCTGCTGCCCTACTGCTCGAGACTCGTGTCTCTAGAAGGACCAAAACAACTGGATTATGAGCCTGGACCAGATCACCCAAGACTCGCAAAAAACTCTCACTCCGAGCTCCTCTACAATTCCATACCATTATTTTCATGGGAAACGTTTGCATTTTGGTGCTGAACATTTGGCTATTGACAAACCGCGGTTGGACTTCTTGAGTCAGCCCTGCTTTTTGGAGAGTGCTCATTTCCCTCATCAGACCGAGCAGAAGAGCTACCATCATCTCGAACTCCCAGTCCTGGGTTGGCGGTGGGCTGATCATTCTTATCTTTAGCACATTGAGCCTGTGGTCCGGGATGACTAGGTAGGGTCGATCCATCAGGAGGCCAACCAGCAGGTCCACTGATAGGACATTCAAGAAGCGCACCATCGGGAATGGGGTGGGGTTGGTCATCGGAGGGGGATGGGCAAGTAGTGGATTTAAGTGTGACAGCCCCTTCATTACGAGTCACGGACGGGGCTGTAGACGAAGAGGGGAGAGGGGAAAACTCAGAGATAAGTATTAATACCTGGGGATTGAAGGGAGTCACAGACCCATTTGGGTTTCTGAAGGAGTAGGTAGTCGGCGCTTTGGTCTTAGTTGCTGGAGAGAAGGGTTTGGTAAAGGAAGGTGAGGCATCATTTTGAGTGTGCTTATGAGGTGGTCGGCCAGTAGCCACATAGCCCTTTTTCGCCCATCCAGATTTGTCTACTCCTGCTATCACCTCTTTACGTGTGGCATTAAAGAGCATGGGTTGATCAATAGTGCCCACAACTTGAGTACTAGATAGAATATTATATCGTGACCCAGATGGGCCAGTCCCTTGAGTACTGGATAGAATATTATATCGTGACCCAAATGGGCTAGTCCCTTGGTTTCTAGTACCATCAGGATGAAATGCACTATCCGTAACAGGTCTGGTTGCATTGCTTGATGAAGCATCCATGCCTGTGCCACGCGTCCCGGCCAATTTTTGTCCTATTCGTCGTTTTGCAAGCATCCAGGGTCCAAACCCAGAGTGATCCGAATCCCTAATAGCTTCATCGTCTTGACCCGAAACCAATGAATTGGCTGTCTGCACTGAATCTTCGTGTGCCCCTCTTCTATTTGTCGCTAACATCAATGATGGACACTCCTCTTGTTTGTGACCATACTTTCCACACTCAAAAACATATGGAATGGAGGCCCTCATACTCAATGAGATACGATTGAGAGTTCACCCATACCTTAGGCACCAAGCTTTTCTTCAATTCAACCTCAACGTATACCCATGCGAACTCTCCTCTAGACTGGCTTGCCAAAGTCTTATCAGGTTTCACAGCTCGACCAACCAAATTCCCTAGCGCCATGAGGGTAGGTTCATCAAAATACTCAATTGGTAATCTAGGGATGCGTATCCAGAGTAGAGTAGTGGGAAGCTCATTCTTCACAGGCTTGAATTCTGGGCACCATTTCCGTACCGTAAGATAGTACCCATAATCACCCAAGGGCCATGGAATAAGACATGAGAGTAATCCTCCTTGCTAGTAAAACGGATGAGGTAGTACCTTTCCCCCAAACCAATTGCCTCAAAAGTGCCTTGTAGCTTCCATGATTGTTGCATTCTCTGGTATAACACCTTGTAACCAACCGAGTGACCCAATACTTTGACTATGAAAGCCTTACGCCATGGGGCATGAAGACGACGAAGCTCTTGGCGAGAGACCACCATCTTCGGCCCCAGAATTCCATCCAAGCTCTGGTCTTCATCCACACCACTCTATTCTTCTACCATCTCATCTTCCATGTCAAATCCAGTATAGATACCAGGGGGTCGATCAGCCAGAGCATCTCTAATGAGGTACGGAGAGGCAAACCCCTTTGTTGTGCGTCATCGATTCCAAATCTAGTAGAGGACTCCACTAGGGATGAGCAAGGGCTATTGCCATGGTGGGGATGGTCTTCCACCATTTCCTCTGGGACATCATCCTCTTGTTCATCCTCATGCCTGCGCTTCACCTTCTTCTTATTCCTCCGTGTCAAATCTGCCTCAACCGCTGCGGGAATCGCACTGGGTTCCTCTTCCATCTATAACACCTCACAACTCTAAGGGGCTTTGAGTTTGATAGCCCAAACAACAGTTAGATGACTGATGAATGGTGCTCACCTATTGGAGGGGATTTCTAAGTTATTAATATTTCTATTGGAGTATTCTTGGCAATAAGAGTTCATAGCTTAAATGGGGTTACTTGTTTTGGTTATATCATTTTATTTCCCTAATCCCTTGCTTCCTTTTAAAACCCCTCCTATTTTATTTCCACCATGCCCTTGCTCACCTTTTGAGAAAAAATCATGTGAATTTTTTCCTTTATCAAACTTTACTCGTGTCAAAAATATTACCTCTCATTCTTGAAATTTTATTTAGGTATTTTACGTCCCAATATTTGTTCCCTCTAATATTTCTCAATTTTCTTTCTTTACCCTAACTTTATATCTATACTATTATAAAGCAAACCATTGGGTTTAATGAAGCTGGTGAAACTCCAAATTAAAAAAGTGTCACTTTTAGGTACAGATCAAGAAGTCCTTAAAAAATACATAAATTACTAACATTGTGCATATTTTTATCTAACTCAAAGGATAAAAGAGTAAAATACTAATTTAAATTTTGTAACCAACCGCCCACTAATTATTTCCTATTTTTTTTCTCTCACTTGCTCAAACTAACCACCCACATTATACTATATTTATTCACATCCTTTGGGACTTTATCAAGCAAATAGGCTCTCTTAATTTTATTTCTTTTAATTCCAAAGCCCGAAAGTTTATTTAAAAATTGAGGTTGTTATAGCAATAATCAATTTGACCCAATTTTTTTGCAATAATATAAAAAGTTTATAAAAGACCTTATTTAAAATTGTCGGTCACAAATTGTCTTTAAGTCGTGGCAGTGTTGTATGCAAAGACCAAGTTCTTTTACGGTAAGTACATATCTGAAACCATGACAGTAATTTGTTTACACTGATGTTCATTTGGGAAAGACACAGAATGCAGAAAATATTAATTACAACAAAGATTTGCTTTAGTTTCACCCATTTCACCAACAACAAAGCCCCAGCCCCGCCCGCCTCTCCGTCTCCCTCCCCGCGGTGCCACGGCCTTCCTCCAGGACCCTTTCCTTCTCTTTCCCATCTCTAGTTAGTAATTACAATGTGGTTGGGAATCCCACCTCATTTGGCACAATAAAAACTCTTTACTCGTCTTCAGGGTGGTTCAATTTGCAAAAGATAGGAGGAGTTTGTGATTTTGTTTCACCACGAGCCATATTATTATAACTAGAATGGGGATTAAAGGTTGAGCATACAGCCACACCAACCAGAAGCTGGAAATCTTGAAGGGTCCGGTAGTTACCCAGAACTTTGGCACCTTCTCCTTCACTGTAAAAGCATAACTGAAAAAGAATGCACCCAGGCCAAGAAACGGAAGTGACCTTAAAGAGAAGGACCATTCCTTAATCATTGGCCATAAGGGAACCACTATCCCAATCATACTGAGTGTAAATGCAACTGTCATTAACATGATGTTGTAGAAACCATCCGGCAGTAGGTAAGGATGCAGTATGATATCTCTAACTCTGAGCGCATTGGTTCCACCAGGATTGCTGCTTAAATTGAAAAGGCTCGTATACGCAGAACCAGCGATTAAGGTCGAGGCTGTCAGCAACACAGATAATTTGGAGAAGTTGTTGTTGTTGTTGTTGTCTGGAGCTGGTTGTCCCCTTCTGGCTCCAACTTGATGAAGGAGTTGCCTAATAGCACCGTCACTATGTTCTGTGAAATTTTGACAATGGATGTCCAAGGCTGTTAATCCGCGCCCGTTTGTCGAGTTGACTCGGACCACATGATGATAGGTAGGATTGTCCACAACCAACCACTTTAGAATCTGCATCAAGTTTAGTTAGAGCAGAACAGAACTGAATTAATCGAAGGCAAATCCTGAACATACTGAATTCTTATATATATATATATAGTTGGCTTTTCTACTGTATATGTATAATTAAAGTGAGAGAGAGAGAGAGAACAAAAAAACAAAAAAGGGGTACCATTTACGAGAGAGAGAGAGAGAGACGTATCTATGCGGAACCACGGACCACATACCCAAAAAAAAGCTGTCAACCGTCATCTGAACAGTTGAAAACTTTTCTTAGGTTAAAAAAACTAAACAGGTGGGTTTGAAAGCGATTTTATGTACGGTTCAGCTGTTTAACGGTTGGCTTGATCGGTTTTTTTATAGTTTTTTTTGTGTAAACGGTTCTTGAGATAGTCCAGACTGTTTATCAAACTGCTTCCTAATTTTCCCAGTTCAAGTGTCACTGGTATAATTTATTTGGTTAAGCTATTATTGGTTTACACCGTTGCATCACAACTGCTAGTCAAAAGCTTAAGTTATTGTGTAAAAGGTCTTACAATGCATATTAGTAGGCTTTTCAATTCATTTTTAAATATTTAAATTTAAAGGCGGATTGTAAACTTTCAATACCAACCATCTTCATTTTTTAAAAAAATTGAAAAAGTAAAGTTTGAAATATCGCTTTCTTTAAAATTTTCAATACACAAATTATTTCATCAATTATTCATTTAGCTAGAAATAAATAGAAGAAAAAACTGGGGAAACATGAGAAAATATCGCTTTCTTTAAAATTTTCAATACCCAAATTATTTCATCAATTATTCATTTAGCTAGAAATAAATAGAAGAAAAAACTGGGGAAACATGAGAGAGAGAGAGAGAGAGAGAGAGAGAGAGAGAGAGACCTGGAGTCGTTTGTGAAGAACTGCAATGTGAAAAAAATTGTTGCCTTCATAGTCCTTCATCTGAAGGATCTTCTCCCGCTTGTATTTTAGAGTCTCTTCCATCAGAACTTCAAAAGCACCAATCTGACCAGTTTTCGCCGCCAGGTGAAGTGCAGTCTCCCCAAGGATCGTTACCTCCGCAAGCAACTCTGGACATGCCTCGAGTATTGTCTTCACAACTTGTATATGACCACTCTCTGCAGCAATATGAAGGGGAGTATAGTTGCGTCCGTCTCTCAGACTATACTGGTTAGTTCCGTCAGGACTACTCTCCGTCAGTGCCTTCACAATATCACCCTGTCCATTTTGACAAGCGATGTGGATGGCATACAGCCCGTCCTGGTTCTTCCGCCAAGCCAGACTCGGCTTCAGCCGGATGACCTCCCAGACAAAGTCCGCGCTGTTGTCCTGACATGCCCTATGCAGCCACAGCACACCATCTCCTTCAGTTAAACTCGCAAGCTTTGCTTCCAAATCAGTGGTGTCTTTGTTTATGGCGGCCTCCATCAATGCGTCAGCCATTTTTGGCGAGGAATGAATCAGTGGCGTGGCGGACCTAGAATATCAATTGAGGAGGATGTCCAAGAATGGATGAGAGACTATACCCCCTCCCCTGTCTTTCACATATTTCAAGAGAAAAGTTACAAACAAAAAGTAAATAATTTAAATATCTTAATAGTTATCTTAATTTATGGACACGGCCAATTAGAGAATTAGGTTGATTTTCATCTATCCAATGTGTATGTGAGTGAAATCTTCGACTTTATGACTATTCCACTTCTTTTTTTGTTTTTGACCTTTGACTAATTATTGTTTCGATTTTCGCATAAATTACTTAAAAACTTAATGCATTATATGAATGATAATTTAAAATACATAAGTAATAATTAAATTTGAAACTTCATGCTTAATATAACGACTAGCAGACCTAAACCAACACGTGTTTTACTATCTAGATATTCACAATGTTTATGTGATCTTTGGAGCTGTGTTAATCATGAAAGGGCATAGGGAATTTATGTCAAGGGAATCTACTTTTTGAAAATCAAACTCAGTCAATAATTCTGCAGAAAATGGGATCTGAGTAACAATTACTCATTTAAAAAAAAAATTCGATTCAATAACATCATCCGAATGTAACAGTCATCTTATTCAAATTTCCTTTTTCCTTTTTGGTTGTTGTGTATCCTTGCGACAGAATTGATATAATTATAAAAATTTTTATTCATTTTACAATTAAGTCATAACTAAAGAAGAGATATATATTCACTTTTAAATTACATGAGTGTTGTGTAATTTTTGCTTAGACTATAAAGAAGTAAAAGTATAATTATCTCAAAAATAAATGTACAAGAGTAAAAAATGAAGCCTAAGGTGTAAAAATTCCACACGGTGGGATCAATATGCATATTTCCACGCGGTTCTACAGATCAAAGAAATTTCGCCGCATCGGCAAACATGCGCTCAAGACCGGTTTGGCCCCAAGCTCCACCACCATTTCCACGCGGTTTTACGTACCAAGAAATTTCGAAGTAAGGCTCGTAGGCCGAACATCGCGTCGGACGCGGTTTGTGCGCTCTATTGAAAATAAACATTTTGTGTATCTTTTGCCAACTCAATGAATTTAAATATTAAGTTAAAAAAATGGTTAATCTCATTACCTTCCCATTAAAAATGATACGACAAAAAATATAACAAAACCCGTGACGTGCAATTACCTGTATGACATCATGTTATCGTGTTGACATTCTGGACACATAAAATAATTCCTTGTGCAAACAGACTAAACCCATCGAACAAAGTACTTTTATTAAGAGGGTGTTTGGCCATAACTTATTTAGTAGTTTGTGGTTTATGTTTATGATTTTTTTTTAAATGTGTTTAGGTGAGTTGCTTAAAAAAACAGCTTATGTCTAATTACGTTTTTTGAGAAAAATTATTTTTAAAAGTAATTTTTTTAAAAGCAACTTATAATTTATAACTTATGACTCATAAGCCAAACGCCCAAACACTCCCTAAGCCTTCTCACCAGTGTAACTTCCTTTGCAATTTGCACATTTCTAGACAGACGTGGTTTACTAGGAGTGGCTATGGGCCTAACAGCACGATAAATTTGCTCATAAATTATAAGATTCGAAAATTTTTTTAGGCCCAATTAATTTAGTAGATTGGTTTAAGAATTATCTTTAAAGTTCAGCCTGAAATATATATAAAATAATATTTTTTTTATATTTTAATAGTATATATTTGTATATAAAATTAAATTTTATATTATTCAATACTATTTATAGAGAAAAAAATTTTATATTAAATGAACGAGTTTAAAAATGTAATTTTTTTAATTAGATAAACTTAAAATTTAGTAATGTTGACCCGGTCTACCCAATATCTACCCCATAGCTTTAACTACATTTAAAAAGCAAAGAATTTCGCAACATCCCGTAACATCAACTTTTGTCTTTTTGGTATCTTCCCCTACATTTTCGTTATATTATACACATTTCCACGCGGTTTTACTACTTTACAAGAAATTGCACGACCGAAGAACTTTAGAAGTTCCCTAAAAATTGTTAACCATTATTATTGCAAGACAATGTCCATCTAATATTACTTAAATGATGTTAATTTTAACTTCTCAATTTTTTTTTTGCTTAAGTCCTTAAAAAATAAATTAATGTAGTCCAACATATTGATAATAAAATATTTACTTATAAAAAAAATTTAAGAATTCATCTTAGTTTAAAGCCAGGAGATGGGCGACCAGGAGAAGCTTTGTGGTTGCTTCTCGGAATCACGAGGAAAACAAAATAGTAAAAACTCCTCCGCGTCAACGTCGTCAAGAAAAGAACAGTAGTTTGTGAATATTCTGTGCTAAAGAAGAGTAGCAGAAGCATCGTGGTTGCTTCTTGGAGTCATAGAGGAAATAGAAGGCTAAAAACTTCCTTGCCCACAAGAAGAAACCAATAATTTTGTTCGTCTTCTGTGTGTCTTTCTACTTGGGTTAAACTCTAATAGCAACGTTATATAGTGATATGTTTTCTAATTAAGGGCAATCATGTATTTTATTTTAAATTAAAAGTTTATGACTCAATCACTTTATTCTATATAAAGATTATGTATAAATATACTGTTTTTATAGTATATCTTCTAATAAAGTGTCAATTTTTTTGTACAATAGACTATGAGTCCTATCTTCTTTTTTTTTACGTACATTCTAACCAAATAATACTTAGTGAGATTTTTATTGTGCACCAATCCAACAACCAAATAAAGAATTATTTTTTCACTGGTTTTTGGATTTTTTACATTGAAAAGAAAATTAAATTAAAGTTTAGTATAGAATAAATCATAAATGACTTTTGACATTTAAAATAACCTCAAGTTTTACTTTAACAAATGATTAAATTGAAATGTACTAAAAATGAATTAAATTTTCTTTTATATTTTGCTAAGGCTAACTAAAACTGATTCTATTTTTTTTTTTATCTAAAAATTTAGTGTTATATATGATTGAACTTAGAATAAATGGTATCAATAAGTGAGAATTTGTGTTTCGAATTTTGGCCTCTTTGGACACCAAATCTTGGCTCACCACTGCCAGTAATAATCACATTAGGCATTTTAGTTGTTTTTATGTAAACGCTATATAGACATTGAAGGAATTTCTTTGTAGAATGTAACGCTTGTACTAGGAAGCAGGTTATGTCTAAAGTGAGATAGATGATTCATGAACTAAGGCCCCTCCATTTTGAATTTTTGCACTTCATAACACAAAGAAAAAGATTAAAAATAAAAAAAATAAAGTTTGCCGTCGCGGCAACGAGTTCCTCTTTTTGTTGAAAAACAAAGGAAGTTTCCAAAATATGAATTGATCGATTCAAATTAGTCTTGGCCGCGATCGGATTCAAGATATAATTCGACGCGGTTTCTTGTTTTCTTCCAAAGAAATTTCCCCGAAATTCCTATGGTAGACTGAAGTCCATCAATGTATATACAAATATACACTCATATATGCATTGCTCGGATACGAAAGTAATCATTTTTCATATATGTCATTGGATAACGCTCATCTTAAAAGCTAGTTTTCAGGGTTGAATTGGACCCATGAGTTCTTCAACATGGTATCAGAGCTGCACTTCGAAGGACCTTATTCTCTTGAGACCACTCAACTCATTCTCTTGCTTCACATCTATATGTTTCGCGTGAGGGAGAGTTTGAGTGAAATCTCACATCACCCGGATATGAATATCATCACTTCCATATATACCTTTGGACAATTTTCACCTTTAAAGTCGGTTTTTAAGGTTTAGTTAGGCCCATGGATTCTTCAACATAGTATCAAAGTTGAGTTCTGAAAGGCCTTCTTCTCTTGGGATCACTCAGCTCATGTTTTTGCTTCACATCTTTACTCTTCGAGTGAGGAAGGGTGTGAGTAAAGTCTCACATCATCCGAATACGAAGACAATAACCTCCATATATGTCTTTTGGACAACACTCACCTTAA
This sequence comes from Euryodendron excelsum, assembly GCA_033060915.1. Taxonomy (NCBI): domain Eukaryota; kingdom Viridiplantae; phylum Streptophyta; class Magnoliopsida; order Ericales; family Pentaphylacaceae; genus Euryodendron; species Euryodendron excelsum. The sequence goes on from CM065399.1 coordinate 26,797,852, forward strand.
AAGTAGATTTTCAGGGTTGAGTTAAGCTCATAAATTCGCCAACAGTTCGAATTTGTTAATCATAGCACACTGATTGTCACGAACTGTTGAAGTCGACGAAAGAAATCTCAATCAGATAATGAATTTCAGCATGGATGACAAATCAGGCCCCAATAACTTTACTTATGATTTGAAAATCAGCTCAGAAAAAAATTTAGTGGTCATGTAATATTAAGTACTCGATGATAATCTTCCATCAAATATTAATACGTTAAGAAAAAAGTTTAGTATTCATGTAGTATTGAGTACTCGATGATAATCTCCCATTAGATAGTAATACGTGGTGTGTGCATACATCAGTAAAAAAACATCCTATCAAACACCACAAACTCAGGTGTTGATATATTCACGCATTACGTGTCAATATTTAATAGTTTATGTAGTAGTGTAGAGACTTTTAAAAAAATATCCTATCAAATATTACAAACTTAGGTTTCTGACATATTCATACATCACGTGTTAATATTTAATAAAAATTATTACCGAATACTAAATATTACCTAACTATTAAACTATTTTCCTGTCAACTCATGTAGTTTTGCGTATCAAAACTTAGATATATTATTTTTTGGTCAAAAAATAACCGCTTAAACCCCTTAATGTTATGTGTATCGGCTTCTGTAAGTGAGATTTCTGGAAAGGCCTGGCCGATCACTCGAAACAATATCAATGAGTCTCCAACCTGCTGTAGAAAGACAAAAGAGTTAGAATGAGTCAACCCTCTTTGAGCCGATCACACTCCGACGGTTAAGTTAGCAATCTTCACCAGAGCTAGAGCAAGAATAAAGACTGTAAATACTTAAGAAATCAATTGTCCATACCTTACTTCTTCAATATGCTATATTTTTATAGTGTAGTGTTCTCTGTTGAGTCTACTCATATAATCATGACCTACTTCGTAGGCTTGTGCTATTTAGAGTAGACTGATCAAACAGGAATACGCCTTTTTCACCGTGCTTGAGCTCAACTGACCGGATGTAAGCACGATTGTTGCGTGCTATATCTCCTCCGCATTAAATGCGGGTCCATTCAGCATTAAATGCTGCCAATAGAGCATTAAATGCCCTGAAATTCGTAACTCGGGTGACCCAATTTGGGGCTAGGTAATCAGTCTACTTAGGCTGACCTGGAGTATGGGCTTGAGTTACCCTGATAAAATTTGGAGTGCTCCTAGCCCGCATGACTCCTCCTTGTATTCGTTGGGCCTGCCCTTTTGGGCTGGGCTTGGGGATTTTCGATCCACAATTGCCCCCCAGCCCTAGCGTCCTTTGGTAGGGGGCTGGGGCTGATACACCATAGCCATTTCAAGCTGTGACGTTACATTTGTCAAAAGTTTTAATGCAACGAGACTATTTAAATGACTCAAAGAAGCTGCCGCCGTCTTAACTTTCTTTGTCAAACGAAGGCGTTGTGGCTATTTTTCATACGCAGGGGCAAACTCTAACTTCAAACTTTGAATATGTGTCTTTTGTGAAGGTAGCAACTCGGTACGTTTCCTTTCTCATCTTGTGTATCTCTTGCATCCTCGAGCACGAAACCATAGAAACATTTGTCTTTGATTTGCGATGGGGTCACGCCTTAAGAGTATGCTTGCCACTTCTGATGATATAGCTACATTTAAGGCCCGATATAATTTTTCGACGAGTGTAGACCTTAGGCTAATCGATCCCAATGACGATGGTTGGGTGGTAACAGAGAAGGGGACTCATTTCCCTCTCGTCGCCATTGTAGAGGGTAGACTCCGTTTTCCCATTCACCCCTTTCTGACCAAAGTTCTCAATTATTATGAAATTGGCCCGATCCAACTCACACCAAATGGATATAAAAGAGTGATGGGGGTGGTCGAGTTGAACAGAAGGTTGGGTCTAAACCTAGGACTTCATGAATTCGATTACTGCTATATGGCGGTGTAAGCGAACACTGCTCGGTCGATCCATCGTAGATACTATTTTAAGGCTAGGGCTGGCCCCAGAGAGTTGGTTCAGTTTCTTCTAAGCTCGGGAAAGGGGATCGACGACGTTATAGCTAGGGTAAGAGGTCCATGGGAATTTGGGAAATTCCCTGTGGAGTTAGCCCCACCAGCGCGATGCCCCATGGTCCCACAAAAAATAGGTCGATCTTCTCTTTCTCGATTTGGTACTAGCTTTCTCCCTATATCTTTTTGGAATCCCATCTGTTTCTAACTCGCTTCTCTCGTCTTTCCGCTTTGCAGCTGACTTCGGTGCCAAGGATAAGGATACTGAGCTTCTAGGGGTGGATTTGAACACTCTAGGCATTGCCTGGGCATACAAGGGTAAAAGAGCTGTGGCCGGGATTGGGCGAGTGACTCACGTTTTGCTGGGATACCCCATTCGGTACCAATCTTTCACAGTGGTGTACGGGGTTGTCGCCTCAGTCCTCGCAGCGCAGAAGATAGAAGGGATCTGCACGAGATCGGCGAGTACCTGGTATTGTCACCCCCACCCCCTGCCGTTTTTGCTGCCGTGCCTATCTCCACTGTCGACGAATAAAGCATGGCCCCCAAATTGTGCGACCTATCATTGGCACTAGGAGGGAGAGCTTCCAGGAAGAGAAAAGGGGCGATCCCATCCTTCGTTGGCGCTACCTCTTCTACCGCTGAAGTCGCTGCCCTAGGTGGTGGTGTTAAGGTTGATCATCCTGCTGCACACCCCGGTGCTGGAGCTGACGCCGGCCCCGAGCAAATAATTGTGGGCGGAGCCCTGGTACCTCAGCAGGGTGCCAAGAAAAGGAAACTAGTGAAAGCTATCGACAAGGAGGCTGCTTAGGAGAAGAGAGCCGATTTTGCTATCCCTTCATCTACATCGGCAGAAGCTAATCCAACAGTTAGAGTTTAAAACGTTTGTAAAAACTTTTCTTAAAATTTTATGATAGTTTAGACTCTCTATTGAAAATGAGTTTTTCCTCCTAATGAAAGTTTTGAAAACTTAACTCCCTCCAATTGTTGTCGAGTTCAGTCTCCAAGCGCATAGAGGCGATGTAGTTTTACTTCTTGGTAAGAACATCCACTTAGGAGAAATCAATTTCTTAACAAACTTACTGCTAAGAATGAAATTAAAGTGAAAATTGTTTTGTGTTGGAAATGTTAGCTGAAACAGGAATTCGGTTTTAAGAGAAATCTTTGCAAAGGATAATTCAATTGTTTGGTGTAAATGATAATTTCTCAAGGATTTCTTATTTCACTTCAATGGCAAGGGATGTACCATTGAGTTGGAAGACTTGAAAATAGAGTCTAATTTAGAATTTACACAAACTCCTTTCGATTGGAGATAAAAAAAAAAAATAAAAATTGTGAAGTGTTCATGTCAGGAATCTAAGTAGCCCTCATACCTAAAACTAGTTTATGCATGAGAATTCAAAGGTATAATCCTAAACACTTAATTTCTAAATAATGTAATAAGTTTGTCAATGGTAAACAGATACATGAAACTCTTGGGAAAAACAAATGTAGAATGCTGAAAGCCTTAATGACAAGATGATTTGCTTTATTTCTTCCAATTCACATACATGTATACATACAGAGTAACAAAACAAATGTTGGGACTTCCCTCCAAAGCCTCCGTATGATGGTTGTTGAAAGCCTTTTACAGTATAAACTCGTTTGATTTGTAAAAGAGGGGACGAACTCGTTTTGCCACAAGCCATGATATAACTAGGATGAGGATTAGAGGTTGACCAGACAGCCACACCAACCAGAAGCTGGAAATCTTAAAGGAATCAGTAGTTACCCAGAAACTTGGCACCTTCTCCTTCATCGTGAAAGCATAACTGGAAAAGAATGCACCCAGGCCAAGCAACGGAAGGGCCCGGAAACAAAAGGACCATTCCTTAATCATCGACCATAAGAGAACCCCTACCCCAACCATACTCACTGTGAATACGACTGTCATGAACATGATGGAGTAGAAAACATTCGGCAGCAGGTCAGGATGCAGTATTATCTCTCCAAATCTGAAAGCTTCGATCCCAGCCGAAGTGTCGTTTATTTTGAAGATACTCGCATAAGTAGAACTTGCGATTAAAATCGAGGATATCAGCAGCACAAGTGAGATCGAGAAGTAGAGATTTCTGTGCATTAGAACCGATTGAGAATGAGATGACGATTGTTCCTTCCTCCCGGCTCCGGCTTTATGAAGGAGGAGACTAATAGCCCCGTCGTTGGGTCCCTTGAAATTCTGATAATGGAGGTCCAAGGCCGTTAATCCCCTCCCGTTCGTAGAGTTGACTCGGACCAGAGAACATCGTTTAGGATTGTCCCCAAGCAGCCACTCCAGAATCTGCATCTCATCACATTTTAAGGATCTTTAATAGCTACTCGAAAAAGAAAAAAAAGTTATTTTGATCATCAGTAAAAAAATTTAAATTAAATTCATTCAGCGGCAAGAAATAAATAAAAGACCTGGATTCGTTTGTGGATGACCGCAACTTGAAGAACATCGTTGCCTTCATAGTCCTTGCTGTGAAGGATCTTCTCCTGCTGCTTGCGTCTTAGAGTCTCTGCCATCAACACTTGAAAAGCACCTGTCTGGCCGTGTTTCGTTGCCAGGTGAAGGGCGGTCTCGTGGTGGTAAGTTCTCTGCGCAAGCGAATCTGGGCATGCCTTGAGTAGCGTCTTGATAACTTGTATATACCCCCTTTTTGTGGCAATATGAAGAGGGGTAAAGTGGCGTCGGTCTGTCTGATAACAGAGGTCGGGGGTACTTTCGGCTAGTGCCTTGACAATCTCGACATGTCCGTTTTCACAAGCGACATGGATGGCGCTCTGCCCATCCTGGTTCTTCCACCACACAAGCTCCGGCTTCCTATGGATCACTTCCTGTACAAAGTTAACGCTGTCGACCTGACATAGCCTGTGGAGGAGCCACGGTATAGCATCTCCTTCTGATAAATTCACAAGGTTTATTTCTAAATCACTGGTACCGTTGTTGATGGTGATCTCCGTCAATTTCTGATCCATTTGATTGATAAGCTCTCTCTCTCTCGGTCAGGTGTAGTTTGAAACAGGCTGGGTGAGGGATCAGGTCCAGGAGATGTATTTCCGTCAATTTCTTAATTCTTGGGTTGTTAATGAAAGGATATCATTTCATCTTTCGACTTTTCGTCTTTTGGAGTCTTGCAAGGCAAGAGACTTCGAAGAAGGCGTGACTTGTACAAAGGATTCAAAATTGTGAGTTGTGAGTCTCGTGACCATACGAAAGGCAGGTTCGTTACATACTGTTAGGAAAAGAAGTTGAATCAGGCCACAACTAGAGCGGCTCGTTAAAAACTCGATCAGATCCCCTGATTAGGTAAAAAAAATTAGATTTGATTATATTTTAAATTCCATTAATTTTTAAGCTTGGAGTAATAAATTTGTATATTAAATTACTCAACTCCAACTCAATTAAAAGTTGTTTGAGATCAATTCAAAAGTTAAACAAGAATATATTTTTGAAGTAATAAAGATTTTCAAATCAAACTTTAATAAACCAGTACTTTGCTAGATTTGGCTAGTTTATAACCGTAATACATATATTTTAGAATTCAGTAGGTACAAGTCGGTTTGGGGCATGAAAAGTAGAAAATAAATGAAAACATCAATTTATCTCTGAGCAAGGACAGAGAAGAGGTGCAGAAGGAAGGGGGTGTGTCTATTTTTTGTGTCCATTTGGAGAAGATAAAAGGGTGGAATGGTGCTTTTCATGATCTATTTCGTTGGAAAAAGTTTTACAAAGCGTGTGGCACATTGTCAGTTAATTTTAATAGATTATGTTCATTTTGTATTTTATTTAAATTAGACATAAAAAAGTTACATATTTTGGGGCCAACCAATAATGAGCTAAACCTCTAAAAATTAGGAAGGTTTTGTAATTTGAAAGTGATTTCACCTCAAAATAACAAACATTTGCAATATTCAACTTTTATCTGAATTTTTTTTTTTCCCAGTAGGTTGGATTTCAGTACATTGGAGAGTGAGTCAAGCCACCACCTCAAATATGGGTCGGGCTTCATTCCAATTGGACTAACCTATTATGCACACAAATTCAAGGCTTTTCTAACATCCTCTTGCATTGGGATGTGATTTTCATTGTTCGAATTAACAAAATAAGGACAACTGGCTACACCCCACCTTTTTTTGTGTTAACTTCATAATTAAGCTCAAAGGCTTTAAAACAACTGATCGAGAGGGGTAGTAGAAGTGTAGGACCGTAGAACTATGTAGAGTGGTACACAGAACTGGAACGAAGTCTGATTGCCATCCACTGAATCGCTGGCCATGCAATTAATTTCCTACTCAGTTCATTCGCGGGGGTTGTATAAGCACAGTTCTTCTCATTAAGAACTAGAAAAGAAACAAGAAAACAAATATAGAACTAAATTATTATAATCCTAAGAGATTGGTTTGTCAGTCAAATTTGGAGTCTGGAAGTCTGCTTCCTTCAAAGTCTTAAATTTGAAACATTTTAGTTGCAATTAACTATTTGGGACCATCTCAAGATATTTGGCCAAGTAATTATTGGATTTGTGTGGGATCAAAAGACTGCACAAGTCTCAGAATTAATTGAGAATCAAGATGTGCGCAAATTGGTTTGCACACACAATTACCCCCCAAAATAAAAAAAGTACGACTTTTTTTTTGGTTGGCCATCATCATAGTTTGGTTGAAACCTTGCACTAATGCAAAAAAATAAATGAAAAAAACAAGAAGAAAAAGAAGAAAGCAACAAATAGGGTGATCTTCAGAACTGTGTTAATAATTGAAGGAGATAGGAGAAATGTAGAATTAATGCTGAGAGATGAAAAACTTGAAAGTAAAATTCATGGAATTATTTCCGCAGAAATTGAGATTCAATTGCATTTATTTTTGTGAAAAATTAGATTTAATCTAGCAGTCATCTTCTTTTGTTTTTTTTTTTGTTTTTTTTTGTTTTTGGGTCTATATGTTTATTATGAAGCACATAAAAATTGAAACTTATTTAAGTAAACAATTAGATAGAATACAAAAAAGATGTTGGTTGGGGGATACAAACTTGACCCATCAAACATGTAACTTTATAGGGGTAATTACACTTTATTTTCTTATGGTTTGAGTGTCACATGACCACTTAAAGTTAAAAAAATGTGCACATAATTTCTCTGTTAGTTGTACTTATCCTACGTGCAAATTAAATTTAATGACGAATATGGCATAAATATATATATATATATATATATACATATTTTGTCATTTCATCTCTTTAAATAAACCATCAAAAAGATGATTGTGACCTTCATGTCAAAATAAAAGGAGACTGTTGCAGGGGTATTTTTGTGATGTTATTAATTCCTGATAGTTTTGTTCATTTTGCAGATAAGCTAGGATTAATATAATTTTCGCTCAACAATGGACCATGGATAAAGGGTTTGTTTAGTGCAACTTATTGTAACTTAAAATTCTTTTGTAGAAAGTACTTCGTAAAAAGTACCTTTCTGATAAAATTAATACTTGGAAAATGTTTACTTCTAAAGTTCTTAGAAATCAAGAAGTGTTTTTATCATGTATGTGCATGTTTGGTGGCAAAATGCATTTCAAAGATGGTAAGTAGCTTCAAACTGAAAATATTGCCTCACTTTTCCAAAAAGTGTGCTCTGTAAAAATTAAATATAAGAATGGATATTTACACATAATTATAAAACAAAAGAAATCTACATAATTTATGCTTACGTAACTGTGTGTATACTAAATCGGATTACTCATGTAAGTGGTATAGATAATATGCATGTTTGTATAATACATATATGTATGTATGCGTGTCTGCGTTTTTGTGTATAAAGAAGAAATTTATTTGATAAATGGATGTCTCTCATGAGTCACGACATCGCAGATTAACAGATAGGCTGAGGTTTGTAAATGTCATGAGATAAGAGACACGAGATAAGAGGGCACTCTAGGTAGTTTATAACAAAAAAACAAGGACAGCATTAGAGAACTTAAAAATTTTAAGAAAAATGTTATTCTTACAAAAAGATTTTTATAAAATTTGAATACGAAGTGATATGACAATAAAAGTTTTGTTATTAAAATTCATTATAATATGTGTTTGTTTTGAAATGAAAATTTTTTATTAAGACATATTATTTTGTATAAATTTTTTATTTATATTGCATTAATGAAGTTTTAATTAATTGAGTGTGTTGACTTCGCGTGAAGTGAATTTTAAAACCATTTCAAAAGACACCTCTCATACCGTCTCTAAAATGGGCTATGGGAGCCCGTGACTTTTTGAGAAGGTCTTCCATTTAGTTTCATCAAACAACAAAAATTTAACAAAAATTTATTCAAAAGCACTTTTGTAATTTGGAAGGACTTTAAGTTTGGTGCTTCTGTAACTACGAAAGACTTTAAGTCTCGCCAAATGTTACCGAAGTGTTATTACCCCCAATTTCATATCAAAGTTTTTTTTTTTTTTTTTTCAAAATAACATTCTTTGTCAAAATAATTTCCTATCTAACACTCTCTCAAAAAAAAAAAAAAAAAAAATTCTCATTCTAACACACTAGGTGCCACATTTGCTACTTTATTAAAGAAAAATATGGATATGTTAGGCACTCTTAGCCTTAGAAAAAAAAAATAGAAATAAAAGAAAAGAAAATAAGGTAAAAAAATTCTCTCCTCTCCCACTCGTCTCCTTTTCAAGAGCAAAAGTTGAGCTTTGCTTAGGCACAAACGTCATATTGTGGGGTTCTAATTGCCTTGCAATTCTTTGTGGGAGTGTAAGAATTGTTTCTCTTGAGTATGACGCGGCCCATTGTATATAACTTGAGAAGAACCAATTTGGTACCAGAATTCGTATAACAGCTTAGGTTATGGGCAATTTAAATAGTGGAATTTTTTTTTTTATTTTTTAAGAAACGCAAACCTTCTAATTACATTCACAATATAAAGATTGCAAGTTACAATGACAGATGGAGAGTTTACATAGTCAAGTTTGTCACTGAAGAAGCTATCCCCAAAGATAAAAACACATATTACAGAATTAAAAATATTAACACATTCAAACTCTAAAGTTACATTGTAACTCTAATGTTTGTCAGCCATTTAGAGAAACTTGTGCTTCTTCCATCAGGAAATCTTATGTTCTTAGTCGAAGGTCAAATGGTGACAAGACTGGACTCATAAGAGTTTAGCGAAGGAGGTCATTTCAAAGGCTAGCCCCTTCATGGCTACTGGTCCCAGCCCTTGGCCATGAGATTAAGAGCCGTTGAGTTCTTGCGGTTGCCTGCATTGATGAACTTATTCACCACAACTTAGGGTTTGGTTCTTATGATTCCTCTTTCGTTTTACTTTTGAACTGAACAAACTCTTTTTTGACAAGAGTATGATCCTAGAAGGAATCCATAAAATCGAGAAATATATATTTTTTATATATGTCTATATTTGTTAGTTTTCTTATATTAATAAAATTTAACATGTTCATATTTTTCATTAATAAAACAGTATATATGAACTGACCTACTCATTGACAGTAAGGGCCATGATCCCCTACTTCTGGTGTAAGCCCCTAGTATACTGTATACATTATATTGTGGCCCCCCCCCCAATCTCAATCTCTGCCCCTATTTACTCTTTGCGGCTGTCTTTTTGTTTTTTATTGCTTAGGTTTGTGTTCGATCCTATTGATTGTATTAGTAGAAGAGTTCAAAAAGTCTTTGTTGTGTATCCATATTCTCTACTTATGTTTTGTATCGTGTACTGTCATCACATACAATTGGTCCACATTCGTTTCAATTAAGAAGTTCAAACCCGACTTTTTCTCTATCCTCACCCAAAAAACAAATCTAAAGATAGAGGAAGTAACCAAATTTCTTAGGGCAATGAATTTCAAATTGCCAACCAGTGGTCATGGCAACGTACCAAAAAGTCTTTGTTGTGTATTTATATTTTCCACTTACGTTTTGTACCGTGCACTGCTATCACACACAATTGGTCCACATTTGTTTCAATTAAAAAGTTCAAATCCAACTTTTTCTCTATCCTCGCCCAAAAAACAAATCTAGAGATAGAGAAAGGAACCAGATTTCTTAGGACAATAAATTTCAAATTGCCAACCAATAGTCATGGCAACGTACCAGGGTCGACAAGCTATTCATGATAAATCTATATTCAACATGTTTTTATATGCATGCTTTCATGGACATTGAGTCATCTACTGCTTTCGAAGGACTTATTGCGAAAAATACTACAGAAAAATTATATACCTTTTTTTTTAAAAGAAAAACCATAGTAATTTCTTAAGATTGAGTCATCCACTGCTTTCAAAGAAGAAATTCTTAGAATAGCTGTGTGTTTGGAAATCAAAATTAGTGTATTGAATCATCCATTGCATCATATGGGTACTCAAAATTAAGAAAATAGAACAGAGATGTAAAATCCAAAGCACTAACCCTTACAAAGAGATGTAAAACCCAATGCTTTCATGGACATTGAGTCATCTAGTGCTTTCTAAGGATTTATTGCAGAAAATACTACAGAAAAATTATATACCTTTTTTTTTAAAAGAAAAACCTAAGTTATTTCTTGAGATTGAGTGGCTTTCAAAGAAGAAATTCTTAGAACAACTCTGTGTTTGGAAAGCAAAATTAGTATATTGAATCATCCATTGCATCATATGGGCACTCAAAATTAATAAAATATAACAGAGATGTAAAAGCCAAAGCTCTAACGCTTACACAGAATGTTTTCCCTTTGTCTTCTTTAAAAGCAGATTGAGTCTGATTCTATACGCAAAGTAGGTGTTATGATTGCTTTCCACTAGTTTATTATTGCTTTCCTTTAGTTTATAATTTACTAGCTGGAAATTTGTGGGCCACTTTTTTGTTTTTAATTATTTGTTTTGTGTTATTTAAACATAGGAGTTAATGATAAAGTAGTCAGAGTTTTTGATCTAGCAGCAGTGTAGTATTGGGTACCACTAGCACTGCAAATTTTCCCGCAAGTTTATGTTAAACCCTTTCCTTTCCTTTTTGTGTTTTTTTGGGTACTTGGAGTACTTGTCTACCATGAATGTGAACATATCTGTATACTTTATGCATTGGTTGGGTGAAATTTATTTACTTTTCCATTGGTGAATTGCTAATGATATGAGAAAATATTACTATTTAATTTGTTGATTATAGGATATACAGTGAATTGCTTATGATATAGGAAATCTTTCTATTTAATTTGTAGATTATATAGAGTAAATGGGGAAGCCGTATACAATAATTGTTGGCCCCTAACATTGACATCTCGATCTCTGTAAATCCTCCTAAACAATCTCAAAGAGTTGAAACTAAGGAAATTAAAAATAGCTCATTGGAGTGTGATCCTAGGTTGCGTCCACATATATGGGATTATCATGTTAATCAACGTAATGAAATTCAATGAGTTTATATTAATGTTGGTTCATACCAACCTATAGTTTCAAAGTATTCCAAATCTGGATCAACAAATCATCTTCGTAGCTTTCAATCTTTGTGGTTCAAGCTATTTCCTTCATAGCTGGAATATTCCCCGAAGAAAGATGCAACTTTTTGTTTATCATGCTTTCTTTTCAGTAAGCCATATTACTTTAGATATCCTGGTCAAAGTGTATTTACTGTTGAAGGATTTCAGAGTTGAAAAAAGTTAGGAATGAAAAAAATTGTGCTTTTTTTAATCATATAAGGAAAGATCATAATTCTCTTCATAAAGTTGTTGAGAGATCATGTGAGGACTTGATGAATCAATCTCAACATATACAAAAGGTGTCTAACAATTTTACTTTTGAACAAGTTATAAACAATCGACTCCGATTAAAGGCCTCAATTGATGTAGTCTGATGACTTCTATTTCAAGGTTGTGGTTTTAAGGACGTGACAAAAGCTCTGGTTCAATCAATCATGAAAATTTTCTAAAAATGTTGGATTTGTTGGCTTCATATAATGAGAAGATTGCTGAAGTATTAGATAAAACTCCTGAAAATGCCTTATACACATCACCAAAGATACAAAAAGAAATTTTACATGTATTTTCAACCAACGTGAAGAAGGCAATTTGTGAAGAAATTGGTGATGCAAAGTATTGTCTAATTGTTGATAAGCTTGTGATGAGTCAAAGAAGGAGCACATGACTATAGTTTTGAGATTCGTTGATAAAGATGGTTTTGTGCGGAAGCAATTTTTTGGGCTTGTTCATGTCTCTGATACTTCAGCATTTGACCCTAAAAAATGAGATGTATTCTGTATTATCTTTTCACAATCTTGATATTCATAATATTTGAGGACAAGGGAACGACGGTGCAAGTAAAATGCCAAGTGAGTTTCATGGACTACAAGCTTTAATTATGAATGATTGTTCATATGCTTATTATGTCTATTGTTTTGCACTATCACTTACAATTGGCATTAGTGGCGGCATCCAAAGAAGTTATCCTAGTTCATCAATTTTTTACGAAATTGTCTTCTATTGTAAATATTGGCAGTGCTTCATGCAAGTGTAATGATGAATTGAAGGTTACTCAAGTTGCTAACATTGCTTATATGGATTCCATTGATGAGCTTGAGAGTGGAAAGAGACTCAACCAAATTGGCATTTTACAACGGGCTGGAGATACTCATTGGAGTTTCCACTTGAGGTCAATTTCTAGCTTGATAAAGATGTTTAGTGTAATATGTGTAGTTTTCCTTAAAATCATTAATGAATGAACTACTCCTTCCCAACGAGGATATGAAGATTCAGCCTATGAGGCATTGACTTCCTATGAATTTTTTTTTTTTTATATTACATCTTATGAAAGCAATTATGGAGATCATTGATTTACTTTGTCAAACCCTGCAGTGCCACTCCCAAGACATTTTAAATGTCATGCAACTTGTTTCATCCACTAAAACACTTATTCAAAGTTTCAGAGATAGCAAATGCAATGATTAACTTGTCAATGTGAAATCATTTTGTGAAGCACGAAATATACATGTTCTAGATATGAATGCTCAATATATTGCTAGACGAGGTCGAGCTCATCATCAACAAGATGACTTCACAATTGAGCATCATTATCAGGAGGATATTTGTTTACGTTGCAATAGATTCTCAACTACAAAAACTAAATAGGCAGTTTAGTGAGTATGTAATGGAGTTACTTATTTTTAGCTCAACTTTAAATCCTCAAGATATGAAAAAATCTTTCAGAATCGATAATATTTGTCAACTAGTTGACAAGTTTTATCCGTGAGACTTCACAGATCATGAGAAAATGCAGTTGAGAATGAAACTTTCCCATTATGAACTTAATGTAGTTCGACATCCGAATTACAAAAATTTGTCAATTATTTATGAATTGTATCAATGGTTGGTGAAGACTAAAAGAATCAGCAACCTACCAACTTGTTTATAGAGTGATTGAACTTGTGCTTACTTTGTCAGTTTTCACTGCAACTGCGCAACGATTATTCTCTGCCATGAATATTGTCGAAACTAGGTTTTATAGCAAAATGGAGGATGATTTGCTTTCAGTCTCTTTGCTTATATACATTGAAAAGGAAATTACTGAAAAGTTTAGTATATAGACAATTATTAAAGATTTTCCGAGCATGAAAGAATGTTGGGTTCCACTTTGATAAATGATTAGACTAAGATAATAAGATGTATCAAGAAATAATTATTTTGTGACTTTTTGTTTATATATGTGAAGGCTGAATGGATACCATCTATATTATTTTTGCATTGATTTGATATTGAATCTTAGTATTTATATACTATTCTTATATTAAGAAAAATACGTAGTTGATATTAGTTTGTGTAAGTTTTTTTTTTTATTTATTTTGGCTGCCCCCAAGTTGAAATCTTGGCTCCTTCCCTAGCAATAATAATGTTAGAATAAAAATTATTTTTGAGATAGTGTTATATAAAAAATTATTTTAACAAAGAATGTTATTTTGAAAAACAACTCTTTATATTATATATTCCAATTAACACAGTTTTACAAATACAGAAGTACATAATTTCTTACCGCGGCTGACGCATGTCCGGTACATACGGACTTTAGCCGACTGACAGCCTGTATTTTGCTTTGCTTTCATTACTTTCCAAAAGCAAAGAAATTTCGCAGCAGCAACGGCACCCATATGCGCTCCAGGATAGACTTTGCCCCCCGACCCAAATCAAACGCGTACCTTTTTGCATATTCGACTGTATTATTATTTCCTTCGGTATCATGCTCGTTTCCACGACGGCTTTATCAATTCAACCAACCAAGCAAAGATAAAGAAACTTCGCAGCAACAACGCATCTGCGCTACAGACGGACTTGGTCGGCTGGAGACATTTGAGATATAAGTGACAATTTTCAAATAAGAGTTTTTATTTATTATTAAAAAATTACTCAAAAATTCTTTTTTTGTTTTTTCTTTTTTCTGAAGATAACTGGTGTCCTGATTTTGGTCTTTCTAACCGGCATTCTATATATATATATATTTTTTGTCTGAAAATAACTGGTGTCCTGATTTTGATCTTTCTAACCGGCATTCTTTTTATTTGGACTTAAACCTCTTTTCTTTTTTAAAAAAGTATAAAAAAATATATAGGACCTTAAAATATGTAAGATTTTGAAAATTGGGGTTTTCAAATTTTTTTTATTTGTACAATATTTTTGGTTAAACCAATATATATTTTTAGTTTAACTAGAGTAGTTGATTTTAGGTATTCTTTTTTTATTTTTTTTCCTTTCATAATAAGCCTTCTTTTCTTTCATGTATTAGGACATTATTTATATAAAAGAATATGTGAAACCTATATAGGCCATGAAAATTTTTTAGTTTGTATAGTTTATTTATTTTTATTAAACAGTATTTTTCTTTTTTAAAATTCACTAGTGTACTTGATTTTGAGCTCCCTTTTCCTAACCGATTGTTTTGTTCTAATCACGGCCATGCTTCTTTTTTTTCAAAATACATATACAAAAATTATATAAGACCTTAGTATATGTTAAAAAAGTTGGAGTCTTAAAAAATTAAGGGCCTAACTAAGATGAAGGCCTATTTTGCCTTATGGTTGTGTCAATCCTGATTTCTTCATCTTTTGTTAGTATTTAGTAATGCAATGTATTCTATTATTACATCACTGTTCTTTTATTTATTGCAAAATAATATGTTGTGAATTGTACTCCAAAGCCTAAAGTCTTTTTTTTTTCTTGTTTTATAACAAAAGGTTGAGAAAAGCAACTCTCATTAACATGTACCTAAGAATGACCACCAGTTGAGCTAAAGGTTCATGATAAATTGATCTTCTTGATCATTACAAGTTATCCACATAGCTATTTCCTTCTGCCCCTAAACATGCTTGATTTTCTTTTGCCAAGAATTCCTGCTAGCAGATGGTAACTGGCATATGGTCTTCTGATAATAGAAAGAAAATACTTCCAAATCAGATTCAACGATTCTTTTGGGGACTCTCATTTCCCATACCAACATAAGACAATGCCTTGAAGTCAATAGTCATTAAAATTGATCATTGAAAAACAAACAAAAATTTCCAAATGGTGAGCAGTGGAAGGGAAAAGATAAAAACAGAAATAAATTAAATTAAATTAAACTAAATCGCAGCACCAAAAAAAAATAAAACAACATTGCAAAAAAAGAAAAACACAAACGAAAAGTCAAAAAGGGAATGATTCAACCACGCCATTAGCCATGTCAAAATCAATCGCCACCCTAGCTCTACAAGATGATAAAATAAATTCCTATTTCAATAATTAAGTGAATTATTCAATAAATAAAATGCGTGTGATACACACGTCTAATACCTAATCTTTTGATTAATTGAATAGCACTGTTACAAATTATTACATTAACATTACTCAGTGAGTCAGTGTTTCAAAAGAAATGGTTTCATGGAGCTTGGTTTTCTTGGGTCTGCTTCAAAAGAGCTTGGTATGCTTTTCTTGGGCTCGGTTTGGATAGCTTGGCTCATTTTAGCTTGGTTTGCTTCCAAATCGAGCCCATAGCTAAAAAACCTACTTTCTTACAATTTTCTGCAAATCAATAATCATTTTCTTTAAGTTATATTAGCATTGATCCGTGTGATGCACGAAATTTATAAATTTTATAGTCATCGTACAAATTGAGAGAGTGGCTTAACCTAGTAAAATTTCATAATAAATTGTGAAGAAGTTTACATATTTGCGATGGACAATTTATACAAATACCCATAATTATTATGAGAATGTGGAGTTATTCATTATGGCATTTGATTTTTCTACCTATTTAGACTAATATTAATCAGACTAAAACTGGAAAGGAAAATCAAATTTTATTTCAATCCAAGATAAAATTGGAAACATAAACTAAAAAGGAATGGGTACTATCCCAATTAAAGTAGGTACAAAACATTCTTTAAAGAAATTGTCGGTGTGGCACATTCAGCAAACTTATTCTTTTGTAGATGCCATAAGTAAAATATTTTTTTTTTAGTGTATTAGCACTACACAAAGATGCAAATATGGACGGTTTTCTTTGATGATCAAGTTGGCGGTGGAAGGAGACTCATGGTTCAAACCCTTCGAGATGCTCCACGAATTGCCTATCTCATGCATGGCCACATTGTAATGGACTGATGAAATTGTTGTTGACTGATGACTATGTGATTAATGGTAATGTTGCTTTCTCAAGATTGTGAAAAAAAGAAAAATAAAAAAGAGAAACACAATCATACATGATATTTAAAAAATAAACAAAAATTGTAGAAAAGTTGTCTTACGTGATTAAATAAAAAAATAATAAAAAATAAATATTAAAATAATAAAAGATGACATATCTTGTACTTAAAAGGGGTGAAAGAAATGCACACAAAACACACAATCAACAATATTGGAATTTGAAGTGAGATGAGATGAGAAAAAACCATGATAAAATACCTCATATCATAGCAATGCTAGCGGTTGAACCAGCTATGGTGTTGTTATATTTGAGAGAGTAACCTGCAATTATTATAACATTTAACAAAAATGGTAAATGTGTCTGCCGGAGTATAGCATTTAACAATAGAAGAGAAATGGGTAACGAGAGATATCTATACTATATAAACAAAGAGATCGAGGGAAAATTGAGATTGACTCACTTTAAGTTGTGTCCCCGCCGGAGTCGATCCTTGAAGTTTTTTTTTTTTAATATTCACGTCAGTTTTCACAACTGTAATGGAAGAAAGAAAAGAGAATAGGATAGATATTACAGAGATTGACGCATCTCTATGAGTGTTCCCTGGATTCTGTTGAGGAGGTCGAGTGAGGTGGTGGTCGGTAGTGGAGCGGGAGAGGGTAAAAGAAGATTGCTAGCCATGTCATATATGGTTCTACATTTAGAAATTAACACTAATAATGAAAAACATAAATACAGAAAAAGATCTTGTATTACTGTAACGAAAGTAAAATAAAGTTTATAGAAAATTACCCATCCATCTAGTCAAATTCCCATCTGTTGATCACTCAGAAGAAGTGTCATCCTCGTGAAAATTGAGGTTATCTGATTGGCTGACAAAATGTCATATAGATATGTTGAAGTGCATAGCCTCCAATAAAAGTAAACAGTTCTATTTCAAAGCAAATTTAACATTAAAATTTAAGAAAATGAGCAAAAACATGCGAAGGAACTTTATTTGAAGAGCTCTGATAGTGAACTTATCTGCAATTGCCGTTTTGCGCTACAGTGTCCGCCCTATTGACGACATCGTCCATGAAGAGCTTACATCCATTTGATATGAGTTTCGAGCAAGAAGAGCCATGACAAATAGTGAGAGAGAGAGAATACTACCGAAGAGAAGGGAAATATAGAAGAGGGAGAGTCAGTAAAGAAAGATTTTAGGATGACATTAAGATGAGATTTTAGGATTTAGAGATATGTGGCATTAAAGAGAGATTTTATGACAGCATTGCGGAGAGATTGTAGGATTGGGGAGAGATATAAAGAGAGATTTTCGGATATAATTAAGGAGAAATATTAGGATTTAGGGAGATATTTTAAAATTAAGATTAATTTCATTTTATTCAATTTTTTTAAACTAAAAAAAAATTGTAATAAAAAGAGTTGATAGAGTGGAGCTGCCACGTGGCTTACTTCATAATTCAGAAGTTTTGCAATTTTAGGATTGAGTTTTTGGCCTCACAGCCTCCAAAACACTATATATATATAGCATAGATTTCATAGGCATGGTGCTGTTGGCTATTTGTGTATCAGTCTCCACTTGGGGGTCTTCACAACTCTGGAAATATGCGGATCATGAATCCAAAGGAGTATTTAGGTCCAATCTTGAGAAACAAGGCCCAATGACGTTCATGAGAGACACACATGTCACTTGTAGCCCAAATTTCATACCTAGGCCAGGCCCTCAATAATTGATTCCACCTCGCACAATGAACCGTCACATTACATATGATGTGACATCCCACATCAGCGATTAGGGGTGTTTCGGTTAGCTTACGAGTTGCCACGTCGGAACATAGTATTTCCAAGGAATAAATTACTTACAATCAACTCTTGCACTAAGTCAAAGTTAAACTCTTGACCTTTTAAAGAGAGACAAGGGTCTTGGCCAATCGGGATAACCTAGTTAGTTGATTTTGTAACTTCCGAATATGGTTATACTTGCTAAATCATTGGATATAACTCCCAAAGAGCATTTGAATGATACAGGTAGTGTTCAGGAGAGATGCTTAAGGCTTCGAGTATTACGAGTAAATGTTGGGTGCAATTGTTGTACAATATCAAGAGAAATTATGAAAAAAGTTTATTAATTGCATACTGTAATAATATGATTATATTGAATTATAATAGTAATATAGTCTTAAAATAAAGATTAAAATTTGATCGCAAATAAAAAAACAAAAATCTTAACTTGTAATAAGAAGTTAAGTTTTGTGTGAATTTTAAAATAGTTTTTTTTCACCTTAAAATCTTGCTAAGGGACTATATTGATCAAGTGAACAAGTTAAATAGTTTAGATGATTTATCGAATAAATACATTTAATATGTAGATTTAACTACTTAAAACTGATAATTTATCTAAAAAAAGAATTTGAAATTTTAACTTAGAGATATGTGATTTACCTATGTCTCGCTTCGATTTTTCGCACTTGAGAAAGCACAAGTGAGAAAAATATAGTACTCTCTCGTTATAACTCATCCTTCTAAAAGGACGAGTGCGACTAGATTTGAACTAGAAATGGACTTGAATAAGGGTTTTTAGAAAAAGTTTGGAGTCACCACCTAACTTTGTTAAGGTGAGTTAAGTCACCTAAAATTAAGTGCAATCTAAAGATTAAACTTAGAGTTTTTGAAAAGGTTTTGGAAAACTTCCTCAAGAGAGGTTTTTTTTTTTTTGGAAAATAGGTTGTTTGGTAACCTTTGGAAAGATTTAAGCTATTTTTTGAAAATAACTCCATTATTTGTCTTTCGAAAACAGTGATTCTAAGTTCGGAGGTTGGTTACGTATAGGGAAGATGCACTAAACTATCACCCTATCCCGCCCTTGTGGTACTTACATGTTTATTCACCCTAGGTTCACTCATTTAGAATCTTCGATTATTCATTGTCTAACTATATCCACTTGAAAAAGAATTTCAAAAAAAGATTTGGTATGATGCATGACGTACGAGTGCAAGAAAATAATTTGATTTTGAAAGTAGATTTGAAGAAAATGATTTAAAGTTTGAAAAAGATCATGAGAATTGAAAACTTGAAAAATGTTGTGAAATTGAAAATTTGAAAAAAGTTGTGGAATTGAAAATTTGAAAAAGGTTGTGAAAATTAAAAATTTGAAAAAGGTTGTAACCACACCTATGAGGGTTGCCTATGTATTCTTTGTTCGAAATCAGGTCAGTCGTAGTTCGGACTTGGGGTCCAATTGAAAATAAACACTTTGGGGTCGTGTTTGAAAAATTTGACTTTAAAATGTTTGATTTTGAACTTTGATTTGAGAATTTGAAATTGAACTTTGATTTGAAATTGAATTTGGAATTAACTTTGATTTGAAATTGAACTTGAGGATTTGAAATTTAGCTTTGAAGTAGAATTTGGACTTTTTTAAATTATCTTGACTTGAATTGGAGTTTGAAAATTATATTGGTTTTTACTTGAGTTTAAAGAAGAGTTTTTGAAAAGAATTTAAGCTTCCTAACTTTAGGGTTAGGGTTAGGGTTGAATTAGGATTTGGGAATCTTAGGACCTAGCTAACCTAGGGTTGAAACATGCACTTGAAATAAGAAGGTTTGATTTTAGAAAGTTTGGATTTTAGGAAAATTTTGAATTAGGAAAGTTTTCTTATTAAGAAAGAGTTGATTTTAGAAAGATTTGAACTTAGAAAGATTTAAAATTTAGAAAGACTTCGAAGTTTGAAATTAAGAAAGGTTTGAAAGTTTGAATTTAAAAAAGATTGAAATCAGGAAAGATTAGAATTAGGAAAGATTTGATAGCTTGAAATTTAAAAAGTCAGGATTTAGAAAAGTTTGAAATTAGGAAAGATTTTATTTCTATTTCCTAAAGTAGAAGATTGGATTGTATTTCCAAAAATAGAAATTTCAAACTTCGAAGTCTTTCTAAATTTCAAATCTTTCTAAGTTCAAATCTTTTTAAAATCAACTCTTTCTTAACAAGGTTTGAAAGTTTGAATTTAAAAAAGATTGAAATTAGGAAAGATTTGATAGTTTGAAATTTAAAAAGTTAGGATTTAGAAAAGTTTGAAATTAGAAAAGATTTTATTTCTATTTCCTAAAGTAGAAGATTGGATTGTATTTCCAAAAATAGATGATTTGATTTTGTTTCCAAAATTGGAGGATTTGGTTTGGTTTCCTAGATTGAAAGATTTGATTTGACAGAAAGTTGGAAAGATTGAGTTTTGAAAATTTTGAATTTGAAAATCTATAATTTGGTGGAAAAAATGGTTTTGAAAATCTATGATTTGAGGCAAAATAGAAAATCAGGATTTTAATAAAGGAATTAGGGTTTTCTAATCATGGATTCTAGGGCTTAATTTGGATCTCAAGACAAAGAGTTTTTGAAAAGTAGATATTTGAAAAGAGTTTTTAGGAAATAGATTTGAATATGGACTTTTGCAAGCCTCTTGAATATTTCACTTTCCTAAAACTATTATAATCATGAAAAGATTAGAACTATTCTAGGGTTATGATTTTGAAAACAAATAGGGTTTGAAATATGGACCATAATGATCACATTGAATGTAACACTTTCCTAAAATAATTCTAACCATGAAATGGCGAGAATCACTTTAGGATTGTGATTTTGATAAAAATAATTTAGGGTTTACACCAAAAATTTGGACCTTGATGGTTACATTGAATATAAAAGTTTCGTAAAACAACCCTAACCATAGAATGGCTAGAATCATTCTAGGAGTGTGATTTTGGAAACAAGTTTGAAAGAAGAAAATTTTATATGTAAGTTTTAAAAGAGAACTTTGATGCAAGTTTGAAAACAATCTTGAATGCAATTTTGAATGCAATGAATAAACATGACAACCACAATGTAATAGGGATGTGAATGTACAAGGTTGGGCTTCACCACATAATCAAGGGGGCCGAACCCACACCGTCTTAGGTCGAATTTGAAGAAAGTCCCTAGCATGGTGACCTTCAACAATTCTCCTTAGACATGAATCGGGGAGTCTCTTATTTCAAACATACGAGAAGAGGAGGTAAAAGATGAGGATTAAAATAGAAGAGAACCCAAGTGGGTTAGGAGAGAGAAGAGAGATGGGGATTACATAAAAGTAAATAGAAAACCAATATTGTCTTCTTCTTGCTTTGATTGCTTTGTTTGCTTTACTTGACTTGAACTTTGAGAACTTTGAAGATAAAACACTTGATCTTCAATGGATGTTTTGAGGTTTGTATTTAAGTGTATAGAGTATATGGAAGCTAGGGTTTGAGTGTATGGAGGCTAAGGTTTGAGGAGGCTTGAGAAAATTAAGGTTTTGAGAGAATTTGAGCTTTGGTTTTAGAGAGACAGAGTTTCTGGACTAAGTTTGCGGACCCTTTTTACGCAGGGGGAAGGTCTTTATTTATAGGCAATTGAAATAAGAACTGATGCTTGTTACAGTTTTAAGACAGCAAAAAACGCATCTTTTGATCCTTGGGACGTAAAGCAAAAGATTTGAGCGCCTGTTCTAGTAACTACCATGTAATTTTTGGCTTATCTCCACTAGGAGTGACTTTGAAAAGTTCTGGAATAAACTGAAAGGCTGGGGATGGACAGGAACTCTCAAAAGAGTGTCCCAGAGGTAACTGGCTTGAGAAACAGTACCGGGATAGTTAAAAAGGGTGACCGGCCTACTAGGGATAAAATGGTCAATTAGACTGGAAAAACACTGGAATGAACTCAGAGTAACCTGTGAAAAGGCTTGAAGGTTAGAAACGTTATCAAGAGTGTTTCGAGGGTTTCCGGTTTGATACCAAAGCCAGTGTGATTAGAAAAGGCGATTGGCCCACTAAGGGCAAAACGGTCATTTTACACTGAGCTTGCCATAATAGACTCGGAATGATCCGAAAAGGCATTGAAAGGTTAGGAATACTATTAGAAGCATCCTTGGTAGGTAACCGGTTTGATACCCAAAGCCAGTATGGCTCCTAGAGGCAATCGGATGCATAGGGGCAAAATGGTCATTTTGACCAGATGATTTCAGAATTGATTCGGAACCGACTTGAAGGCACTTGACCATGTCAGATTATCTTTGGGACAATCTTGGGAGAATTAAATTACCGCTTTGAGTATTTAGGTACTTTCTCGAGAAGCGTGCCAAAGGGGCCCAAAGGGCAATTTGGTCATTTTTTACCAGAATGGGCTAGCAGGCACGGGTGTTGACATAGGTTTTGAGTGTTTTCATTACTCTAAAGGTGTGTGACGAATTGGTTTACGAAGATATCCCATCTTTTGATAAACGTGCCACGGCCAAGAGGCGTGTTTGGTCCCTTGACATAGGGGTTTTGTTGGCAATTTCCAATGTCGACTTGTTTGCAAGTGTATCCACCACTCTGACGGTTGTTTGTGAGTGTTTTCATCACTTTGACGGTATGCGTTCATTCCAAAGATTGCCTGATCTCGGGAAGTTGCTAGATGGTCATATCGTTTGAGGGATCAACTTTCTCGAAAGACATGTCAGATAACAGACATTCTACATTGGCAGGTTAGCATGTACCAGCAGTGAACTGCTCTACTATCTCGGAGACTTGGGTTCTATCTCGATCGACAGGTTTGAAGGGACTTATCGTTCCAAGGAGTTTTCTCGATAAACGTGCTAGATTGGATGGACTTACCGTCTAAGTGATTAAGTTTCTAGAAAGACGTTTTGGATTGAGTTTGACTAGTTTAGATTGGAATTGGGATTGGAATTAAAGTTAAAATATAAACTTACTGTCTTTAGAAAGACGTGCAAACTGACATTGGACCTGACAATGCTGCAAGAGCATTTTGATAATTTTGCCTCTATTGGGCCTGGTAGGCCCACGAAGTGGTTGATTGACTGGATTGAGTCTGAAAAGCCGGTCTAGGCTTGAATGTGTCTGTGTCGGTTTGAATGTGAGTTCGGTAGGGCCGGAGATTGCCGAGCGAGCAAAAATGGGGTGTTTACAGCTATCCCTTATTTTCTGTCTTTACTTGCCGAAGTCAGAAAACGATAAAGTAAGGGTCCCACGTTGATCGTGAGGCAATCGGAGGGATGGAATTTAGAAAATTTTGAAGGCTGGAGCTTAAAAATGGCAGATTGGCTTAAGGGGGCATTTGAAATTAGATTTTGGTAGGTAAAAGGGGCCAAACTGGCTAGAATCTGACTTGGCTCCATTTCTAGTGGAAGTGGTGCTAGGCATAAAAATGCCTTGGTGCCACTACTAGTGGCACCGGGTTTGAGAATTAAAATCAGAAAACCTTCTAATTCGAGACTTGTAGTTTTGTTCAAACTTTTGGGAGTTTGAGAGCTTTTTTTTTTAGTTTTTGCAAGGAAAGATCTTTGGGCATTAAAGGAGTAAGTCTAAGGGACGCTGGAGAGTTGTCGGAAGTGGTCACTGTTGTCGGAATTATTGCCGGAGAAGAAGATTTTGCCGGAGAATTCTAAAAGATGAGTTTTTTTTTTGTTTTGTGTTGATTTTGATGTGTAGAACTCCGATTGAGTTGTGTAAATAGTTGAAATTGATGTTTTGATGTGTTTTGAAAGATCTAGTGATATTGTTCTTGTGTTTCGATGCTCGTTTGGTTGATTTTGAGTAGTTTTGCATGTTTATGTAAAGAGAGTTTTTGCAGGAATTGAAATTTCGCTCTTACAGCTTTGATTGTTGGGTTTTCTGGCTAGAATTTTGCACCATGTGCCTTAGAAAAATGTGTTAAACAACCATATGAAGTTTTGTGATTTTTTGAAAACTTTTTAAATTTTTTATTTTTCAAAAAATAGAAAAATATTTGAAAAATAGAAAAAAAATTGAGAAATTGTTGGAATTGTTTGAGTTTGATATTTAGAAAAATATGAGAATATTTTATAAAATACTTGAATTAGTTTTGAGAGAATTTGTGGTAATTTTAAAGGCCCTTGAATTTTTGAAAAATAGATCACGTGTTTGAAAAGTTGAAAATTTTGAGAATGTGCGCAAATTATTTTGTGTGTTAACACTATGTGGTTGTGATGTCGTGGGGTGTCTGGCTTGTATTCTGTTGTAGTGTTTTGGGTGTTATAGGGATTGTTTATAAATGAGACTCTGCTGAAAATTTTCAAAATTAGGGAAAAAGTAAAAAAGTTTTTGAGATAAAATCTTTTTGAAGGAAAAAGATATAAAAACCCTTGAAGGTGGGGCCTTTTTGGCAGAGAAGACCCTGAAAAACTCAGGGGTCTTTAGAATAAAACATTTTGAAGGAAAAGCTTAGAAAAACTTTCAAAAATAGACTTTGAATAAAACTTTTGAAGGAAAAGTTTTAAAAACCGTTTGAAAATGACTTTAAATGAAACTTTTGAAGGAAAGACTTTTAGAAACCTGAGAATTGATTTTAAAAATAAACTTTTGAAGGAAAAGTTTAGGAAACCTTTGAAAATGGATTTTGAGTTTGGAAAACTTCAATATTGATAAAACTTTGGAAGGATGAGTTTTGAGGATTGAAACTTTGAAAATATTTGAGGATTGATTTTGAACAAGACTTTTTGAAGGAAAAGGTTTTAGAAAATCTTGAAACTTGATTGGAATAGAAACCTTTTGAAGAAGAGGCTTAGAAAAGTTTTGAGATGGATTTTGAATGAAACTTTTGAGATTTAATTTTGAAATGACTTTGGATCTTGACTTTGAAATAACTTTTAGAAGGAAAAATTACGGAATCCTTAGGAATTGATTTGAAAATAATCTTTTGAAGGGAAAAGTTTAGGAACCTAAGGAATTGATAGAATATCTTTGCTGTGTCATTCTTTCTTTTTCTTTGTTTTCTTTTTTTGTACCTCTTTTCCCTTTCATTGCATGTATTGTATGTTGATGCTTGCTACCTTGAATTGACTTTCAGGATGGCAGACGCCGGTGATGACGGTTCTGAGTGGAGGCGTCGATCCCACAAGGGTGCGCGTACAGATTCCGTTGGTAGTTCGAGTCAGTCTAAAGGCGGTTGTAGATCAGTGAGCAGGACTTCTTTTAGTTAGAACATGAGAGGAAGTATGCCTCCAGTTGACCTTTTTCCTCCAGTCGAGCCGGCCTTTGAGGGAGAGATAGATGCTAAGGATGAGGCCCCGGGCCTAGGAGACCATGTGATTGGTTATGGTAGGGCCTTTACTAGGCGGAGGCACACAGATGCGAATTTGGGGGGTCTAGAGGTACCAGACATTCATCTATTGGGGGACTTAGCCCATCATCCCAGTGTATATTCTTGGCAACACTTGCCCCCTCCCCGTGTACATACATCATTCAGAGGGGCCGTCCACCAGGCTTTCAGTACTATATAGCGGGCCGCTCTATCCTACTGTGCCTTTCTAGTAGAGATTGGGTTTGGGGCATTCATAGGATTACAAGCAAACCACTTGAACTGCCATTTAGTATTGGTACTGATCGAGAGATGCTTTGCGAGACAGGGACCTTCCATATTGTGGGCTTTGAGCTAGGTCAAACTCCGTTAGACTGGGCCATTATCACGGGGTTTTCTTTTGTCGATTGTCAGATCACCTTGCAGCTAGTGAGTAGAGTCGAGGCTTATACTTTATTGGACTTGCCACCTCCTGACCGTTCTGCCTTTCCTGTGTTTAGGCTTAGTTGGGATGAGAGTACCTTTTCTATTGAGCCACCACCTAAGCAATGAGACATTACGAGGCGACGACTGGTTCTACATATTATTTTTAGCCGCTTCTGTAACAACAACAAGTTGATCATCCCTTTTAGATTGGTGAGTGTGGTAGCTGAGTTGGGAGCGCCTTGTCAGAGCTGAATTGGGGGTCTTTTTCTTTTGGTTGCTTCCTTAGATCCATACAGGTCCAGACTTCCTCCTTCTAGGGCAGTGTGACTGGGTTTTGGCCTTTTCTGGTATGATAGAGTTATCAGTACTTGCTGGTTCACTGTCTAGAGGTAGTAGAGGCTGACCTTTATCCCTAGGCCTTAGGATGGGCTCGTGATCAAGTGGCCCACCAATCTGAGATCACCGACTTTGTGACAATACGAGTGAACCTGCAGTTGATAGAGGTGAGAGATATGACCTGGCGACCCTTTGTGAGATCAGTTCATTATGAGGCAGACAAGTATCTGGTCCCGATGTCCCTATAAAGGATTTCCTTTCTTAATAATGAGTCTTGGGAGTCCTATCTAGGAGACCAGTATTGGCACTAGTTCTATGAGGAGTTCAGATCAGCTGGGGATCCTCCTAAGTATATGTTTGGAGCTTTAGTCGAGGGGATCCCCATTTCGTACCAGAAGCGTCAGCCAGGTGTTGGTTTTTTGCTTTTTCCAGAGACTGACTATACCACACATTTCAGGGCTCACTCCATAGGTGCATTTACCCAATTCGAGGTGGTAGTCGAAGGTTACGTTGTTGGCCAGAAGGTAGTAGATTTGTGGCGTCGGGCTGGAGGATATGTGCCTCAGGCCGAGTTTGCTGCCATGGGAGATCATAGAGATTGGTACTAAACTAAGAGGGACCAGTTCCAGATGGAGAGGGACAAGTACCAAGCTGAGGTAGCTACTCTGACTACACGGTTGGCTTAGATGGGAGGTAGCGAGGTATGTTGTCCTCTCTCTCTTTCTGTTCTGGATCTGTTTAGTTATCTGTCTACTTTGCTGATTCAGGCTCTCCTTTGTAGGATGCTGGTACTTCTAGTAGTCGGCCGCCTCCTCCTAAGCCAGATTTTGGAGATTTTGACTCAGACATTGGCTTTAACCCTTGATGGGTGCCTCTTATCATAGGCCCGTTTTCCTTCTACATTATGTCCTGAACATGCATTTTAATTCTTTTGTCAGTCCATTTTATTTGTAATCTTTAAATAGGATAGATGTTTATGATTTAGATAGATAGGTATATGGACAGATGCATGAACAAGGATAATATTAATGATGTATGTTTATTATATGTTTTAGATATGATATTGAATTACCTTAGTGAATTTTGTTTCTACAGAGAGCCATGTCCTATGTATGCAAAGCTCATGCCAAAATTTTTATAAAAATGCATGCACATGTAAGGAATACACCAGTTAATAAAATGGATGGGGTGTTGTCAAGCTCTGCATTCTCAAAATGGCACCTCCTTCCTTTTTAGGGGTTTGGCATCTCCTTTGGCTTAACCCTACCTTGACCGGATGATAACATTTCGTAGCTTTCTTATCCTTTTGATCAATTCTAACTTTCTACTTTGGGTTAGTGTCTGGGATCATTTGGCTTAAACTCTCAACCCTTGGGGGTTTAGGCAATGACTTACCTGAACTTTGGAAAAGCGATGAGCAGCCAGTCCTTCAATCCGGGGAGGCTTTGTTTTAGGACTGTAATATAGGTTAAGTTATGGGGTTTTGATAATCAAATGGATATGCAGGCTCAAATTTGATGTTGCTTTCAATAGGGTTTAAATCTACACTATCCTTGGTTGGTCTTCTAGTGGGTGTTTTTTCCTTACTATTCTTTCTTTGCCTCAGTAACATGTCCAACTCATTTAGATCAAGCAATCTTTTTTCAATTGAAGAGGACTTTAATAGGGTTGTAAAGTGGGCCATGGTTTGGATTTTTGTAAGGAAAGGTAAAGGCTCGAACCTATTACTTCTACTAGGCTTCCTTATTGCCTAGGATCACCTTTAGATTTCACTTCTTACCTTTTATTACATGTTCTTCAAGATGGTATGAAATGAGTCGTCCTTTCTTGTGGCTTACCTGTTGACCTTCTAATTTTTTTTTGCTTGCCCCTCGATGGCTCCTCCTTTTTGTTGACTTTACGCCTTGATTAGATGATAACTAAACCTTGTGTTAGTTTACTAATACATTTAATTAGTATGCAGATTAATAAGGATTATAGTTTAGACTTAAAGTTTGACTTAAAATCTAATTCATATCAAAATGGATGCACAAAATTTACAAGTTTAAGCAATGCACCAAAAGTCAAGCCTTGCGCTAAAACAGAGCAATTACACCCATTCAAACTTCAAACAGATGATTTGCATTCGAAGAGATTGAGAGTGCTCAAAGGAAGACTTTATTGAGTGTGAAAAGACTAAATAAAGATGACTTGAATTCAAATAGATTGAAGATGTTCAAAAAGAGAATTCATCATGTCTGCAAAAATCTCTATAAAGAAATCAAAAGAGGGCTACATTAGAGCTGTGAAGATTCATTAGAGTTGACGTGTATTAAAGGTGCTCAAAAGTAGACTTCATCAAGCTTCTAAAGACTCAATAAAGTTGACTTGAACTTGAAGAGATTGAAGGTGAGTTGAACTCAAAGAGATTGAAGGTGATTCAAATGAAGAATTCATCATGTGTGCAAAGATTCCTTGAAGAATCCAAGAGAAGATTCAATCCAAATTGAATTACAGACATTCTTGTATAATCTCATTGGATTGAAGACTTTGAAGTATCATTATACCCCAAAGAAAAGACTCTTTGAAGATCTTAAGTATTTTTGAAGAACATCATATCTCAAAGAGAAAATCCCTTGAACATCCCCAGATTATTTGAAGCTAAATTGATCAAGGAAAGCATGAAGGACATTTTCTAAGTGATGTGTCGATACATGAATTTGATGTGTCGATACATGAAGACAGTGGATAAATTCTGAAAAATACAAACCTGATGTGTCGACACATGGAAGTTAAGTGTCAACACCTGAGGACTAACGATTATATTTTTGAAGTGGGCACATATTTAATGAAGTTCCAACAATCTCCAACGGGTGAAATCAAGTCAAGATTTTATATATAAGCCTCCAAATGCATTTATGGACAAAAGATATAACATTCACTGATTGATTAAGCTGAAAAAAATTGTCCTCAAGTTGGTAATTAGTGAGCTATTTAATTCCCATTCACTCTTCATAGAGAGTTTGTATTTCATTTGTATATCTTTCATACACTTGTAAGCACCCCATTTTTGCCCATTCGGCAATTTTCAGTCCCACCAGACTTATATTCAAAGTGACATAGACATATTCAAGCTCAAATCAATCTTTCAGACTCAATCCAATCAATCAATCGCTTCGCGGGCCTGCCAGGCCCAATAAAGGCAAAATAACCAAAATAGCCTTGTGGCATTGCTCAGTCCTATTCCAGTTGGCACGTCTTCCTAGAGACGGTAAGTCCCCATTTTAATCTCAAATTCAACTTCAATTCCAGTTTCAATTGTAGTCCAAGTCAATCGAACTCAATCTGAAACGCCTTTCGAGAAAGTTGATCCATCAGGAGGTAAGACCATCCAATTCGACACGTTTTTTGAGAAAACTCTTCGGAGCGATAAGTCCCCTTAAACCCATCAACCGAGATGAGACCCCAAGTCCCCGAGATGGTAGAACAGTCCACCTTTGGCGCTTATTAGCCCGCCAATGAAGAAATGTCTATTATTCGGCACATCTTTCGAGAAAATTGATTCCTCAGACGATAAGTCCACCTAACAGCTTCCCGAGATTAGGTAGTCTCTGGAATGAACGCGAATCGTTAGAGTGGCAAAAACACTAGTAAATATCGCAACCGTCAAAGTGGCAGAAACACTTATAAACAGGTCAACATTGGGAATTGCCAACAAACCCCCTATATCACGGGACTGAACAAGCCTCTTGGCTGTGACACGTTTACTAAAGGACAAGATACCTTTGGAAACCAACTTGTTATAGACTGTTAGAGTGACGAAAACACTCAAAACCCGGGTCAACACCAGTGCCTGCTAGCCCACTCTAGTAAAAAATGACCAAACTGCCCCTCGGGCCATTTTTGGCACGCTTCTTGAGAAAGTACCTAAGTCCTCAGAATGGTAAGTCCACCCTTCCAAGATTATCCCAAAGATGATCCGGCATGTTTAAGTGCCTTCTAGTTGGTTTCGGGCCAATTTTAGGACCATTCGGTCAAAATAACCATTTTGCCCCTGGGCATCCGAGTGCCTCCGGGAACCACACCAGCTCTAGGTATCAAACCAGTAATCTCTCAAGAATGCTGCTAATAGTATTTTTGACCTTCCATTATCTTTCTGGATCATTCCAAGTCAATTTCGGTAAAACCAGTGCAAAAATGATAGTTTTGCCTCTGGTGGGCCAGTCGCCTTTTCCAACTACACCGACTCTAAGTATCAAACCGGAACTCCCATGGAGCACTCTAGATAGTGTTACCAACCCTCAAGTCCGCTCATGGATTGTTCCGAGACCATTCCGATGGTTTTCCGGTCTGGTTAACCGTTTTGCCCTTAATAGCCCGGTCAACAATTCCGACCTTGTTTTTTAAGTCCGTTACCCCTAGGACATTATTTCAAGGGTTTCTACCCATTTTCGGCATTCTGGACCATTCTTAGCCTTCCGAAACAATCTTGGACCTTTCGGAGTCACTTCTAGTGGAGTCAAGCTAAAAAATGCATGGTAGTCACTTGGACAGGCGTCCAAATCTTCTGCCTTATGTATCAAGGGTCGAAGATACGTTTCTTTCCGCCCTAAAATATTTCCTAAGTGGCTGGCGCAACTAGCCAAAAAATGGCCTGGCGCCACTACAATGGGATTTTAAGCCTAGCGCCACTACAACAAGCGTTAGGTCAATTTTTTGTCTATAAATACAGAGCCTCGTCCCTACGTAGAGGGGGTCGTCAATCTAACTCCAGAAACTCTCTCTCTCTCGATATACAGCCCTCGAACTCTTTCCAAACCCTAGCTCTTTTAGGCTTCTCCAAACCCTAGCCCCCATACACTTTAACCCTAACATACATACACTCAATACGTGCCTATATGAGCCTCCAAGCCAACCATTGAAGACTCAAGGTGCAGCAATCTCAAAGCTCTCAAAGATCAAGGCAAAGTAAAGCAATAAAGCGAACAAATAAAACAAGACACAAGGTTGGTTTTCTATTTACGTTTATGCGATTTCCCCTATTTTCTCTTCTCTCTCCTAACCTACTTGGGTTTTCTTCTATTTACTTTCCTATCTTCTTCCCCCTCTTTCTTACATGCTTGAAACAAGGGAATCCCTGGTTCATGTGTAGGAAGAATGGTTGAAAGTCACCATGTCAGGGGCTTTACTCTAATTCGACATTAGACCTTGTGGATTTGGTCCTCTTGATTATATGGTGAAGCCTAAACCTTGTCTGTTCACGACTCTACTTGCATTGTACATATCATACTCATACATCTTTTCAAAATCATTTTCTAAACTTGTTTTCAAAAACTTGCATCAAAATCTCTTTCAAAACTTGTATTAAAATTTTCTTCTTCCAAATTTGTTTTCAAAAATCACAATCTTAAGATGGTTCTAGCCACTTCATGGCTAGAGTTGTTTTAGGAAAGTGTTACATAAATTTTGGGTGTTATCCTTAAAATTGTTTTTGTCAAAATCATAATCCTAAGGTGATTATAGTCATTCCATGGTTAGGGTTGCTTTAGGAAAGTGTTATATTTAAAGTGACTATCATAGTCCATATTTTCAAATCCTTGTTGTTTTCAAAACCATGATCCTAGAATGGTCATAATCTTCTTATGGTTAGAATCGTTTTAAGAAAGTGAGATATTTTTAGAGACTTGTAAAAATCCATATTCCATTCTCTTTCCAAATCACTTTTTGAAAATCTCTTTTCCAAAATGTCTTTTTAAATCCTCTCCAAAATCTCTTTTCAAACTTACTTTTCTAAAAACTCTTTCCAAAAGCTCTCTTCAAAATTCTACTTTCTAAAAACATTTTTCAAGTTTCCTTCCTAGAAACTCCTTTCAAAAGATTTACTTTTCAAAATCTTTTTTTCTTGAAGTCCAAGTCGAGCCCTAGAGCCAATGATTAGGAAACCCTAATTTCTACTTTCGTTTGCCACATCCAATCATAACTTTCCAAAATTCTATTTTTCTACATGAAACTCTTAGGTTTCCTAAACCTTTTTTTCATGTCAAATCATATTTTCTAAATCCAAGTTTCTCAAATTTCATCCTTTCTAATTCCATGTCAAATTTAATCTTCCAACTTAGGAAATCAAATCCAATCCTCTATTTTTAGAAACAAAATCAAATCATCTCTTTTTAGAAATAGAAATTAAATCTTTCTTAATTCAATCATTTCCTAATTCTAAACTTTCCTAATGTCAAACCTTTCCAAATTTCAAACTTTCCAATCTTTTTAAATTTGAACCTTTCCTAATTTCTAAACTTTCTAAATCTTTCTTAAATCAAATTTTCTAAATTCCAAATCTTTCTTAGACTGAAATCTTTCCAAAACCAAAACTTTCCTAAATTTCAAAGTTTTCTAAATTCAAAACTTTCTTAAATTCAAAGTTTTCTAAATTCAAAACTTTCTTAAGTTCAAAGTTTTTTAAATTCAAAACTTTCTTAAGTTGTAACTTTCTAAATCCAAAACTTTCCTAATTTGACACTTTCCTAAAATGAAACTTTCCTAAGTTCAAACTTTCCAAATCCTAAAGTTTTTCAAAGTCCAATATTTTCTAAACCTTAACTTTTCTAAATCTATTCGAAGTCAAGTTTTTCAAATCAAATCAAACTTCTTTTCAAAATCTTTCTTAAAATCCAACTTTTCTAATTTGAATCTTTCCTAATTTGAACCTTTTCTAGTTCGAACCTTTCCTAAATCCGACTTTCTAAAATTAAACTTTTCAAATCTAAATCAAACCTTCCTAATTAAACCACGTATTCTAATCTTAGGTAACCTAAACCCTAGAAGGCCTAAACCCTAGTTCAACCCTAACCCTTAGAGTTAGGAAGCTTTGACTCCTTTCTAAAAACTTTTTTCTAAACCAAGATGGTTTTCTAATTTCAAATTTCAAAATGTTTTTGAATCTCTATCTTTCCAAATCTAGTTCAAGTTCTCTTTTAAGGGTCAAATCCTCTTTCAAGTTCAATTCTAGGTCTAAGTTCAATCTCGATTCCAATCTGTTATTCTAAGTTTCAAATCAAACTCTTTTTTCAATCAAAATCTTCTATTTTCAATTAGACTATTGTCCGAACTACGACTGACCTAATTCCCAAAAAGGGATACGTAGGCAACCCTCATGGGTGTGGTCATAACTTTTCTTAAACTTCTAATTCCATAATCTATTTCAAGTTTCTAATTCTACAATCTATTTTCAAATCTCTATTTTCAATTTCTAAAACTTTCTTTCAAACTTCAAAATCTATCTTTTCAAATGTATTTCCAAAATCAAATTAGTTCTTTTCAAATCCACTTTCAAAATCAAAGTTTTTTCTTGCACTTGCATATCATGCATCATGTCAATTTCTTTTCAAAAGTGCTTTTCAAAAGTGGATAGTATTGGACATATATTAATCAAAGATTTCGAGTAAGTGAACCTAGGGTGAATAGACATGTAGGTACCGCACGGACGGGGTAGGGTGATGACTTAGTGCGTCTTCGCTACACGTAACTAACCTCTGAATCTAGAATCACTGTTTTCAAAGACCAAATGGAGTTATTTTCAAAAAAGGGCTTAAATATTTCCACAAGTTGCCAAACAACATATTTTCCAAAAAATCATCTCTTAAGGAAGTTTTCAAAATCTTTTTTTCAAAAACCCTAAGTGTAATCTTCGGATTGTGCTTAGTTTTATATGACCTAATTCACCTTAATCAAGTTAGATGGTAATTTCAAATCTTTTTCAAAAGCCCTTAATCAAATCAAATTTTTAATTCAAACCTAGTTGCACTCGTCCTTCTAGGAGGATGAGTTCTAATGAGAGAGTACTGTGTTTTTCTCACTTCTTTTTTTCGGGTGCGAAAAATCTGGGCGCGACAACACTTGTAATTGAGAGTTGGAGTGTTCTCTTGTAAAAGAAAAACACTTGTAAGTTGAAGTGGATCTTAGACAAAATCACTTGGTGGCTGGAAGAACTTGGGAAGAAGTTTTTGTGTAAAAGTGAGCTGAGCACTTTGGAAATTAGCATCTACTTTGTAATTAGAGATTGCATAGTGGAAGAAGATTTCAAGGGGATCTTGGGGTGAGGACGTAGACCATAAATTGTGGTTGAACCTCGGTAATTCTTGGTGTATTTTCTTGTGCTCTGTTTTCATTTTATTGTTGATTACATTGCATTGCATATATCTTGAACTACTGTTCCATTTATTAGATTAATTTTAATTGCTTTAATTTTTAATAAACCCAATTCACCCCCCTTCTTGGGTTGCCTTTTAGCCAACAATTGATATCAGAGCTTGTATTTCTATCTTAGGCTTAACATCCTAGGAATAGATCCATGGCAACCAACTTTGGAAGCTCTCTCGATGAGGGTCAATCTACCAACAGACTACCTATATTTAATGGCACCAATTACAATTATTGGAAGAATAGAATGAGAATATACATACAATCTGTTGACTATGAATTATGGAGAATTATCTTGAATGGTCCCAAAATTCCTGTAATGAAAGTGGAGAGGGTTGATGTTCCTAAGCTCGAATCTGAATGGGATGAAAATGATTTAAAAATTTTGTAATCAAATGTTAAAGCCATAAATATTTTGTGTTGTGCTCTTGATTCTAATGAATTCAATCACATTTTTACTTGTAAATCAGCTAAAGAAATATGGGATAGATTAGAGATAACACATGAAGATACTAATTAGGTTAAGGAATCTAAAATCAACATCTTAGTCCACAATTATGAATTGTTTAAAATGAAACCAGATGAGTCTATTATCGAAATGTTCACAAGGTTCACCGATATTATAAATGGTTTGAAATCTCTTGGAAAGGTATATCCTAACAATGAGCAGGTAAGGAAGATCTTAAGATCTTTGCCAAAGACTCGGAAAGCAAAGGTGATGACAATTCAAGAAGCAAATGACCTCAACACATTGCCTCTTAAAAAACTCTTGGGCTCTCTCATGACATATGAATTAACTCAAAAGCAACAAGCCCAAGATGATGAAAAAAAGAAAAAGAGGACGGTAGCATTCAAGTCCACCAGCCAAGAATAGGAACCAACCAGTGATGAGAATGATGATGAAGACATTGCTTTCATCACACGAAAATTCAAAAGATTTACTAAGAGAAAATGGAAAGGAGAAAAGAAGCATGAGGCCAAAGGAGATTTTAGCAAAGAATCAAACATTATATGTTATGAATGTAAGAAGCTTAGCCATACAAGGGCTGAATGCCCTCTGCTCAAAAAGAAAATAAGGAAAAACCAAAGAAAGAGGGCAATGGCAGCTATGACATGGAGTGACGATAAAGAGTCTGGCTCTGAAGAAGAAGCCAAACCTTAAAAGGTGACTAATCTTTGTTTCATTACTCATGAGGAAGACAATGAGGTATCAAACTCAAACTCATCTCAATTTACTTTCAATGAATTACAAGATGCATTTAATGATTTACTTTGCGAATTCAAAAAAATGGGAATAAAAAATGGACTCCTCAAAAAGATAATTTCTACTCTTACCAAGGAAAATAAAGTCTTGGAAAAAGAAAATGAAGTATTAAAAAATGAAGTTTGTGTTTTGAAGAAAAAGATTAAGAAAAATTTTTTCCAAAGGATTCTTCAAAGGAAAACCAAATTTTAAATGATAAAGTTAAACATTTGGAAACAACACTCTTTAGATGTGTAAATGGAAAAGAAAACTTGGATGCTATCTTGGAAAAACAAGGATGCTCACTAGACAAAGCTGGACTTGGTTTTGATCCATTTAAAAGAAGAAAGTTTTCAAAAGGTAGATTTGTTTCTTTCATTGAAAAACCATAAATTTCATGCTTTTATTGTCATAAATTAGAACACGTTGCTAGTAAATGTTATGCTATGCAAAAATCTATTGCTCCTAACAAAGCATGGGTCCCTAGAAGGCCATTAAGGACTAACCCTCAATGAACCAAGATGGTTTGGCTACCTAAAGCCAAATGAACTCTTTTGTAGGTATGTCTTCAAGTCAAATCCGAAAAAGACCATTGGTACTTAGATAGTGAATGTTCAAGACATATGACGGGAGATGAAATACAATTCACATCTCTCTCACCAAAAGATGGAGGACTTATCACATTGGGAGATAATAGCAAGGGGAAGATCATCGGTATAGGCAGTGTTGGTAAGAACATTTTTACTTCTATTGAAAATGTCTTACTTGTTAAAGGACTCAAACATAATCTTTTGAGTATTAGTCAACTTTGTGACAAAAGATGCAATGTTGTATTTGAATCTTCTAAATGTGATGTGATTGACATCAATAGTAACAAGATTATTCTCACTAGACATAGACAAGGCAACATACACATTTTTTTTTATCTAAATGACTTATCTTCATGCAAAGTTAAATGCCTTGCCGCTATGAATAATGATGAAAGTTGGTTGTGGCATAGAAGACTTGGTCACATTAGAGGTGCGCCTATAGTGCTAAAATTCCTCACCAAGTGCCTGTAGAATGTAGTAAGACCATGACAGCTCCACACATCATGGATAGATTTGGGCATAGGCCAATCTCGAATTGCTTTCACTTTTTCTTCATCTACTTTTATTCCATCAACACTCACCACAAAGCCCAAGAAAATCAGGTTATCTGTCAAAAAAACTACACTTTTTTCGCATTGACATATGAACTATTTTTTTTCCAGCACATTGAATACCTCCCTCAGATGATGCAAATGTTCCTCTTGACTGCAACTATAAACCAGAATACCATCAAAGTAGACAACCACAAGTTTTAACGGTTGGCATACTTGATTCATAAGTCCCATAAAGGTACTGGGTGCATTGGATAAGTCGAATGGCATTACTAGCCACTCATACAATCCCTTTCGCGTCTTGAAAGCTATTTCCACTCGTTGCCTTGACAAATACGAATCTAATGGTGGCCACCCTTTAGATCTAACTTGAGAACACTTTAGCTCCTGCTAGTCCATCTAACATGTCATCTAGCTAAGGTATCAAAAAATCAGTACTTGACGGTGATCTTATTAATAGCTCTGCTGTCGACACACATCCGCCAACTCCCATATTTCTTGTTATTAGCAAGGCCGGTATATAACATGGGCTCACGTTATCTCTGATGAAGCCCTTTTACCACCAACTCAATAACTTGTCCTTAAAGAATTTTGAATTCCTTCGAGCTTATTCGATAATGTGGCAGGTTTAGTAGACTCGCCCCAGTAACTAGGTCAATCTCGTGTTGGATGTTCCTTATGGGAGGTAGTATTATAGGTAATTCATCTGGTATTAGACTCTAAAATTCTATAGTGGTTTGACTGGGTCTGGTATTGCCTTTGAATTTGTTGCATCTGCTACTTCTTCCTTTATTACTAATGCATAAATCTGCTTCATCTCTTGGGCCTCTTTGATGATGTCCAGTACTAAGAGAAAATTGTTCTTATTTTGAGACTCTATAGATTTGCCTTCACTTTTCGTAGGAGCAAGGACAAGTTTTACTTCGTCCTTGTAGAATGTATAAATTTTTTCTTTGCCTCTATGACATGTGTTAAAGTCAAACTGTCATGGCTGCCCAAGCAACATATGACAGGCGTCCATATTTACTACGTTATAGAGAATCTCATCCTTATAGTTTTTGCCAATAGAAAAGGGTATTAGGCACTATTCTGTTACCTTTGTTTTACCAACGTCTATAATCCACCCAATATTGTAAGGAGAAAGATGCTTCTGTGTCTTGAGTTGTAACTTATCGAATATGATTTTGGATATGATATTCTCGCTGCTACTCCCTTCAATGATCAAATTACAAACTCGTTATTTAACAGTGCAACAAGTCTGAAAGTTGTTATGCCTCTCGACCTCTTCCTTACGTGGTATGTACATCAACCGCCACACTACCAAGGATGTGCCTTTATCCCCGTGAGTTCATTCTGCAGGGTCCTCTTTTTCAAACTCTTTTGTTTCTGGGTAGTCTTCATCTTCCTCTTCATGTGTAGCTAGGTTGACAGCCTGTCTCTGAGGACAAAGATTAGAATAATGCCCAGTTTTTCTGCAACGATAACACTTATCACCTCTAGAAGGGCTATAAGGATTGTTGGAACTGCGAGTCTATCTTGAATAGGATTGATTTCAACTAGGTGTTCTATTTTGATTTTGATTTTGGGAAGATTCAGAAACTGCATTTGTTTTGTTTGGCTTGATCAGATTCTGCATAAGGGTAGAATTAAAGGACCTAGAAGTCGCTTGATGGAAGCTCCGTCAATTAACTTATAACTCGACTCGTGTGGCCAGTTGGATAGCATTTTGTAAAGTATGGATAGGTTACACCGTAACCAAGTCCTGTATGTTAGCATGCAATCCATCCACAAATCTTGCTACTAACTGTCCTTCTATCTCGGGTAGATCATTACGTGCAGATAATCGATGAAACTCACAAAATATTGATGAACATACTAATTACACTCCAAAAGTATAATCTCAATGCCCTAATAAGTGGATTGTTAACTCTAGTTTAGGTATTAGATTAGTATTTTATCCTTAAATTATCCTAAAAATATGCCTTTTTGATCTAACTGTATGGAATGGAGGTTAATTGTAGAAGAAAGGGTCAAAAAGTGCATCACCGAGCGATCACTAAGTGCTTAGCCGAGTGATCGCCTAACACTCAAACATCAAAAAAATTGTACTAATTGTTAGATTCTACAAGCCAACTTAGCCGTTTGATTTAGGAGCGCTAACTTTAGAGAGTTGATTTCACATAGTGAATTAGGAGCGCTAACTTTAGAGAGTTGATTTCACATAGTGAATTAGGAGCGTTAGCCGAGCACTTGGTCTCTTGGCCGAGCGTTAACTGAGTGCTCGGTTAGCACTCGCCTGATGGAGCCTTGTTTTTGTCCAGCGTATAAAAATCTGTTTTAGGCTTTTTTTGAGGGGATCTTTTATTTTTGTACTCATGAACATACCTCGAACCTTGTCGACATCTCTGATATTGCATGAATAGAATCTGATTATAATAAGAGGGAAGAAATTGTGCTTGCATCAATTGTTTCATTCGAAGCCAAGTTTTCATTTGATGCCAAGTCCGAATCTTGCTTTTATTTTATCGCGTACGTGATAATTGTAATTGCTCTCACCAAGCCAAAGCACCACCCTTAAAGTTTGTACGCAACCGATTTGACCTTTTTCTCTTCGTTGATGCCAATATATTCAAAGAACCATTCAACGTCATTCAACCAATCGAGGAAATCTTCTATGCCTAACTGTGCGTCAAAAGATGGAAGATTGACTCGCGCCACATTTGCACTCGAGATGAACCCAAGAGAAGGCCGGCGGAGTAGTATTACTCGGAGTACGAAATCGTCCCACAAGGAGTTATGTGTGCACAATGACCACAAGATCTAGGACCACCCTTTCAATCGACCACTAAGTTTTGGCAAAAACTCCTAAAAATGCAAAATGAAAAATTGGAAAAATATATTTGTTGTGAAAATGGGTTGTTTATCTGAATTAGCTAACTAACTAAGAGAGAACGACTTGAATCAAGTTTGATTTTTAACTTAATGTGACAAAGTCTCAGGATTGACTGATCCAACCAATTATTGTTTTAAGAATTCCAAAATAGGTATTCTATAACTCAAATCCTTCGACTACAACGTGAGTCTCAGATTCGGAAGTTTTAGCGATAGAAACGGGGTGTCCTTTAGAAATCCCACACCTAGAATAAATCAAGTCTATAGAATCGAAGACGAATACCATCGATTCGCGCAGTGCCTATACTGAGTATGCACTCACGCATAACCGTTACCGAACATAATCAATCGTCTAAGTTTTTAAAGGTTTCTAGAAAAAAGAACAACAAGAACCATACAATTAAAAGGTTTAGCTTGAAAATCCAAAAACACCCTCTTATGGTCAACCAAGACCTCCAATCGGTTTTCACACTCAATCCCGAGATGGGAGAAGTTAGCTACTCATTCCTATCTATGAATAATTTCGAAAATACATGAAGAAGAGCTTAGAAATTCGACTTTAAAGCAATAACTCCACCAACATTATGAATTTAATGCAAGAGAAATGGAAGACCATATATTAAACTAATGCTTTAGAGGTTACATTTACATCTAAGCATAAATCTAACAAACAAAAGGTACAATACAGGAAAAAAACGTACAAAAACCCTAAAGTTGTCGTCCCTTCGGTTCTGATATCTCGAAAATAACAAGAAAGGTTGTATTTATAGGGATTACAAGCGAATCCTAAAAGCTGGACAAAAATAGCCCTGCCGTTCGAACCGTGAAAGTGGGCGTTCAAACGCCCGACACTGAGTTTTAAACCGTTCGAACCGTTGAGACAGGCGTTCGAACGGTAGGCTAATTCCTGATTTGCACGCCCACAGGCTGTTCGAACGGTCCATTTTATGAGTTCAAACTATATGCCTTATTTTCTTCTTTTCCTTCTTCTTGCCGTTCGAACGGCTCTCTAAGGGTTTGAACCGTAATCCCCTTTTTCGCTCAGTTTGGAATCACCTCGTTTGAAGCTCTTGGAGTAAGAGTTTAGCGATGCTTATTAAACGCAAACATGATTGTCTTGGGGAGAGCTTTCCAAACGGCTTATCAATTGCTCCGTTCCAAGTCACGGGTAAAAAGTTGCACACTTCCTAAGACAAGACCCCTGGGGAAGTTCCTCAATGTTCTACGCTCTCAGCTCATATCATTTCTTTGACTCCCAATTCACTCATTTAGCTTTAAAAACCTATAACCAGATTGAGAAAAAGGTTCAATGCAAAATATAGTAAAGTAAACAAACTTATCCCAAAACTACGACTAACAAGGAGTCGTTTAGAGGCGATAGACTACATTTTCGTTGTCTAATCACACCCCTCAACTAACCTTTTCTTAGTCCCTAGCAAAAACTAAGAAAAAACAGCATAATCTCCACTCTCGTAGGAGTTCTGAGCCTATTTGGTGAATAAATCTAGCCTTTTACCACTATGTTTACCCTAATGTGAGTTCATGAGGGCTTCCCGGGACGGTTACGCACCAACATCTACCCATGTCATGTTAAGAAGATAGAAGAGATACAATGAACATGTAATAACTCCATTCACAAGAAATCTCAATTGCCCGAAATAAATTGAATCATGCAAGTTAAAGGCATAAAACATCGAAGAGAAGAAAGTACATTGAAGTGCACCATCAATTATATATAACAATACCAACTCAATTCATGCAATTACAACCTTTTCGCTTCGATTTCGAGTCTCCCAAGCCGTACACTCAACTCAAAAGATGAACACACAAGATTCTCTCACGTGAAAGCTCGTCAAAAGAGTAAATGAATAAGGCATGCAAAAACGAGCAATTCCAATCATCAAAAACCGCCAAAATGTAAGTGTATCGACTTGGCATAGCTTCGTGAAAGAACATTCGCAGCTCAAATATCAGCTAGAGATGTGACATGTATGGACCTATACTTAACTGAATTAATAACCTATGCCATTCCGGATATGCTAAGGCCATGTGAAAGACGAGTTGTGAATGGGGAACAAAGATGGTGATATTAGAATTTCAACACGTGCATTGCGCACTACACATGATGACAAGAATGCATTCATTTATGATTTCCCAACTTTTGAACCATAGTGAACTTTTCAACTTCTCTCATTTCTTCGGTTTATTTTTTTATTTTTTATTTTCTTTC
The DNA here is from genome assembly GCA_033060915.1 of Euryodendron excelsum. Classification (NCBI taxonomy): domain Eukaryota; kingdom Viridiplantae; phylum Streptophyta; class Magnoliopsida; order Ericales; family Pentaphylacaceae; genus Euryodendron; species Euryodendron excelsum. The sequence goes on from CM065399.1 coordinate 26,840,094, forward strand.
TCTCTTTTCTTTTTAACTCCATACAAATTCATATGTGAAATGCAATGCATTAGCTTAGCATTGATAGACTTTTCAAGAATGTGCATTCACGAATATCGTGAGAGAGAAATGACATGTACGATGTGCAAGAAAAGAAATGGCCTCGGTCTAGAATTCGGAAAGACATTAAATCAAAACCTTAAGAAAGTATAGGGGGTTAAATATTCCAACTACTACTCGACATGCGAATCAAAATCAAGAAAAACGAGCTATTAAATCAATAGAAGATTACAAAATATCCTTGAGTAGACATAAATCACTTCGAAAAATGATCTTTAGGCTCTAAACTCACATGGTAAAATCTCCACTTTATAAAGATGTGCATGCATAAAAGAGATACGTAAACAGTCATATAATCATGCTAGAGCACAATAATGTAAATTCTCTCTTATTATGGATTTATGACAAACACTTACAAATCATCACGACACCAAAGTGCATCAATCGTTCCTTCAAACTTAGTCCAATGCATGAAACAAAGTATCTCAATCAGCAAGAAAATGTAATGAAATGAATACAACAATGGTTTCTCTAAGATATGCTCAACACACCCATTATCAACAAAACAAAAATCTATTTACTTCAGGATGTGAAGAGTCATGTACCGTTACGGCGAAACCAGAAAATCGACCTGTTTTGGGTGAACTCCACATGTACTGGATATTAGATAACCTGTCTCAATAATTATTCAAATCCCATTGATAATATGCATAAATTAAATCACAAGTGTTAAAGCAAAAGATATATTGATTCAAAACCAAAAGTTAATATCCACAAAATAGTTATACAGCCCATGAAAACAAAAGAAATAAAGTTTTAGACTGGAAAGAAAAACATCAACTAGTAACTCAGTCTAAACTCTTACTCATCATCCTCATCGTCATCACCATCATCTCCTCCAGTCGGCGGCTGCCCTCTCATCATCATCGCCATCATCTCTTGGAGAATGGCAGTCTGCCTCTCCATATGGTTCTCGATGTTCTTCAATCGAGTATTTATTGAGGCTACGAAAACATCCAACTTTTGCCCTTACTGCGCCATTGCAGCCTACGAACTTGCACCGTGGGCCCCTGCAGCTGCCTCAGCAATCGCCCTCTTTCTCAGTTCCTCTACCTCTTTCTTTCTCTTCTTCTGACCCTCAGACCGACTCCAGGTGGTATCATCAATGAGTGTCTCTTGGTCCTGGGGAATGAAGTCCCAGGGAATCTTTGCTTTTGAGTCTCTAATCAACTCGGTAAGCATACAAGTAAAAGGGATCAACCCCTGGGAATTTGGGTTTGTATAAGCATGGTAGACTTGCATGAACATGAATCGGGGCAAGTCAATGGACTTCCCCGTATCGATGGCCCAAAGTAACTGTGCTCGGTTAAGGCTCATACCTACCGTTCTTTTCAGCGGCATCAAATTATGATAGGAGAACAGGAAAAGGATAAGGTACTTAGGCACCAACTTCAGTTTGTTACACTGGACCAAACTATCCCAGGTTTCTCCCCTCTTCAGCAATTCATCACAAAGGAGAGACAATGGAGGGGCGCCTATGTCAGGGTAGTCAAACTCGGGATTGGCCTCCCGCCTAAGCCTGTAATAATGACAAAAAGTGGCGGGCTCTAGGACGATTTCCTTCCCTTGGACCCAAGACTTGATCCGTTCACTCCCCTTCTCAGCCACCGGGGAGAATATGTTTGCCATAAACTCGGCACACAAGGTCAAAATGCACTCCCCCATATGTGAGGCCAACCCTAGCCACCCCCTATCAGAGAATTGTTTCTCAAACTTAAAAGGTTCGAAGGCATTGAGCCTTATCTCTCTCTTAATCACCGCCCCATTTTTCACCCAAATCCTTCTGTAGGATTTCTCCTCATGGACCCCCAAAAATCTCGAGGCATCATAATCCTCGTGGGAAGCACTAGCAGCGGGAGCCTTCCCCTTGGCCTCTTTCGACTTGGACATGGTTTTGGCCGAGGACTTGGACTTTCCTGCTCCCTTATTAGATTTATCACTCATCTTATCACCCCTGCAAACAAAATATAGACAAAACACAAATGCACCACACATCATAACAAAGTTCAAAAGAAACCACAAAAACCCATGCATAAAACAAAAAGAGCGTGTGCATAGTGCCTTAGAGGTGGCCTATGATGTTCTACATGCCTTAGGAAAAATGGTGTCACAATGAGCACCCAAATATTATGTCAAACACGTGGTGCACATGTGTTTTGGAGGATTCCAAACAATAAAAAAAACTAATGGAAAAGCTCACAATCTATTCTAGAGAACCCTACATCCCTTGAGAATCCAATGGGGTTCAAACGCCCTCAAATTACTAGCAAAAATCTCACTAAGGCATTTCATCAAATATATGGTGGGCGGTGAAATGTGATTGTGCCTAGAGCATTACTCCTAGTGATTCAACCACCCAATCCAAAAGATAAATACATCTAGACAAAAAGACAATGCAAGCCCCAAGTTAAATCTATGCAAAACCTAGGGTTCATATGTGCAATGAAAAATAATAAAAGTTAGGGCACAAAAAAAAAAAAGGAGATTACCTTGGTTAGATGGATGAAGATGGAAGGAGAAGATTGCCACACAAAGGCCCTAGGAAGCTTTGGCTAGCCTTGGGTTGACAAAGAAGTGCACCACCAACTCCCTCACTCGAATCTCCCTCACTCTCTCTTTTTTTCTTTTCTTTCAGCTCTCTCTCAGTGGGAAGTGAAATGAACAAGTGAATGCTCGAAAGACTTAAAATAAAACAAAAAAATCTTCACTGTCGTTCGAACGGTCCATTTTGGAGTTCGAACGGTAGGCACAAAATTGGGCTGCATCGAATTGGGCCGTTCGAATGCCAGAATGGACCGTTCGAACGGTAGTCACAAAATGAGATTACACCCCATGGGCCGTTCGAACAGTCCATTTTGGAGTTCGAACTACAATGCAAAAATTTTATGTTCCAATTTACATGGGCACAGGCCGTTCGAACGGCTCTGTGGACCATTCAAACTCCAGGCCAATTTTTCAGACTATGTCTTATGCACACTGAATACAATTAACATGTAGCCCAAATGCAAACTAACCTAGACGCACTTGACCTAAAGAAGAAAAATCTACCCTAATCCAATAAAAGCTAAAAATCATACACCGAAAGACGAGAGAACACACTACGAAGTAGACCCCCCCCCCCCCCCCCGGCGCGCAACTAGAGACGAGCATAGTCCGCAATGCGACGAAAAGAAAAGAAAAAAAGAAAAGACACAGCGACAGACGGGCAGGGAAGATGAAAGGGCGGGACACACACATGCACACTCCCCCCAACTAGGGAAAAGCGACGTCCGACATGACTCGATCCTAACAACTATTATACAACCTACGAGACGGCATTATGGTTCAGTCCAAAGGTGGTGGATCATGCAAGTCCACACAGTCGACCTCTCTCGACTCTAGCTCAACATAGGGCTTCAATCGCTACCCATTGACTTTAAAATTATTGCCATTCTTAGGGTTTTCGATTTCAATTGCCCCATGAGGTGAGACTTCTCACACTACAAAAGGTCCAAACCATCTACTTTGAAGCTTACCCGGAAACAAATATAACCAGGAATTGTATAGAAGGACCTTTTGACCAACCTCAAAAGATTTATGAAGAATACGTTGGTCATGTAGTGATTTCATCTTTGCTTTAGAGATCTTGGAATTCTCATAAGCATCATTCCAAATTTCATCGAGTTCATTTAGTTGCAATTTCCAAAGGGAACCCGTCTCGCCTAAATTCTCATTGAATTGACGGATTGCCCAATAGGCCTTGTGTTCTATCTCCACTGGAAGATGGCACGCCTTTCCATATACAAGCCTATATGGAGAAGACCCTAAAATGGTCTTATAAGCTGTCCTACAGGCCCATAATTCATCTACCAACCTCAAGGACCAATCCTTTCGGTTTGGGTTACAGTTTTCTCTAGGACTTGCTTAATCTCTCTGTTTGCCAACTCAACTTGGCCTTGGGTCTGGGGTTGAGAAGGTGTACCAACCTTATGTATCATCCCGTATTTTCTTATCAACAGAGCTACCGGCCTATTGCAAAAATGGGAGCCACCATCACTGATGATAGCTCGCGGCATACCAAACCTAGTAAAAATGTATTCTTTCAAAAAATTGATCATAACAGCATGGTCATTGATACGCGCCGGTATAGCCTCTACCCACTTAGACACATAATCTATGGCCACCAAAATGTACAAATAGCCACACGAGCTAGGAAATGGTCCCATGAAATCGATACCCCAACAATCAAAAACCTCAAGAATAATACTAAGGGTAAGAGGCATCATGTGCCTTCTAAAAAGACTTCCTAGATGTTGGCACCGATCACAGGACACGCAGAAATGTTAACGTCTCTAAACATGGTGGGCCAATAGAAACCACTCTATAAAATTTTGGCAGTCGTTTTACGTGAAGAAAAATGCCCACCACATGCCAGTGAGTGACAAAACTCAATGATGCTTTCCACCTCATCGTCGGGAATACACCGACGGATCACTTGATCGGGACAGTATTTAAAAAGATATGGATCTTCCTAAGAAAAATACCTCACATGTCTAAAGAATTTTTTTTCTATCAATGCTAGACCAATGCAAGGGAATTTTACCGGTAGCTAAGTAGTTAGCTATGTCAGCATACCACGGTGTCTTTGAATCTGAAAGTGCGTGAGCATAAAAGAGTTGCTCATCCAGAAAGTGTTCATTGATTAGAAGGGGGTTGTGGGCATCCCCATCAGTAGCGAGCCTAGACAAGTGGTCGGCAACAACATTTTCAACCCCTTTTTTTTTTTATCTCTAATCTCAATGTGAAACTCTTGAAGTAACAAAATCCACCGAATGAGCCGTGGTTTGGCATCAGGCTTACTCAATAGATACTTTAGTGTAGAATGATTAGTGTAAATGATAACTAAAGATCCGACTAAGTACGACCTAAACTTATCAAGCGCAACAACCACAACGAGGAGCGCTTTCTCAGTAGTGGTATAGTTCAGTTGGGCTTCATTGAGGGTTTACTAGCGTAATAAATCACATATGGTTTCTTGTCCACCCTTTGCCCCAAAACAGCCTCTATCGCATAGTCGCTAGCGTCACACATCAACTCGAAAGGTAAAGACCAATTAGGTGATCTAATAATAGGCGCAGTGGTGAGAAGCCCTTTTAGCTTGTCAAAGGCTTCTTGGCATTGAGGTGTCTAAACAAATAGAACCTCTAGTGAAAGTAAATGGCAAGGGTCTAGAAATGGCACCAAATCCCTCAATGAACCGCCGGTAGAATTCGGCGTGCCCAAGAAATGACCGAATATCTTGGACACTCTTCGGGGTAGGGAGACGTTGGATTAACTCGACCTTAGATTGATCTACCTCTATCCCCTTGTTGGACACAATATGTCCAAGAACTACACCCTGTGTACCATGAAGTGACACTTCTCCCAATTGAGCACCAAATTACTCTCCTCGCATCTCTCCAAAACTTTCTCTAAGTGCTTTAGACATGCCTCGAAAGTGTCCCCATAGACAGAGAAGTCATCCATGAAAACTTCTAGGATTTTCTCAACCATGTCGCTGAAAATAGACATCATGCACCTTTGAAAAGTGGCCAGGGCATTGCATAGGCCAAAGGGCATTCTCTTGTAAGCACAGGTGCCAAATGGGCACGTGAAGGTAGTCTTTTCCTGATCTTCTAAAGCGACCTCAATCTGGTTATAGCCGAAATAACCATCTAGGAAGCAATAAAATGCTCGGCCTGCTACACATTCTAGGACTTGGTCCAAGAACGGGAGTGGGAAATGATCTTTTCTAGTGGCTGCATTGAGTCTACGGTAGTCTATGCACATTCGCCAACCTGTTTGAATCCTAGTTGGCACTAGTTCATTCAGCTCATTTTTTACCACCGTAACTCCCGACTTCTTCGGGACGACTTGGGTTGGACTAACCCATTTGGATTCAGAGATGGGGTATATAATACCCGCATCGAGAAGCTTCAGTACCTCTCCTCTAACAACCTCCTTCATGTTAGGATTTAAACGTCTTTGCATTTGACGCACAGATTTAGAGTCCTACTCAAGATATATATAATGAGTACACATTAGAGGACTTATTCCATGAAGGTCTGCTATAGTTCAGCCTAGAGCTTTCCTATGAGCTTTCAGCATTTTCAAGACAGATTCCTCTTGGCCTTCAGATAGGCTAGAGGAAATGACTAGCGGGTAGGATTCACCCTCACCTAAAAATGCATATTTCAAGGTGGAAGGTAAGGGTTTCCTTTCTGGATTAGGTGATTGTTGTTCAAACGAGACTAACTTGACAACACTTGGGGTAAGAGGTTTGAAAACGGGGGTCCAATGACCCACATACATGCAACTCTCACTCCCTTCTACTACTCTAGTTTGGTCCCTATGACTTGCACTCTCGGATTCCAATTGGTCATTAGGCTCACTCCAGACAAAAGCCCTCTCAATAGGATCCTCCATGAACTTTCGGTCTACATGCTCCTGGACAATAGATTCTATGAAATCTACTTCCTCATTGTTGTCTACCTCCCCCTTTTGTTTACCCACCGTAAAAATGTTCATTTCTAAGGTTATATTGCCAAATGAAAGCTTCAATAACCCATTCCTGTAATGAATGATGGCATTTGCAGTGGTAAGGAAGGATCGTTCTAAGATGACAGGAATATGATGCTTAGAAGATTCTATGTTTATCGGGTGGGTATCTAAAATGATGAAATCAACCGGGTAGTAGACATTATCCACTTGAATAAGGACCTCCTCAATTATTCCCCGGAGCACCTTAACAAAACGATCGGCCAACTCAAGGGTAACCCGGGTAGGGCTCAATTCTCCTAGACCTAGTTCCTTATACACAGAATATGGAAGTAGGTTCACACTAGAACCTAGGTTAAGAAGGGCTCGGTCTATCCTATGTCCTCCTATGACGCACGAAATAGTAGGACAACCGGGGTCCTTATACTTCGGCGTGGTCTTGTATTGTAGAATGGCACTTTGACTTTCATTCATCATTGCTGTCTCTTTAACATGCAACTTCCTCTTAACAGTACACAAGTCCTTCAAGAACTTGGCATAGGAAGGTATTTGTTTGATTGCATCCAAAATAGGGATATTGACTCGAACCTGTTTAAATATCTCATATATTTCAGAATTTAGAGACTCTTTCCTAGGTCTAATCAATCTATGAGGAAACGGGGCACGTTTCAACTCTTCAATGCCCACTTCTCTAGATGCATCAATCGATTCTTTCGACAACTCAGAATTCTCTCCATTCTCTTTCTCTTCATTTGTATCACTCTCTTCTCTCACTTGCTCATGTCCTAACCCAACAGGCTCATTCTTTTTCCCTTGACTGTTTTCTTTAAGAGGGATAGTTTTATCAATTTGTTTTCCACTCCTAAGTGTAGTGATGGCCTGAACCTGTTCATGTGGTGTGTCAATGAAATTTGCAGGTTTTGGGTTTGGTTGGGGTAGGCAGGAAATCGCCTTTGGGTTTGTTGAGTCATTAACATCTTGTGGATGTCTTTGACTAGTGTGTTGGTCTCCCCCTGTGATTGTTCCAGATTGTTGACTGTATTTGTGAGTGCTCGTAGGTCATTGGTCACTTGTACGTCCTCATTGTTTCTCCTATGAGAAGCTTGGTATTGTGTCGGTTGAGGTGCATACGGTTGAGGTGCCGGTTGTGTGGGATAAGACGTTGATGGTCCATGGAAAGGTTGCGGTGGTGGGTGCAAGGGTTGTGGAGGTTGTTGAAATGGTTGAGGATTTTGTGAACCCTCTTGTTTCCACCCAAAGTTAGGGTGATTCCTCCACCCCAGGTTATATGTATTGGAGTAGGGATTGTTCCCACTCCTTTGATTTTGGTAACCCCTTTGGAATTGACCAACCGTGTTCACTTGGCCATGAAGTGCTTCCCTCACCCCCGGTATAATCGGACATGAAGTTGTATCATGGTCCTGTGTATTACAAACTAAGCACAATGAGGGTGTCTCAACCGGTACAGAAGTGGTGGCCTTAGAAGTTTCTAAAGCCTCCAACTTGCGTGTGAGTGATGTAACCCTAGCTTGTAGGTCCTCTACTTCCCCTAACTGGTGTTTGGTTCCAACATGTGTGGTAGTGGGCTTGGTAATATGATTTTGAGTTATAGGGTTTTGAGTACCCGTGCTAGCCCAATCTCTAGCCAAGTTGGCTAAATACTCGAAGTAATTATGTGCTTTAGTGGGGTTTTTGTTTGGATAGGTTCCTGTGCACATAGACTTTACAAACATCTTCAATTAAGGGGTCAATGAAGAGTAGAATGTGTTAATGATGTGCCATTCCGGAAAACTATGATGTGGACATGCGAATAATAGATCCTTGAATTTCTCCCAACATTGGAAGAAGGTCTCACCACTAGCCGGTGCAAATTGAGATATGGCACGCCGTAGTGCCTCAATGCGATATTCGGGGAAGAACTTTTTCAAGAACTCCCATTGAAGTGTGTTCCATGAGTAAATGGACATAGGCCTCAGTGTATTCAACCATATCTTAGCCTTATCCTTCAAAATGAATGGGAAAAGTTTCAAAAGTAAAACCTCTCGGGGATAAGCATTATCTTGGAAAATGGAGCATGCATCCTTAAAATCTTTTATGTGCATGTATGGTTGTTCAGAGTCATAGCCATGAAATTGGGGCATGGCTTGTAGCATTCCCGGTTTAAGATTCAATGTGGTTTGGTGCGCGGGAAGTACTATGGCGGATGTGGGTGTTTGCCGAGCAGGGTTCATGTAGTCCCTCATAGGACGATATTGGACTTCTGCGTCTCCTATGTTGCTTCCCCTTTTATGACCATTGTGCCCATTGTGTTCATTGTGTTCACCCCCTAGGATATTGCCTAGTGGATTATCGATGTTGGCCATAGGTATGGGTCCTAAGTCAACAATTAAAGGAAAGCGAGGTCAATCTGTTGGGTTTAAACGAGCAAGTGACGGAGTTAAATAGCCTGGTGGAAGGTTACGTAACGGGTCGACTCTAATAAGACGATGAGTGTGATCTCGAAAGAAATAGGACATATAAATGCAATGCATACATCAATCAAGCAAAGTCCCTCTGACCCTCCAATCTCCACATAAATGTCAACTCCGTTGCCCACAATAAATTTAAAAGCAACCCAACCGATCCTCCAATCTCCACATATAAGGCAAAACCACCAATAAACATTTAGCACAAAGCCTAACCTCCTCTAGTTCCGCTTCCTGACTACCATATGCCTAGACCCCTAAAAAATATAAAAAGAAATAAGCAAAATCCTAAAATTCTAACACCACAAAAATGATGGAATGAAGTTACCGAATGGCTTTTACCGACGATTCATCCATCGTTGTAGGTTGATGATGAAGAATTTCGCTGAATTTCGCATTGACTAAGGTTCGTGTTATAGCACGCCTCTTACGGTCACTTGTGCGAAAGCAAACTCCCCGGCAAAAACTTGACTCGCGCCACACGTGCACTCGAGATGAACCCAAGAGAAGGCCAGCATAGTAGTATTAATCGGAGTACGAGATCGTCCCACAAGGAGTTCTGTGTGCACAATGACCACAAGATCTAGGACCACCCTCTCAATCGACCACTAAATTCTGGCAAAAACTCCTAAAAATGCAAAGTGAAAAATTAGAAAAATATGTTTGTTGTGGAAATGGGTTGTTTATCTGAATTAGCTAACTAACTAAGAGAGAACGACTTGAATCAAGTTTGATTTTTAACTTAATGTGACAAAGTCTCGGGATTGACTAATCCAACCGATTATTGTTCTAAGAATTCCAAAAGAGGTATTCTATAACTCAAATCCTTCGACTACAACGTGAGTCTCAGATTCGAAAGTTTTAGCAATAGAAACAGGGTGTCTTTTAGAAATCCCACACCTAGAATAAATCAAGTCTTTAGAATCGAAGATGAATACCATCAATTCACGCAACACCTATATTGAGTATGCACTCACACATAAACGTTACCGAACATAATCAATCGTCTAAGTTTTCAAAGATTTCCAGAAAAAAGAACAACAAGAACCATACAATTAAAAGGTTTAGCTTGAAAATCCAAAAACACCCTCTTATGGTCAACCAAGACCTCCAATCGGTTTTCACACTCAATCCCGAAATTGGGGAAGTTAGCTACTCATTCCTATCTATGAATAATTTCGAAAATACATGAAGAAGAGCTTAGAAATTCGACTTTAAAGCGATAACTCCACCAACATTACGAATTTAATGCAAGAGAAATGGAAGACCATATATTAAACTAATGCTTTAGAGGTTACATTTACATCTAAGCATAAATCTAACAAACAAAAGGTACAATACAAGAAAAAACCGTACAAAAACCCTAAAGTCGTCGTCCCTTCTGCTTTGATATCTCAAAAATAACAAGAAGGGTTGTATTTATAGGGATTACAAGCAAACCCTAAAATCTGGACATAAATAGCCCTACCGTTCGAATCATGAAAGTGGGCGTTTGAACGCCCGACACTGAGTTTTAAACCATTTGAACCGTTGAGACAAGAGTTCGAACGGTAGGCCAATTCCTGATTTGCACGCCCACGGGCCGTTCGAACGGTCCATTTTGGAGTTCGAACGGTATGCCTTATTTTCTTCTTTTCCTTCTTCTTGCCGTTTGAACGGCTCTTTAAGGGTTCAAACCGTTATCCCCTTTTTCGCTCAGTTTGGAATCACCTCGTTTGAGGCTCTTGGAGTAAGAGTTTGGCGATGCTCATTAGACACAAATATGATTGTCTTGGGGAGAGCTTTCCAAACGGCTTATCAATTGCACCATTCCAAGTCACGAGTAAAAAGTTGCATGCTTCCCGAGACAAGACCCTCGGGGAAGTTCCTCAATGTTCTACGCTCTCAGCTCGAATCATTTCTTTGACTCCCAATTCACTCCTTTAACTTTAGAAACCTATAACCAGATTGAGAAAGAGGTTCCATGCAAAATATAGTAAAGAAAACAAACTTATCCCAAAACTACGACTAACAAAAGGTCGTTTAGAGGCGATAGACTACATTTTTGTTGTCTAATCAAAGATCCATCCTCATTCAGAAGTTATTTTTTGATATTCCTCTCTAGGTTGATCGAATAAAGCTAAATGCTCAATTTCTTCATATGTTCAATCCCCATCATAGATTGGATTTTGCCTTATGCGCATAGGTTGTTATCTTACATCATTAGGATTTTCGACCCTTGGCTCCTGTTGTTTAACTGTTGGGGTCCTGTTGAGATTCATTCTAGCCAACAGATTACGAATCTTTGTTAATTGTTGTCCTTGTCTCTCGATTGCATCCCACAAAGCATCAACCCCACGAGCACTAGTTGCAGGGGTTTCCTACTTTGTTCCATTATGAGCCATCGTGATGAAAAACAAATTAAGACCTTGCTCTGATACCACTTGACGCAAGGTAACACGCAAAGACTAGATTTCATTCTAGTAGACAAATAGTCTAGATCTCATTATAGAAGACGAAGCTCCTGATCACACAAGAAGAACAAGTCATAATGACTAAAAAATGAATATTATTAATGTTGACTCCATGCCTTGATTTTGATAATCACAAAATTATGTGTTAAGTTGTCTAGTGATCCTAATTAAGTGTGTAGATTTGCTTTACTTTTAAATAACTTGAAGCTTGACAATTGGCACACATTACACTAGTTATATATTAAGGCTTGTCAAGAAGGAATGAAAAATGGAAGAGCATAATGGAATGATATGAAAAGATCATCTCATAAGTCTTGGAAACTTTCAAAACGATTTGATGAAGTCTTGGATCAATAAAAGAAATGATGCTAATTAAAGAACCCTACAAGTAATCAAATTGGAATAATTCCATCTCGAAGAGATTGAAAGTGTTCAAAGAAGACAAAGGTCAGGTGAATGTGTTCACAAGTCTTGGAAACTTTTCTTAGTATTTGAATGAAGACTTAGACGAATGTTTAAAACCATATTGATTGAAAGTTTTCTTGAATATCTACATGCCTTGAAGAAGACATTTCAAGCCTTAGAAGAACCAAGTTGATGATCCTTGAAGAGTTTTGTAAACAATTAAAGAAGTCTTGCAAAGTTAAAGTCTCTGAGCAAAAGGATCAACACATGCTTCAGAAGAGTCGACATATTGAGATAGTGAGCTGAATTAGAATTTGCTGAAGAGAAAGGGGTCAACACCTCTGGTCGACACGTTGGTCTAGATTAGAAGTCTTGAAAAAAGTCCAAAAAGAGTCGACTCCTCATTCCAAAGGGGTTGACACATTGAGACTAAGTTTTGATGACCAACACAAAAGGGTCGACACATTCCCTGAATGGGTTGACACATTGAGACAGATTGCTAAGAAGCTAAAGACAAAACAAAAAGGTTCGACATATGCACAAAAAGGGTCGGCACACTACCTGTAACGACTACTTTTTTAAACGTTCTACTAGACTGATCTTGCCATTAAATGCTTCTCCAACCGCCTCCAACATCCACATTGAATGCAAGACCATAAAATCAAGACCCCCACAGCATTTATAAAAAAAATTATACAAGAGATTCAAGAGATATACATGAGATTGAGAGCTAAAATTCCTAAACCATGTCAGAAATAGTCTTTTTGTTGGGAATTTGGGGCATTTACTGATCTTCCACTTCCATAACTACTCTTTAACAGAGTTATACTTTGTGGAATCCTTATTCACTTCATTTTTAAGGGTTTGTAAGGTTAAGTGTCCTTGATAAAAACACTTGTAAATTTGAGTGAAGCTTGAAAAAAATCACTTGGAAGGATTGGAGCTTGGGAAGAGCTCTTGTAAAAAAGTAACTTGGGCACTTGGAAAAACTAGCACCTACTGTGTAATCTATCTTTGTATAGTAGAAGAGCTTTCAAGGGGGTCTTGGGGGTGAGGAAGAAGGTCACACGTTGTGGCTGAACCTCGGTAAATGTTGATATTCTTCTTGTGTTCAGTTTTTTGCTTGCTTTCTATTCTTTGCTTGCTATTGCACTATTGGTTTACACACACACACACACACCTTGATTCACTGTTCCATTGCTTAACTTGATTTTGATTGCATTACTTTGTGATTTATTTTGAAAAACCCAATTCATCCCCCCCCCCCTCTCTTGGGTTGCATTTTAGGGCTAACAATTGGTATCAGAGCTAGTAGTTTATTCTTGAGGCTTAACATCCTTAGAATTGATCCATGGCAGCCATGTTTGGAAGCTCTCTAGGTAAAGGTTAATCCACTAACAGACTTCCTATGTTTAAGGAAACTAATTACAATTATTGGAAGAATAGGATGAAAATTTAAATTTAATCAGTTAACTATGAACTTTGGAGAATCATTGTTAATGGTCCTAAGCACCCCCCCAAGACCATAGGAAGGATAAGTGTGCCCAAACCTAAAAATGAGTGGGATCAGGACAACTTAAAGCTTATGCAATCTAATTCTAAAGCTATGAACATGTTATATTATGCATTAGACTCAAAGGAATTCAATAGGATCTCCACTTATGAATCTGCCAAAGAAATTTAGGATAGATTTGAGGTAACCTATGAAAGAACCAATCAGGTCAAGGAATCTAAGATCAATATTCTTATGCATAATTATAAATTATTTAGAATGAAAGCTGATGAATCAATTACAGAAATGTTTACTAGATTTACTGACATTGTTAATGGCTCAAAATCTCTTAGAAGAGTTTATCCTAACAGTGAACAAGTAAGGAAAATTCTAAGATCATTACCAAAGATATGGTAAGCAAAGGTGACAGCCATATAAAAAGCTAAAGACCTCAATATTCTACCTCTTGAAGAGCTTCTTGGTTTTCTCATGACCTATGAGTTGACCCAAAAACAAAATGCTCAGGAAGAGAAGGATAAGAGGAAGAAGTTTGTTGCATTCTGTTGAGTCAAGGTTAACCCCCATGTTGATTTTGATGATAACAAAACCATGTTGTTGTTATCTAATGATTTCAATTAAGTGTGCAGGTTATATTATAATCATTTGATAACAAGAAAATAATTGAGTTGATCGGATGAGTATCAAACAAGAAGATTACTTAGGTAATCTTATTCTTGAAGAGATTGAAGATACTCAATGAGTTCAACAAGTATTGAAAAGAAGGATGCAAGTGATTGAAGATCTTATAATGATTCAAGAAGTTATTCAAAGAAGCAAAGCACTCAAGCAAGATTATTTGAAGAGTTTTCAAGTTGACATAGAATCAATTCTTGAAGACTAAAGTACAAATAGAAGTGCAAATACAACAAAGGATTTCAAGTAGACTTGAAGACCGAAGAGTTGGCACCATACAAATATGGTTTACACTTCACTATGAAGACCCTCGATCCTCATGGCCATATCAAGTCCACTATATCATTATGTATGATATGAACTTCTAAATTGGTTGATTGTTCTGCTCTAAATCTGAAAAATGCATTGAGGCATAAAGCATAAAAGAAAGGGGGAGCAATGAGTTGAAGCTCAAGTAACAATGGAGAACTTGTCACATTGAATATGTTGAAGAACTTGTGGTGAGAAGCTTGTCAAGAAACAATGGAGACAATGAGTATGATGAGTTGACACATTCAGCAATCTCATGGTTACAACTTCATTTAGATGACTCTTACAAGATATGGAAGCTCACCGTGAAGATTTGAAGATGTCTTGCAAGAATGGAAGAAGAAGAGACTCACTTAAAGATACGGAAGCTTTCTTAGAAGTTTTGAAGATGTCTTGAAAGTTTTGATAAGAAATCACAAGAGTTGGAAGCTTTATTGAAGATTATGTTGAAGTCTTGAATTGATGGAAGAAGTTATATTAATTGAAGAATCCTAGAAGAAATCAATTTGATGAAGATCAAGTAAAGAGAATGAAGATGTTCAATAAGCATGAAAGATCAATTGAAGAAAAGAGATCTCAAGTCTTGGAAGCTCTCTTGAAGATTTTGAAGAAGACTTAGATCAATGGATGAAGTCATAGTGATTGAAGAGCTCTACATGTAATCAAAAGTGTAGTGATTTCATCTTGAAGAGTTGAAGGTGTTCGTTAAGTCAACATGCCTTGAAGAAGTCTTTTCAAGCCTTAGAAACCTTATTTGGATGATCCTTAAAGAGCTTGAAGATATTGAAGAAGATTGAAGAAGTATTGCAAAAGTTAAGGATTTTCCTAAAAAGAGTCGACCCCTCAAGAAAAAGAGTCGACTCATTCGAACAGAGGCTGAAAATTCTGGTGGAACATCAAAAGAGTCGACCCCTAGCATAAAAGAGTCGACTCATTCCAACAGAGAGTTGATTGTGCAGTTTATAGACCAAAAGAGTCGACTCATTTGGGCAGAACCTTAAAAAATCTGCAAAAACACAAAAAGGGTCGACCCCTGCTTAAAAAGAGTCGACTCATTTAAGGTAACGGCTAGTTTTTTGAACGTTATACTCCGTCGTTTTCGTATCAAATGGTCTCTCATCCATCTCCAACGGCTATAATCAACTCAAGGCTATATATACAAGATCCCCAACACATATATGATGATGAAGAACATGAGAAGAACTCAAGATTAAGTGTTACAAAGTGATATTTCATCTTCCACATCTTATACTCTGTTTTTATTCTTTTGGGGGGTTCTTGAGTGAGCTGAAAATTTGTTTATCCACTCTTTGAGAGAGAGTTATTCATTGTACAACCTTCATCTATTATTGGGTGGGTTTGTAAACTTGTAAGTTTGAGTGTTCTTGAGAAAAACACTTGTGAGTTTGAGTGTAGCTTGGGAAAAACACTTGTAAGTTTGAGAGAAGCTTGGACAAAATCTCTTGTAAAGTTTGAGTGTAGCTTGGACAAAATCACTCGTAAGTTTGAGAGAAGCTTGGACAAAATCTCTTGGGTTTTGAGAGCTTGGGGAAGAGCTCTTGTAAAAGTGAGCTAGGCACTTGGAGAAAAACTAGCAGCTGTGTAAGGAAAGTTTACATAGTGGAATACCTTCAAGAGAATCGAGGAAGAGAGGACGTAGGCAAGGTTTGGCCGAACCTCTATAAATCTGGTGTTCTTCATCTCTTTGCACATATTACTTCCTTGCATTACATCTTAGTATTTGTTTGCTAGTTTGACTGCTCACTGCTTGTATTGCATTCTATTGTCTGTTTGTTTGAGTTATACTTTGATTAGTCATTGTTATATTACTCAATCAATTTTTTGCATTGTTTGGTATAAATTCTATAAAATCCAATTCACCCCCCCTCTTGGGTTGCCTACTTGGGCCAACACATTCAAGTCCACTACACAAGAAAATGAATCTGAGGATGAAGATGAAGATGAGGAGAAACTTGCTCTCATTACTAGAAAATTCAAGAGATTCATGAAAAAAATGTGGAAGGGAGGAAAGAGACCTAAGGAAAAAGGAGGATTTAGCAACAAGGACTTAACCATCATATGTTTTGAATAATAGAAATCAGGACATATAAAAACTGAATGTCCTATGCTCAAGAAGAAGGGAAAGAAAGGCAAATATGGAAAAAGGGCTTTGATTGCCAGTACTTGGAGTGATGATGAGGAATACAACACTGATGAAGAAGCTGAACCTCAAGAGGTTGCAAACCTATGTCTCATGGCACAAGAAGAACCTGAGGTATGTCTTCAAGTAAAGTCCAAAAAGGATCATTGGTACTTAGATAGTGGTTGCTCAAGACATTTGACTGGAGATGAAGCTCAATTCACATCTCTCACACCAAATGATAGAGGCTTGGTCACTTTTGAAGATAATAACAAAAGTAAGATCATTAGTATAGGTAGTATTGGTAAAATTCTTCAATCTCTATGGAGAATGTCTTACTTGTTAAAAGTCTTAAACACAACTTGTTAAGCATTAGTCAATTATGTGACAAAGGTTGTAAGGTGGTGTTTGCATCCTCTAAATGTATTATGGTGAATATAAATGACAACAGGACTATATTGACTGGTCATAGACAAGATAATATCTACATTTTTTAACTTAAATGACTTATCTTCTGGCAAAATTGAATGCCTTACAGCTATAAATAATGAGGATAGTTGGTCGTGACATAGACGGCTTAGCCATATTAATATGAGCATTCTTTCAAAATTTTTAAAAATTGAGTTTGTGATGCATATCAAATGGGAAAGCAAACTAGAATCTCTTTTAAATCTACAAACATGCTCTCTACCTCTAAGCCACTACACCTATTGCATGTGAATTTGTTTAGACCAACTAGAACTTTGAATCTAAGTGGTAAGTAATATGCTCTTGTTATTGTTGATAATCACTTAAGATTCACATGAACATTCTTCCTAGATCACAAGGATGAAACAATTGTTTTCTTCACCAAGTTTTGTAAAAAGATTCAAAATGAAAAAAGATTTACAATCATTGTAATTACGACTGATCGTGGTGGTGAGTTTGATTGCAAACCTTTTGAAATATATTGTGATGAAAATTATTTTGAACACAATTTTTCAACACCTAGAATTCCTCAACAAAATGGGCTTGTTGAGAGAAAAAAACAAAACTTTAGAAGAAATGGGAAGAACGATGCTTTGTGAAAACAATTTACCAAAATATTTTTGGACTGAAACTGTTAACACATCTTGCTATGTTTTAAACATTTGGTGAGAAAATTTTTAAACAAAATCCCATATAACCTTTGGAAATATAAGAAACCAAATGTTTCATACTTTAGAACTTTCGGATGCAAATATTTTGTTTTAAATAATAATAAGAACAACCTTGGTAAGTTTGATGCAAAATCTAATAAGGGTGTCTTTCTTGGCTATTCCACACATTGCAAGGCCTATAGAGTTTTCAATAAGAAAACTTTCGTTGTTAAAGAATCAGTTCATGTTACCTTTGATGAGTTAAACTCTTTGCTTAGAAATATTGTGAGTGATGATGTAGATGATATTTAGCACAGAATGGACAAGTTGAAGCTTCACCACAAGAGAAAAGAAACCAAGACATTCTTTTAAGACAACAAGATGTGAATGAAGGGCTGCCAAATAAAGGGAAATTTGTCTACAACTATCCAACAGAGCAAATACTAGGTGATCCATCACAAGGGGTAAGAACAAAATCATTTCTTAAAAATGTATGTAATCATCTTGCTTGTTTTTCATAAATTGAACCAGAATATTTTCAAGATGCTAAAAATGATGAATTTTGAATTTTGGCCATGCAAGAAGAGTTAAACCAATTTGAAAAGCACGAGGTTTGAAACCTTGTTCCTAGACCTGAAGATCATCCAGTAATTAGAACCAAATTGGGTGTTTAGAAACAAGATGGATGAATCTGAAATTGTAGTTAGAAACAAGGCAAGATTTGTAGCTCAAGGCTATAGTCAATAAGAAGGAATTGATTTTGACAAGATCTGTGCACCTGTAGCTAAATTAGAGACTATTAGAATAATGCTTACATTTTCATGTTTCAAAAATTTTAAACTTTATCAAATGGATGTAAAAAGTACATTTTTAATGGTTTTATATCTAAAGAGGTTTATGTTGAACAACCTCCTAGTTTTGAGAATCCTTTATTTCTAAATCATGTTTTCAAACTTACAAAAGTTCTCTATGGTTTAAAGCAAGCTCCAAGGTCTTGGTATGAAAGACTAATCAAATTTTTTACTGAAAATGATTTTATAAGAGAAAAAGTTGATACGACTCTCTTTATAAATGTTAAAGATCATGACATGTTACTCATGCAAATCTATGTGGATGACATTATATTTGGCTCAACTAATAAGAAGCTTTGCAAGGATTTTGCTAAGTGTATGTAAGGTGAGTTTGAGATGAGCATGATGGGTGAGCTCAGTTACTTTCTTGAACTTCAAATCAAACAATCAAAAGAAGGTATCTTCATAAACCAAGCTAAGTATGTCAAAGACTTACTCAAGAAGTTTGGTATGGAAGATGTAAAGCCATTGAGCACTCCCATGAGTACTTCAACAAAGCTTGACAAGGATGAGAAAGGTATCTCTGTGGATATCAAATTTTATAGAAGTATGATTGGCTCATTGCTTTACTTAACTGCTAATAAGCCTGGTATTATGTTTAATGTGTGTCTATATGCTAGATTTCAATCTAATCCTAAGGAATCACATGTTGTTGTTGTTAAAAGAATATTTAGATAGCTCAAGCACACACCTAATCTTGGATTGTAGTATCCTAAGGGCACATCTTTTAATTTGATTAGGTACTCTGATGCTGACTATGCTGGTAGTAAAGTTGATAGAAAAAGCACAAGTGGCTTTTGTCAATTTCTTGGTAATATGCTTGTTTCATAGTTTATAACAAATCTCAGTTGCACTTTCCACAGTTGAAGCTGAGTATATTGTAGCTAGGAGTTGTTGTGCACAAGTCCTTTGGATTAAACACCAATTAAAGGACTTTGGACTGACCTTTGAACACATTCCCATCAGATGTGATAACACAAGTGCTATTAGTTTGACTAAGAACCCTATTCAACATTCTCGCACAAAACACATTGAGATTAGACATCATTTTATACTTGATCATGTGCAAAAAGATGATATTAAACTTGATTTGTTAGCACATACCAACAATTTGCTGATATATTCACAAAACCTTTGAATGAAGATAGATTTTATATGATTAGGAGAAAATTGAGAATAAACGATCTATTATCTTGATTAATTTTTGTGAAATATATGCTTAAATCATTCAAAATTGTTGTGAGCTAATGTGTTGCATTGAGGTGTCATCCATAAGTCTTTTCTACATTTCATTAGAAAAGGAGTCGACTCTTACCTCAAGGAGTCGACTCATGAACTCTGGAAAATGGCTCTTGATGGACTTTGTTGAAGTGTATTGACCCATCATATTCAATGAGTTGACCCATTTTAACAGAAAATGTGTCGACACCTTGAAGTAAGGATTCGACCCCTTTGGTCAGTTGCTCAATACCTATAAATACACCATGTTTTATCACATAATATATATTTTCCCTCGTATTTCTCTATCTCTCTCTCCACACTCGACGAATCGACTTCTCAACTGCCACCTCCACCAAAATCTCTCCAAATCCTCCCTCAAATCTCTATTTATACCCAAAATCGATCCATGCCAAGTCATCTTCAACCTCCTTTAACCTCCATTTCGAAACCCTAATGGCTCCCAAATCCGTTAAACCAAAGAAAGGAAAGAAAACCTTAAATGTGTCGACCCCAAGGTGACAAAGAACAAGAAAAGGAAAAATCAAGGGGAATCATCCAAGGATGGTGGGAAGAGGAAGAAATCAAAAACCACCGAAATTGAAGAAGTTATTGTGAAGGAAAAACTCTACTTCGACAGTGATGATACTTACAAGACGTATATCACATTTATCTCCTTTAAGAAAATTATGAATGGTAGATGGATTGATTTTCAATTCTTTTCAAAATAAGGTTTTGAATTTGAATATAAACTTAAAGCATTAGGTTGGAAATCCATGAGTTCTATCAAAGAGGACATTTACCCTAATTAGTTGGGCATTTTTATGCTCATGCTCAGAAGGAGTTTGGGTATTTGGAGGTATATAGTAGAGTGAAAGGGGTACCTGTTACTCTCACTAGCGGAACAATATGTGAAATTTTGGGAATTAGAAGTGAAGGAGAAAAGAAGAGAAAAGATGTAGATAGAAAGGACTAATTATCTGCTCTTTATGGTGAAGATACCCATTGCAAGTGATTTACCCTTGGAAATAAGACTTGTTCATCATTTTGTTTGCACCATGTTTGTGGTTAAAGGTGAAAATTTTTAGTATATTTCTGAAAAAGAACTATTTTTCTTGGGCACATATATAACTGACACCAAAATTGACATCCTTATGTTTATTTTGGACCACATTATCAAAGCCTTCAACACCAAATGCAGCCTACCTTATGGAATGTTTTTGACCAAACTTTTCAATCATTTCAAAGTGGATTTGACTGGAGAAAAGAAAAGAAGTGTCAATCCCAACTTTGATGAGTATAATAAGAAAACTCTAACTAGGATGGGATATAAGTACGATGATGAAAATAAGATGTGGGTTCTAAAGATGGAGAAGTGTGGTGGTGGAAGTGTCACTCCAAGAACTAAGGGCAAACAAGTTAAAAGGGGTGAGACTTCAAGTGTTGTAAGGGAGTTATTCCCATGGCATCAACTAGCAGTTCAGAAGAAATATCTACTTTAATGGGAACATTGAAGAAAATACAAGATTACAATGAAAAGATGTTTACAAAGATTGATGTTAAGGTAAACAACAGAGCTATGAGGTTGAAGGTAATAGAAATCAAGGTGAGGGATATTGTGCATGACAATAAGAGATTGAAAAGGGATATACTTAGATCCATTGATCTATGTATTAAGCATCTTGGGGGATACATAAAAAGCGTAATTAGCATGGACTATCAACCTCTAAACTCTCTAGCAACAGAGTTTGTAGCCCAGGAGAACAGTAAAGAAGAAGAAAAAGAAAAAGATGAAGAACAAGAAGAAGAAGGCGAAGGAGAAGAAGAGGGTGAAAAAAAAGAGAAGATAGAGAAAAAACAGAAGAAGGAGGAGAGGAACGAGCAAAAGGAGCAAAGGAAGAACAAGGAAAAGACACACCAACAAATGTGGACCTCCACTCTGTCGCGCCCTAATTTTTTGCACTCGAGAAAACACACAAGTGAGAAAAATACAGTACTCACTTGTTAGAACTCATCCTTCTAGAAGGATGAGAGCAACTAGGTTTGAATTGGAAATTGATTCGAATAAGGGCTATTGGAAACGATTTTGAGTTGCCACCTAACTTTGTTAAGGTAAGTTTGGTCACTTAAAAATAAGTGCAATCCAAAGATAAAACTTAGGGTTTTTAAAAAAGGTTTTGAAAACTTCCTTAAGAGAGGGTTTTTAAGAAAACGGGTGTTTGGCAACCTTTGAAAAGATTTAAACCCCTTTTGAAAATAATTCAGTTTTTGGTCTTTGAAAACAGTAATTCTAGGTTCAGAGGTTGGTTACATATAGGGAAGATACACTAGACTATCACCCTATCTTGCCTTTGCGGTACTTCTATATCTATTCACCCTAGGTTCACTCAATTAGAATCTTTGATTATTCAATGTCCAATTATATCCACTTTAAAAGGAATTTTAAAAAGAAATTTGATATGATGTCTGACATGCAAGTGCAACAAAAAGATTTGATTTTGAAAATAGATTTGAAAAGGAGATTTGAAGTTTGAAAAAGGTTATGAAAATTGAAATTTTGCAAAAGGTTGTGACCGCTTCCATGGGAGTTGCCTACGTATCCCTTTATTGGAAATCAGGTCAGTCATAGTTCAGACTCGAGGTCCGATTGAAAATAAAAACTTTAAAGTCTTTAAAAAGTTTGATTTGACAAGATTTGATTTGAACTTTGATTGAAAAATTAAAAATTGAACTTTAATTTGAAAAGCTTGAGTATTTGAAATTGAACTTGAGGAGTAGAACTAGAACTTGATTTAGAAAATATTGAGTTGACCTTTGAAAACATCTTAACTTAGATTGAAGTTTGAAAACCATCTTAGTTTAAAAAAGAGTTTTAGAAAAGAGTTAAAGCTTCCTAACTTTAGGGTTAAAGTTGAACTAGGGTTTTGACATCTTAGGACTTAGGTAACCTAGGGTTAAAGCATACAATTGAATTGAAAAACTTGATTTGCACTTGAGAGGTTTGATTTTAGAAAGTTAAATTTAAGAATGATTTGAAAATGATTTGATTTAATTTAGAAACACTTGACTTGAAAAGACTTGTAAAGATTTGACTTGATTATTTGATTTGAAAGAATTTAAAAAGTTAGGGTTTAGAAAAGATTAGATTTTGAAAAGCTTTGAATTACAAAATTTTTAAAATAGGAAAGTTCCTTTTTAGAAAAGTGCCAAATTAGAAAATTTTCATTTTAGGAACGTTTCATTTTAGGAAAGAATTGATTTTAGAAATATTTGAATTTAGAAAGATTTGAACTTTGGAAAGATTCAGAAGTTTAAATCTAAGAAAGATTTGAAAGCTTGAATTTAAGAAAGGTCAAAATTAGAAAAGATTAGAATTAGGAAAGATTTGATAGTTTAAAATTTAGAAAGTCAAGAGTTTAAAAGGTTTGAAATTAGGAAAAATTGAAATTAGGAAATATTTGATTTCTATTTCCTAAAGTTGAAGATTGGATTTTATTTCTAAAAATAGATGTTTTGATTTTGTTTCCAAAATTGGAGAATTAGATTTGGTTTTCCAAATTGAAAAATTGGATTTAACATGGAATTGGAAAGGTTGAGTTTTGAAAATCTTGGATTTAAAAATCTATGATTTTAGGCAAAATAGGAAGTCATGATTTTAAGAAAGGGAACTAAGATTTTCTGATCATAGATTCTAGGGCTTGACTTGAACTTCAAAACAAATAATTTTTGGAAAGTATATCTTTGAAAAGAGTTTTTAGGAAGTAGATTTGCAAAAATAATTTGGAAAGAGATTTGAATATAGACTTTTACAAGTATCTTGAATATCTCACTTTCCTAAAATGATTCTGACTATGAAAAGATTAGAACCATTCTAGTGTTGTGATTTTAAAAACAACTAGGGTTTGAAATATGGATCACAATGATCATATTAAATGTAACACCTTCTTAAAACAACCTTAACCAAGGAATGGCTAGAATCATCTTAAGATGGTAGTTTTGATAAAAACAATTTAGGGTTTACACCCAAAATTTGAAATTTAATGGTCACAATGAATATGACACTTTTCTAAAACAACCCTAACCATCGAATGGCTAGAATCATCCTAGGAGTGTGATTTTGAAAATAAGTTTGAAAGAAAGAGATTTTGAATATAAGTTTTGAAAGAGAACTTCAATGCAAGTTTGAAAACAACTTTGAATGCAACTTTGAATGCATGAATATGATAACTACACTGCAATAGGGTCGTGAACATACAAGGCTAGGCTTCACCACATAATCAAGGGGGTCGAACCCACACCATCAAAGGTTAAACCATAAGAAAGGCCCCAGCACGATGACCTTCAACAATCCTTCCTAGGCATTGTCGCACCTCGGTTTCTGGACCAAGTCCTTTCAACTCGGGAAAAAAAAAAACTCTATCATTAGAACTCATCCTCCTAAAAGGATAAATGCGACTAGGTTTAAACTTGAAATTGGTTTGATTAAAGGCTTTTTAGAAAAATGGGAGTCGCTACCTAACTTAATTAAGGTGAGTTACGTCACCTAAAACTAAGTGTTAATCCAAAGATTAAACTTGGGATTTTTGAAAAGGTTTTGAAAAGCTCCCTCAAGAGAGGGTTTTTGGAAAAATAGGTTCTTTGGCAACCTTTAGAAAGTTTTAAGCCCTTTTTAAAAGTAACTCCATTTTGGTCATTCAAAAATAGAAATCTATGGTCCGAGGGTTGGTTACGTGCAGGGAAGATATCCTAAGATCATCACCTGACCCCGCCCTTTCGGTACCTACAAGCTTAATCACCCTTTGTTCACTTACTAGAATAATCGGTTATCATTATCCACTTAATATCCACTTTAAAATTTTGAAAATGGGATTTAGTCATCACTTTTTGGATGAATGCTATATAATGCAAGTTTTGAGAAAGATATTTGAAAACATGGGAGTTTTAAAAGAGTTTGAAATAGGGATCTTGAATTGGTAGGGAGTTTTGAAAAAGGACTTGAGTTGAAATAAAAGTTATGATCGCACCATTTTAGGTTGCTTACGTGTCTCATTTGGCGAGAATCAGGTCATTCATAGTTCGGGCAAGAGCCCAATGGAAAATAGGCACATTAGGGTCTTTAGAATGTTTAAAGACGTTTTAAGATCTTTGGAATGGTTTGAAGACGTTTTGTGGTCTTGGAAAAAATGACTCAAGAATTTTGATTTGAAGCCGGGTGTTGGAGTGTTTTTGGAATAGAACTTGAAGGTTTTTGAAAAACGCTCTTGAAATAGGATTTTGAAATGTTTTTAGAACAACTTGAAGGAGTTTTGGAAATACTTTGAAGTCGTGTTTTGAAAACCTTGGAGATATGATTTTGGAATTTTTTAGTAAATTTATCTTTGAAAAGTTTTTTAAAGTAGTTTTGAAAACACCTAGGATTTTGAAACTCTAATATAGATAACCTTAAATGTTGAACTTAACGTATCACCTTCCCTTAGAATCCCTAACCATAAACGGGCTAGAGACACCTTAGGGTTGTGAGTTCTTGAAAACACTTTGGAAAATAATTTAAAAATAGAGTGTATGAGTATTTGAAGAGGTTATGGAGTTGGTTTTTGAAATCTCGAGAGAGTATGAGGTTTTGAAAAAATGGATTATGAGAATAGTTTTAATTTGGAAGATCATTTAAAAGGCATCCATGAGTTGAAACCTTGAAATATACTAACCTAGGTTGGGTTGCCCTAAGGTTAGAGGTAACCTAAGGTTAACTAACTTGGGTTAGGTTAACCTAGGGTTAAGGTGGCCTAAGGTTAACTAACTAAGGTCGGGTAAACCTAGGGTTTGGACAACTAGGATTAATTTGGACTAGGGTTAATCAACTAGGGTTTGGTTAACTTAGGGTTCAGGTGACCTAGGGTTAATCAACTAGGGTTTGGTTAACCTAGGGCTGAGGTAACCTAGGGTTAACTAACTAAGGTTGGGGGAACCTAGGGTTAAGGTGACCTAGGATTAACTAACTTGGGTTAGATTAACCTAGGGTTGGATTGGAAAATGGTTTTAAAAGGTGGTTTTATACATTTTTTAAAAGAGTTTTGGCAAACAAATCATGTTATGCAAAGGACTTTGGTAGACAACCCTTTTGAAGATTATTTTCATAAAAATTTGACTCTAGCCAAGGATATAGTTTACATGGTTGGTGCTTAAAAACCATTCTGAAGAAGGTTTTCTTAGGACCATTATAACTTTTATCTTGAAAAGAGTAGGGATTTCAAAAATCAACACAATGATGACAACGTTTTGAAAAATCATTTTTAACGCAAAGATGGAGAGAATGAACTTTTGAATACCATTTTTGAGAAGAAGATTTTGAAAACCATTTTTCAAAGGAAACTATTCTAACAAGTTAAGGTTTCTATAGCCAATGTAAAAGGAGTCCACTCAAATGAGGGTTCCATGGGGCTATTCCAACCACTAAGTTTGAGATAATAAAAACTTTAGAAACCAATGAGCTTGAAAATCATTTTCATATAAGAATAAAAAGATAAGGGAACCATCCTAACAATTTAGGGTTCCTATGGCCAATATGAAAGGGAGACCACTCAAGAGAGGGTTCTATGGGGTCATTCCAACCACTAAACTTGAGAGAATAGAAACCTTGGAAATTAGAGAGCTTGAAAACCATTTTTATACGAGAATAAAAGATAAGGGAACCATCCTGACAATTTAGGATTCCTATGGCCAATATAGAAGGGAAACCACTCAAGAGAGGGTTCTATAGGGTCATTCCAACCACTAAACTTGATAGAATAGAAACCTTGGGAATTAGAGAGCTTGAAAACCATTTTTATGCAAGTTGGAATGTAAGGATGCAAAAAAGTGAGTTAGGGGTTAATGGGGAGATTTTCTAAGGCATGATTTCGTCGAGTTTCATTCTAAGCTTCAAGGTGTAAGCACCCCATTTTTGCCCGCTAAGCAGTCTCCAGTCCATCTAGACTTGTATTTAAGTCAATATGGACGTATTTTAATCTAAATCAATTTTCTAATCCTAATCTAGTTAATCCATCGCTTTGCGGGCCTGTGGGGCCTAAATAGAGATAAAATGACCAAAATGCCCTTGGGGGCATTGTTCGGTCCAATTCTAGTAAGCACGTCTTTCCAAAGACGGTAAGTCCCCTTTCCAGTTCCATTTCAAATTTTAATTTTAATTCCAATTCCAATTAAATCTGCCATACCTTTCGAGAAAGCTGATTCCTCAAGGTGATAAGACCATCCAATCCGGCACATTTTCGAAGAAACTCTTCGGAACTGTAAGTCCCTTCAAACCCGTAAACCGGGACGAGACTCCAAGTTCCCGCGATAGTAGAACGGTCCACCTTTGGCGCCTGCTAGCCCGCCAATGCTAAAATGACCATTTTGACATGCCTTTCGAGAAAGTTAATTCCTCAGGCGCTAAGTCCATTTAGTAGCTTCCTGAGATCAGGCAGTCTCTGGAATGATCGCGAACCGTCAGAGTAGCAGAAGTACTCGTAAACATCGCAACTGTTAGAGTGACGGAAACACTCGTAAACAGGTCGATATAGGGAATTGCCAGCAAATCCCTATATCAAAGGACCACCATCAGAGTGACGGAAACACTCAAAACCCAGGTCAACACCGGTGCCTACTATCCCATTGCGGTGAAAAATGACCAAACTGTCCCTAGGGCCATTTTTGGCACGTTTCTCAAAAAAGTACCTAAGTCCTCAGAACGGTAAGCCCACCTTTCCAAGATTGTCTTAATGGCAATCCGGTATGATTAAGTGCCCTCTAGTCAGTTTCGAGCCAATTCTGAGACTTTCCAGTCAAGATGACCATTTTTTCCCTAAGCATCCAAACGCCCTAGGAACCACACCGGTTCTAGGTATCAAATCGGTAACCTCCCAAGATTGCTTCTTATAATATTCCCGACCTTCCATTACCTTTTCAAGTCATTCCGAGTTAGTTCCGGCAAACCCGGTGTAAAATGACCGTTTTGCCCCTGGTGGGCCGGTCGCCTCTTCTAACTACACCGGCTCTGGGTATCAAACTGGTATCCTCCTGGGACATTCTAAGTAATGTTTCAAACCTCAAGTATTCTTCTGGGACATTCTGAGTCCGTCCCGGTAGCTTTTCAGCCCGGTTGACCGTTTTGCCCCTAATAGTTTGGTCAACCCTTCCAACACATCTTGACATTATTTTTCAAGTCTGTTACCCCCGGGACCCTATTCTAAGGTTTCCTATCCCTTTCCAGCCTTCCGGGTCATTCCCAACCGTTCGAATCATTCTCGGACCTTCTAGAGTCACTCCTAGTGAAGCTAGGCTAAAAATTGCATGGTAGTCACTAGTACAGGCGCCCAAATCTTCTAAAGATACGTTATTTGCCGACCTTAAAACTTTCCTAAGTGGCTGGCGCCACTACAATAGGCGCCAGGTTGTTCTTCTCTCTATAAATACAGAGCTTGTTCCAGCGTGAAGGAGGTCCACAAACTCAGTCTAAAAACCCTACTCTTCGATATACAGAGCTCATATCCTCCCTAAACCCTAGTTTTCTTTAGGTTTTTCAAGCCCTAGCCTCCTATACACTCACATATACTCTCATATACTCATACACTAGCCTCCAAAGCCTTCATTGAAAACTTAAAGTGCTGCAACCCGAAGCTCTCGAAGATCAAGACGAAGACTGAAGCGAAGATCGAAGTAAAGCAAGCAAGAAAAACAAAGCGCGCCAAGCAAAGCAAAATAAAAAAAATACAAGGTAGGCTCTCTATTTAAGTTTATGCATCCTCCCCCTGTCTCTTCTCCCTCCGAACCCACTTGAGTTTTTTTTTATTTTAATCCCCCATCTTCTTCCCCCCCTTTCTTGCATACTTGAAACAAGGGACTTTCCGGTCCATGTGCAGGATTAGGCTATTAGAGGTCACCGCGTTGAGAGCTTTCTTTTAGTCTAACCGGAGACCACGTGGGTTCGGCTCCCTTGATTATGTGGTGAAGCCTTAACCTTATATGTTCACGACCCCAACTTGTATTGTACATATCAAAATCTTGCATTCCTCCAAAATTTGTTTTCAAACTTGTTTTCAAAACTTGCATCAAAATCGTTTTCAAAACTTACATTAAATCTTCTTCTTCAAAAACTTATTTTCAAAACCACAATCCTAAGGTGATTCTAGCCTTTCCATGGCTAGGGTTGCTTTAGGAAAGTGTTACATTTAAAGTGACCAATATGGTCCATATTTTCAAATCATTGTTGCTTTCAAAACCACTATCCTAAAGTGGTTCTAGCCTTCTTATAGTTAGAATCGCTTTAGGAAAGTGAGATATTTTTTTCTAAAAACTCTCTTTTCAAATCTTTCCTTCTAAAAAATCCTTTTTTCAACATGCTTTCTAAAAACTCTCTCCAAGCTCCTTTCCAAAATTGCCTTCTAAAAACTCCCTCCAAAAATTTATTTTCCAAAACTTCTTTTTAAACTATTTTCCAAAACACTCTCCTCAAAATTCACTTTCTAGAAATAGTCCCTAAGTCTCCTTCCTAAAAGCTTTTTCCAAAAATCCTTTCTAAAAACTCTCTTAAAGTTTTACTTTCCAAAGTCCCTTTCGAAAAACTCTCTTCAAAATTCACTTTCTAAAAATACTCTTTAGTATTGCCTTTCACAAATCTCCCTTTCTAAAAAACTTACTTTCCAAAAATCTCTTTTCTTAGAGTCCTAGTTAGACCCCAGAGCCAACAATTAGAAAAAGCCTAATTTCGTTTCTCAAAACATGATTTTCACTCTTGCCTCAAAACCTAGGTTTCCAAAATCTCATTCTTTACATCTAAATCCTAGGTTTCCAAAACCAATTTTCTATATCAAAACTATAGTCTTCCAAATCTAGAGTTTCAAAAACATCATTCTTCCAAATTCATGCCAAATCCAATCTTCCCTTCAGAAAACCAAATCCAATCTCTCATTTAGGAAACTAGATCCTATCCTCCGTTTTTTAAAACAAAATCAAAACACCTCTTTTAGAAACAAAATCCAATCCTTTGCTTTAGGAAATAGGAATCTCAATCCTTCCAACTCCAAATCTTTCCTAATCCACCCCTTCCTAAGCTCATATTTTCCTAAACCTTAAGTTTTCAAAACTTAAACATTTAAATCTTTCCTTAAACTTTAAACTTCTAAATCTTTCCTAGTCCAAACCTTTTCTAATTCCACACCTTTCCAAATTTCAACTTTCCGAATTCAAATCTTTGAATTTTTCTTAAGCTAAAACATTTCCTAAACTTTAAATCTTTCCAAATCTAAAACTTTCTTACTTTTAAAAATTTTCTATTTCGAAACATTCCAAATTCAAAGCTTTCCAATTTCAATACTTTCTTCAAATGAAACTTTCCTATTTCAAAAACTTTCCTAATTCGAAATCTTTCCTAAAATTACGCTTTCCTAATTCCAAAATTTTTCTAAAACAAAACTTTCCTAAAATAACACTTTTCTATTTTGAACCTTCCCTAAATTCAAATCTTTCTTAAATCTCAAGTCTTTCCTAAGTTTCATCTTTCCTAAGTCTAGGTTTCCCAAAACTCTATCTTTCCAAATCTAGTCCAAGTTCTCTTCCAAGGGTCAAATCTTCTTTCAAGTTCAATTCTAGGTCTAAGTTCAATCCTGATTTCCTAATCCTCCAATTCAAATTTTGAATCTCAATTCCTTTTTCCAATCAAAATCTTCTATTTTCTATCGAACTCTTATCCGAACTACGACTGACCTAATTCCTCTAAAAGAATACATAGGCAACCCTCATGGGTGTGGTCACAACCTTTTTTAAATTTCCAATTCCACATCCTTTTTCAAATTTCCAATTCCATAACTTTCTTCAAACTTCCAATTCCAAATTTCTATTTTCAAATCTCTATTTCCAATCTCCAAAAATTTCTTTTGAAATCAAATCTATCTTTCAAATCAAATCAATTCTATCTTTTCAAATCAAATCAAGTTATTTTTAAATCTATTCTCAAATTCTCTTTTTCTTGCACTTGCATATCATGCATCATATCAATTTCTTTTCAAAAATTCTTTTCTAAATTGGATAGTTTTGGACATGTATTAATCAAAGACTCTAATGGATGAATCTAAGGTGAATAGACATGTAGGTACCGCAAGGGTGGGGTAGGGTGATGGCTCTTCCCCTACATGTAACCAACCTTCAAACCTAGATAACTGTTTTTCAAAGGTTGCCAAACAACCTGTTTTCCTAAAAACCCTCTCTCGAGGAAGTATTTTCAAAATCGATTTCAAAAACCCTAGGTGTAGTCTTCGAATTGTGTTTAGTTTTTAGGTGACCTAACTCACTTTAATCAAGTTAGGTGGCGACTCCGTATTGTTTTTCAAAAGCCCTTTATTCAAATCAATTTTCAATTCAAACCTAGTCGCACTCATTCTTCTAGGAGGATAAGTTCTAACGAGAGAGTACAACATTTTTTTCACTTGTGTGTGTATTCCTCGAGTACGAAAAATTTAGGCGCGCCACAAGGGACCAACTCTTAGAACCATTTTGAGAAGAAAGCTTGAAAATGGCGTGGAGATGAGAATAGTACAAGTTTTGGAAAATATATTTATAAACATGAAAATAAAGCCAAGCACACAAAACATGAACAAGATAGCCATATGCAAGGGGGTCATAAATTCATACAAGGCTTTAGGCTAGACCACATAATCAAGGTGCTCCAAGACCATACTATCTTAAAGTAGGCTAGTGAGAGATCCCCCTACATAGTGGCTCTCACCAACTTTTCTCTAGACATGAGCTAGGAGCTCTTTTGTCTCAAGCATGCAAGAATAGGGGTAGAAGATGGGGATTAAAATAAAGAATAGCCTAAGTAGGCTAGGAGGGAGAAGAGAGGAGTGGGGGATGACAAAATATGAAAGGAAATACCTCCTTTTGCCTTCAAACACTCCTAAACTTCATTAAATGCTTGGACTTGATCTTGAATAGACTTGGAAGGGGCTGGAATAAAGTTGTCTACAGTATGGAGGGCCTTATAAGTGAAGTGTATGGGTTAGATTGAGGTGAAATAAAACATAAGTGTTTGGAGAGGGGAGTATATGGAGGGTTTCGGATTTTCGAAGCTATTTGTGCAGAGTTTTGCCAATTTTTTATTTTTGAATATGCAAAGGGGGAGACCTGTATTTATAGGCAAATTTTTGTATATTGGCACATGTAGGACATGCGCCTGTGTAAAATTTACACAGGTGCATATGCTACATGCGCCGGTACTGTTCCATAGAATGAAGGCCATGTCGCACTCCATGTATTGGCTCTTGAGGGTTAAGCGAAGTTTGATTGATCTGATCAAAATTTGGGCGAATGTAGCATACGCTCCATCGCCGGAAGTGTTTGTTCAAACTTCGCCTCGATAATTGTGCTAGAAATCAGTTATATCCACGGTGTTCTCCTAGGGTTTCTCGTGAACTTTTAAGTTTTTAAAAAGTCTGAACGGTGTTCAGAAGTGTGAGATATCGTCTCGGGAAGTATGCCTGAAATCGCATCTCTACGGAGCGTCTGTGATACGCTCCATAGGGGTTCAAAAGTAGTTATTTTTGTACCGCATGATCGAGGCCTTCGGGAAGCAATCTCTCCAATTAAACCGTACCGATGGAAAGTACTCTGTAAATAATTTTAGAAATTTCCTAATTTACGCATTTCTCAAGTCGTTTGACGATGCTTTATAATCACAGAATTAGAGAAAAAGTCAATCTTAGCAGAGCATCTGTGAGACGCTTTAGGGGTTGCTGAAAGTGGTAGTTTTCGAGCCACGCGATGAGGAGCTTCAGGAAGTAATCTCTTCAATCGAGCCATATCGATGGAAAGACCTATGAACAAGCTTTTGAGAATTCCCTGGTTTACGCATTTCTCGAGTCGTTTGACGGTGCGTTATAACCAGGGAATCGGGAGAAAAATGCAATCTTGGAGGAGCGTCTGTGAGACGCTCTAGGGAACTTTCATTGAGTCGGGGGTGTTTAGTGTTGTGAGGTTCTTATTAGGTTAAACAGGGGTGTATGACAAGACCCACCATTCAATATTCTAAGACCAGTGTTGTTTCAAGGCGCGTTCGGGTTATCAAGGGCAAAATGGTCATTTTAACCGGGTTTGGTTGAAAATGGTCAGGAATGGATCGAAGTGTTATATTAAGCGTGCTGGGTCATTCAAGGATGATCCCGGGAGAGTCTTTCATTGTTCAGTGGGATTTGTGCGGTACTGGGGCGTTTAGGGCAAAACGATCATTTTGACCGGAATTAGCTAGAATGGGACCGGAATTGGACAAAATGGCGTATTGAGTATGCCCAACTATTTAGTAACACTTTAGAAACGTGGACTTACCCATCTTGATGGGTTTTGAACTTTCTCAGGACGTGCCTGAAGGCCCAAGGGGCAGGTTTGGTTATTTTTCACCGAGTCAGGCTAGCAGGCGCTGGTGTTGGTTCCCTAGATCACCCGGTCTAGGAAAATTACCTGTGCGGTGTTGGTCCCTGAGACTGGGCGGTCTTAGAGAGCTACCTGTAAGGTGGTATTGGCTTTTAAGAACGCCTAATCTCAGAAAGCTACCTGCGATGGTGGTGTTGGTCTCCGAGAATGTCTGGTCTCGGAGAACTTTCAAATGACGGACATTCTACATTAGGGGGCCAACAGGTCCCAGAAGTGAACCATCTGAAATTTGAAAAGGTGTTGGTCCCCGATATCGCCCGATCTTGGGAAGCTACCTGGATAGCGTTGGTTCTCGAGACCGCCAGATCTCGGAAAGCTACCTAGAATGCCTAAGGGCATGATGGTCTTTACAGTTTCAATTGGGTCATGTGGGTCCGGGAAGCTACTTGTTGATTTGTTGGCTCGTATGTATTGTGATGTTTGAAAACTGGATCCGGTTGGATCGAAGATTACCGAGTGAGAAAAAATTGGGTGCTTACAAGCATGAATTAGGGAGTCTCTTATTTCAAGCATGCAAGAAGAGGAGGCAGAAGATGGGGATTAAAATAAAAGAAAACCCAAGTGGGTTAGGAGAGAAAAAAAAGAAAGGGGATTACATAAAAGTAAATAGAAACCCAATCTCGTATTCTTCTTACTTTGATTACTCAGTTTGCTTTACTTGACTTAAACTTTGAAAGCCTTGAAGATGCAGCACTTGATCTTCAATGGATGTTTTGAGGCTTGTGTTTGAGTGTATAAGGTGCATAGAGGTTAGGGTTCGAGTGTATAGAGGCTAGGACTTGAAGAAGCTTGAGAGAATTAGGGTTTACAGAGACTTCGAGCTCTGTTTTCAGAAAGATAGAGTTTCTAGACTGAGTTTGCAGACCTTTTTTACTCAGGGGGAGGGTTTGTATTTATAGGCAACTGAAATGACCTTAGCGCCTGTTATAGTGATGACAGGGTAAATTTTTCATTAGTAGTGCTAGGCCATTTATTGGCTTAGGGCCACTACTAGTGGCACCAGCCACTTAAGAAAGTTTAAAGGTGGAAAGAAACGTATCTTTTAACCCTTGGGATGCAAGGTAAAAGATTTAAGTGCCTGTTCTAGTGACTATCATGCATTTTTTGGCTTGCCTCCACTAGAAGTGACTCTAGAAAGTCTAGGAATGATCCGGAAGGCTGGGGATCGACAGGAACTCTTGAAAGAGTGTCCCAGAGGTAACGGACTTAAGAAACACCAAGGGCAAAACGATCAATTGAACCGAAAAAACACCAAAATGGACTCGGAGTGACCTGTGAAAAGGCTTGAAGGTTGAAAAAAATATCGAGAGTGTTCCGAGAGGTTGCCACTTTGATACCTAGAGCCGGTGTGGTTGGAAAGGTGACCGACCCACCAGGGGCAAAATAGTCATTTTGCACTAGGCTTGTCAGAATAGACCCGGAATGATCCGGAAAGATGTTGGAAGGTTGAGAATACTATTAGAAGCATCCTCAGGAGATAACCGGCTTGATACCTAAAGCCGGTGTAATTTCAGGAGGCGATCAAATGCCTAAGGGCAAAATGGTCATTTTGATCGGATGGTCTCGGAATTGATCTAGAACTGATTGGAAGGCACTTGAACATGTCGGATTGTCTTTGGAAAAATCTTGGAAAG
The DNA here is from genome assembly GCA_033060915.1 of Euryodendron excelsum. Classification (NCBI taxonomy): domain Eukaryota; kingdom Viridiplantae; phylum Streptophyta; class Magnoliopsida; order Ericales; family Pentaphylacaceae; genus Euryodendron; species Euryodendron excelsum. The sequence continues at coordinate 26,874,945 of CM065399.1, forward strand.
GTGGACTTACCACTCTGAGAACTTAGGTACTTTCTTGAGAAGCGTGCCGGAAGGGCCCAAGGGACAGTTTGGTCATTTTTCATTGGAGTGGGCCAATAGACACTGGTGTTAACGTCACTTTGTCCTTTGATAAACGTGTCACGGCCAAGAGGCATGTTCGGTACCGTGACATAAGGGCTTTGTTGGCAATTTTCAATGTCAACCTGTTTGTGAGTGTTCCGCCACTTTGACGGTTGCGATATTTGAGAGTGTTTCCATCACTTTGACGGTGTGTGTTCATTCCGGAGACTACCTAATCTTGTGAAGCTGCTTGATGGTCTTATCTTTTGAGGGATCAACTTTCTCAAAAGAAGTGTCGAATAACGGACATTCTGCATTGGCGGGCTAGTAGGCGCCAAAAATGAACCGTTCTATCATCTTAAGGACTTGAGTTCCATCCCGATCGATAGGTTTGAAGGGACTTACCGTTCCGAGGAGTGTTCTCGGTAGACATGCTGAACTGGATGGACTCACTATCTGAGGAATCAGCTTTCTCAAAAGATGTGCCGATTTGAGTTTGATTTGTCTGGACTGAAATTGGAACTAGAATTGAGGTTGAAATAGGGACTTATAGACTTTAGGAAGACGTGCAGCTAGAATTGGACCGAGTAATGCTACAATGGTATTTTATTTATTTTTCCTCTATTGGGCCCGGCGGATTGGAACTGGAGTTGTCAGTTGTCACGCCCCAATTTTTCGCACTCGAAAAAACACACAAGTGAAAAAAATATAGTACTCTCTCGTTAGAACTCATCCTCCTAGAAGGATGAGTGCGACTAGGTTTGAATTGAAAATTGATTTGAATAAGGGCTTTTGAAAAGGATTTGGAGTCGCCACCTAACTTTGTTAAGGTAAGTTAGGTCACCTAAAACTAAGTGCAATCCAAAAATTAAACTTAAGGTTTTTGAAAAAAGTTTTGAAAACTTCCTCAAGAGAGGGTTTTTAAGAAAACGGGTTGTTTAGTAATCTTTGGAAACATTTAAGCCCTTTTTGAAAATAACTATATTTTTTAGCTTTGAAAACAGTGATTCTAGGTTCAGAGGTTGGTTTCATATAGAGAAGATGCACCAGACTATCACTCTATCTCGCCCTTGCGAAACCTACATGTTTATTCACCCTAGGTTCACTCAATTAGAATATTTGATTATTCAATGTCCAATTATATCCACTTTAAAAAGAATTTTAGAAAGAACTTTGATATGATGTATGACTTGCAAGTGCAACAAAAAGATTTAATTTTAAAAATAGATTTGAAAAGGAGATTTGAAGTTTGAAAAAGGTTATGTGTAAGTACCCCATTTTTGCCCACTCGGCAATCTTCAGCTTGACTGAACTCCCTTTTAAAATCTCACAGGTATATCCAAGCCCAAACTAACCTTCAAACCTCTATCTAATCAAGTCAACTGCTTCTCGGGCTCTCCGGGCCCACCAAAAGCCCAATAACCAAAACACGCCCAGGCATCGTCTAATCTAATCCAATTCGGCACATCTTCTTTAAGATAGTAAGTCCAATCAATTTAAATCCAATCCAGTCTACCAATCGCCTCCCGGGTCCATTAGGCTCAATCGAGACCTAATCAACCTTGTGGGCCCCCACTCCAAGCATGTCTTTAAGAAAGTTTAAAATCCCTTAAGAAGATAAGTCCACCCTTCCAAAATGTCCTTAGACAATTAGGCGTACTCAATGCGCCATCCCAACTAATTTCGGTCCCGTTCCGGTCAACTTTGGTCAAAAATGACCATTTTACCCTTGGGCACGCCAACATGGCACATATCCCTCCAGATGATAAGTACGCCTTCTAGGATTGTCCCTAAACAGTCCAACATGCTTAATATGCCACTCCAATCTATCCTGACTCTTTCTGACCAATTTTTGTCCAAATAACCGTTTTACCCCTTGTGGCCCAAGTGCGCCCGAAATCACACCGACTCTAGGTACCAAACCGGCAGATCCTATCATCCACCCATGTTCAATTCAAGGTGAGTCCTGTGACTCTAAACACTTCCAAGTCAATAAAAGTCCTATGGGGCATCTCGTAGATGCTCCTCTAGTATTGTCTTTTCTCCCGATTCCCTGATTATAACGTACCGTCAAATAACTTGAGAAATGCGTAAATCAAGAAATTCCCAGAAGCCCGTCTATAGGACTTTCTATCGATACAACTTAATTGAATAAATAGCTTCCCGAAGCCCCCGATCACATGGCTCAAAAATTGTCACTTTCAGAAACCCATGGAGCGTCTCACAAACCCTTTATTAGGGTTGTCTTTTCCTCCAATTTTCAGATTCAAACGCACCATCAAACGACTTGAGAAATGCATAAATTAAAAAAATTTTGAAAATATTTTCCAAAGCACTTTTCATTGATACAGTCCAATCGGAGAGATCATCCCCCGAAGGCCCTAATCACGTGGCCCAAAGACTACTACTTTTACACATCCATGGAGTGTATCACAGACGCTCCGCAAACATGTGTTTTCATACATGCTTCCTGAGGTGATATCTCACTCTATCAAACACCTTTAAAGATTCCCGAAAGTTCCTGGTTCTTGAAAAACAATACAAGAACATCGTGGATGTGACCGATTTTTCCTAATCTTTCTCGGATTGCATAATTATCGAGGTAAAGTTAACACAAAAGTTCTAGGAAGCGGAGCGTTTACTACATGCGCCCAAATTATGATCAGATCAATCAAAACTTTGCTTGCTCCCCAAGTTGAGTCAATACAGAGTGTGCCATGTGGCATGCATTTAAAGGCTTAGTATAGGCGTATGTACTACATGCGCCTGGCCAAAATTTGGCTGGGCGCATTTGCTACATATGCCAACCACCTGAAAGTTTGCTTATAAATACAAGCCTCTCCCTTTGCATATTCCACAATCGAAAACAGTAACGAAGCTCTGTAGAAATAGCCTCAGAACTCCGAAATTCTCTATACACCTCACCCTCTAAGCATCTAAATTAGATTCAACCTCTCTCTAGCCTATACACTCCATCTACAAAATTTCCAATGCCATAGAAGAGCCATTTTCAGCCCCTTCAAGCCTCTCTAAGGCCATTCAAGTTCAAGACAAGTCATCCATGAAAGCTTGAAAGTGGTTTGAAGACAAATGTGGTATTCTCTTTTACATTTTGCCATTCTCACTCTTCTATTCTCCTTCCTAGCCTACTTAGGCTATTCTCTATTTGAAACCCCTATCTTCTATCCCCTCCCCCCTTTCTTGCATGCTTGAAACAAGTGAACTCCTAGTTTATACCTAGAGGAAAGCTTTGTGAGAGCCACCATGTAGGAGGATCTTTTACAAGCCTACTTTAAGATGGTATAGCCTTGGAGCACCTTGCAATTTGGTGTGGCCTCCAACCTTGTATGATCTTATGACCCCTCTTTTGTATATGGTTATCATTGTTCATGTTTTGCATGTTTGGCTCTATTTTCATGTTTATCATCATTTTTTAAAAACCCTCACTATTTTTATTTCTATGTCTTTCTCAAATTTCATATTTAAGTGTTTTCCTAAAAATGGCTCTAGGAGTTGGTTTCTTGAAGCTTAGGTCAAACTCTCAATTTTCACATCCTAGAGAACCCTCCTTAAGTCCCTTGACTTCATTTTGCATCATCACATTTTACAATCTTCAAATTGCATTAAAATGGTTTTCAAACCTTGTATTTCACTATGATTTTCAAAGTTTTGTTCTCTTGAGTTTTGTGGTTGAAATGGTCCTCATGGAACCCTCTCTTGAGTGGTCTCCTCATTTATTGACCATAAGAACCTAGCTCATTAGAGTGGTTTTCTACACTCCAAAATTAGATTTCAAAACAACCCTCTTCAATAAGGGTTCTCAAAAGTTCATTCTCTTTAATTTGCATAAAAATAGTTTTTCAAAACTACCATCTTCATCTTGATTTTTAGAAATTTTGCTCTATTGAATATTGTGGTTAGAATGGTCCCATGGAGTCCTCTTTGAAGTGATTTCCCTCAAATCAACCATATGAACCCTTATTCTTTATAATGGTTTTCAACATCTTAAAAGTGGATGTGCAAAACCTCTTTTCCAAAAATAATTTTTAAAAGTTCATTCTCTTTAATTTTCAATCAAAGAACTCTTCAAAACTATCCATTCAATATTGATTTTCATAAATTTTACTCTCTTGAGTTAGTGGTTGAAATGGTTTCAAGGCAACTTTCTTTTGAGTGGTTTCCAAATACCAACCATATGAACCTAACACTCACTTGAGTGGTTTTCATAAAATGGTTTTCAAAACACACTTTCAAGTTTCATGCATAAAGCCACCTTTCCAAAACCACTAAGTCCAAACCTTAGTTCAAAACCACCTTCCAACCCTAGGTTAACTTGACCATAGTTATCCAACGTTAGATTAACCTAACCCAAGTTAGTTAACCCTAGGTCACCTTAACTCTAGGTTAACTTAACCCAAGTTAGTTAACCCTAGGTCACCTTAACCCTAGGTTAACCTAACTCTAGTTAGTTAACCCTAGATCAATCCAACCCCAATCCAACCTAACCTTAGTTGTCCAACCCTAGGTTAACCTAACCCGAGTTAGTTAACCCTAGGTCAACCTAACCAAGGTTAGTAAGCTTTAAGACTCCAATTCAAAGACCCATTTTCAAATAATCTTTCAATTCAAAAACAATTTTCATAGTATACTTTCAAAAACATCCTACTCTCTTGAGATTTCAAAAATCAACTCTAAAATCTTTTCTAATACTTCCATACTCTATCTTTAAACTGCTTCCAAGAAGTTCTCTTAAACTTGTCTCAACTAAAATAACTTAGACACTTAACATTTTTCAAAAATTATTTTCAAAATATTTTCAAAAACTCACAACCCTAAAGTGTCCCTAACCTTTTAGGATTTGGGATTCCAAAGGAAGGTGATACATTACATACAAGCTTCAAGGTTGTCCATATTAGGGTCCAAAACCCTAAGTGCTTTCAAAAGCTCTTTTCAAAAATAATTTTCAAATATCGCATTCTTGAGGCAATCCTAATCCTTTCATGGATAGGATTGTTCAAGTATAAGTGAGATATGCAAGACGGGTTCTATAACCCTAAAGTTTTAAAAACCAAAAGAGAGTTCTCTAGCACCTCTTCCAAGCATATTTTTAAAACTCATAGCCCTAAAGGGGTTTAGTTCTTCAACAACTAACCTCTTAAAGGTGAAGAAACATTAAATATACCTTTCATAAAGTATTAAAAAACTACTTTCAAAAGCTTTTCGAAGACAAGTTCACAAGAGCATTTCCAATCCAAACTCTACATCCAAAGTTTTCAAAACAAGACTTTAAAACATTTCCAAAACTTTCCTTGAGTTATTCCAAAATCTTTCCAAAACTCTATTGAGTTGTTTCAAAGTAATTTCAAAACTCCCTTGAGTTAATTTCAAAAATATTTAAAATCATCTTCAAGCTCGATTTCAAAAACACTTTAAATATTCCAATTCCTATTTCAAAGGCATTTTCCTAAACTCTCAAGTTCTCTTTTTTCAAAAATCTCAATGTGTCTTCAAAGCATTCCAAAGGCCCCAATGTACCTCTTTTCTATCGGGCCCTCGCCCAAACAATGAATGATCTGATTCTTACCAAATGAGATCTGTAGATAACCTAAAATGGTGCAGTCATAACCTTTATTTCAACCCAAGTTCCATTTTCAAAAGTTTCCATCAATTCAAAATTCCTATCTCAAATCCCTTCAAAACTTTTATGTTCTCAAACATCGTTTTCAAAATATACATCATGTATCATTCATTCAAAAAGTGATGACCAAACTCATTTTTAAAAGTTCTAAAGTGGATATTAGTAACTGGTTATTCAAGTGAATGAACCAATGGTGATTAGATATGTAGATACCGAAAGGGCGAGGTAGGGTGATGATCTTAGGATGTCTTCCCTACACTTAACCAACCCTCGAATCATAAATTTCTAGTTTCAAAGACCAACCTAAAGTCATGTTTTCAAAAGGGTTTTAAAACATTTTAAAATGTTGCTAAAAATCTTTTTTCCAAAAACTGTCCTAAGGACATTTTCAAAATAATTTTGAAAAACTTAAGTTTAGTCCTCGAATTATACTTAGTTTTAGGTGACCTAACACATCTTTAACTATGTTAGATGGCGACTCCAAACTTTTTTCAAAAACTATTGTTTAAGTCAATTTCAAGATCAAACCTAGTTGCACTCATCCTTCTAGGAGGATGAGTTCTAACGAGAGAATACCGTGCTTTTTCCTAAGCTTTTTCCTAAGCTAAGAGGGCTTGGTTAAAAACCGGGGTGCGACATTATGGAAATTGGAAACTTGATGATTTACACATTAAAAAGTAAATAATCAAGTTGCTTCTTTGTCTAGCATTTTAAGATTTTAGATGAGTTGATGGTCAACAGATTTCACTTGCCAAAGGTAAATAAGCAACAACAAAAACACACATTCAAATGTATTATCTCAATGGAAAATGCAATTTTTTCAAAAAATATGTACAAAAAAACTCTAGCAGAATGATGTAATTATGGCATTATTCTAATTAAGAGTCATCATGATAGGTGTTTTGTATTAAAGTGAATGATTTTTATCTAATTATATCATTCTAGTGATAAATTCTGTATAAATTTTTCTATTTTGTATAGCATTATCCATGTCCGAGTTTATGACTTTTGAATGCCTAGAGCCAAAACACTTCAAGACCCAACTTTTTATGAACAAATGATAATTTGTCTTTGAAGATTACATCAAAGTTTTGGATTCATGAACATGACATTCCAAGCACTGCCTTACAATCAAGATCCATTGGCCTTAGAGAACAATCAAGATCCATATGAAATTTTACTAGGCTTCTGGGACCATGGAAATCTAGGCTTCTACCGAGATCATTGAAGCAGACAAGTACAGAAGTAGCGACAAGCCAGACCCTATTTTGGGTTAGAACCCAAGAAGCCAAGGTGCTTGGCCGACACATCTACATCTTCCACTTCACCACCCAGTAAACTCATCTCTTCTTCTTCAATCTCCTCATTCAACAAGTCTTCCCAAAACCCTTCATCAAATGGTTTATCTCGTCCACTCTCCTGCCTTCCTTCCTCTAAGTTCTCCAAGGATCCACTAAGTCCTTGAATGTCCCCTGCAAGTTGCTCTAGCTCCAAATCACTGAACCCAGAAATGTCACCATAGTCATGAGGTTCTAGTTTAACATTGACATTGCTCGGACTTCGATCGATTGGCCTCTTTCTCTTCTTGCGAATCTCTTCCTCGAGTTCTTCTCTTCTCTCCTTGTGGATTAATTGATGTACAAAACTCGGATTCTGTATTGCTCTTGCCAAGAAACCCATCATTTGTTGCTGTTTGATCTCCGTCCCGCTTAGTCTTTCCTCCATTGTTTTAAGGTAAGCTCTAGTATTCTGCTGCTGCTGTCTAAGTTTCACCTCCTCCACCATTAAAACCTGCTTGTCACGCCTTAACCTATCAACTTCTGCACCTAATCCCAACAGGCCCACTTCCACACAAGGTTCTAGGCCTTGCCGTGAAGTCTGAGAATGAGAATTTGCCTTTTCCCTCCTAATATTCCTCAGAAGATGCTTCTGTCCTCTTAAAAACTCTTCATTAGCAAACTCCCATCTATCTGGATCAACCTTTCTAAAGCCCTGCACATTGAGAAACCCCATTGAACAAAGAAAAAATTAATTAACAAATCAATCAATTATAACAGGAAGAGAGAAGAAAGAGAAATGACATTATATCAAACATTCTAAACATGAAAAATGCCAAAGCTGAAAAACCCACTTCAGGTTATGATACTCGATCAACACAAGCTGCTCCCATTAAACAAAGAAAAAATAAGTACCAAATCAATCAATTATAACAGAAAAGGTAAGAAAGAGAGAAAAATTATATCAAACATTCTAGGCCTTTCCTGAATGGACATGAAAGATGCCAAATCTGCAAAACCCACATAAGATTTATGATACTAAATCAATAAAAACTGCTCCTTTTTATTGACTGTAACCAAAAGATAGAGATGTTTGAGTTTCCAGGTTGAAGATAATACTTACATAAGTGTTGAGTTGCCTAACAAAGCTTGAGAAATTGCTATGCTTAAAGCACCTAGGAAGCAGATTCATGGCAAATGCCTGAGGGTCCCAAACAACAAAACTGTTGTTACCTCTGCTCCAAGAAATTACATGATTGGTTTTTGGGTCGTCGACGAGGTCATAAGTTTTGGTGAGGAAAGGTGGAGGGCCTGTGTCATGAAGTCCCTCCATCGGCCGAGGAACAGCCCGTGATGGATCATCAGAAGCCGATGAACTCAGTCCTGGAAACTGTTCTTTCACAAAGCCTGGAGGATTCATGATAGATATTGAAATAAATGAGGAGGAGATCTATAAGGGTTTTGCCTTTGTTTCTCTCTAAAAGAGTGTGGTTTGGTGTTTGGGTGAATGCGGAGCCTACTAACAAGGATGGAGTTGTATAAAACACTTTCCTGAAGAAGGCAGTGATTATAAGCAGTTTTTTCTTGATGGGTTTTGAGAATAAAGGTTGGAGGATAGAGAAAGCAAAGCATAGAGATACTTTGTCCTCATTTCTTACTACTTTGGGAGGGTCGTTTGCAAGAACAGTTTTCTTTTGTCGCTTCCAGCCAAAAGACAAGTGAAAAAAAAAATTGAAGAATAAGGGTTTTTGTGAGTTTTATATGAAAAAAAGGTTCCAAGAAGTGTTTAAAAAATTAGAGTTTAACATTAATTATAGCAAATGTTAGGTTATCAAAATATATATATATATACATATATATTGAAGAATTGTATGCATTTTGGCACTCTCTGCTAGATATAAATCTCTCTCATACATCTTTAAAATAATTGAGGCATTGGTACGATTCATACTTTCATATGCAAAATATATATGAAGTTTCAATCTTAGTAAATGAATAATGCTATAAATTGTAAACATAACGTATCAATATATGCATCATTAATAATTAAATTTGTAAACATTATTTCTACTGTAAAATTTTTATATAATATTTAATCGTACTACAGGTATGTGATCAGTACTACAAGTATGTGACCAATTAAACATTTTCATAATTCTTCTAAAGTTTATTCAGTAAACCTTTTACCATTTTATTTTGCTCACAAATTATTTTACTTCCAGTGGTATTCTCAATTTATAAATTATTAGCCTTCAGAGTAATCACATAATTTTAAAAATTATTACATCACGATCACATCTGCAACAATGTTCATGACCATCAAATCACTTCAAGAATGACATAAAATTGGTTAAATGTATCAGCTAATTATAGTACTCGATTTAGTGAGTTGCATCACGCTGAATCCATACTATTCACTCATTACTTCAAAAATTAATATATATTATAAAATTACATTATTCTTTTGTCTTATTTAACATGCGAGTAAATCTAAAAGAATAAATAAACAAAATAAATCAAGCAACCGTGTATGGAGTGTACATGTCGAGTCGAGTGATGATTTGTATAAAAAATTTATTATTTTATTAGGTAATAAAAATACATTATTTCATAATATTTTTCTGAGTTAACTCTCATAATATTACTACTGCAGAGCACGTTTGAGGTATAAAAGGTGAAATATATTTTTTCAACATGTCTTCATCAAGAAGATTTCCTTCACATAATGTTTATTGTGGACTGATTTAAATAGTAAAAATTGTACTCATCGTCATTTGTAAAATATTGCAACTCCAGGTGCATTGAATCATAGTCTTACAACTTCAAGTATATTTAATCATAATCTTGCAACTCCGAGTATATTTACTAAAAATTTTACAACTCTAGATGCATTTAATCATAGTGAAAAATTTACGATCTTTGACACTCATATCTTTTATTTATTTATTTATTTATTGTAATATCAGATAGTTCGTTACCATAAGTTACATAATTTTAAATAAAAATCATTACATTTATGCAATTCTATAGGGATACTTGATTTTTTTTTTCAAAGTCCATTAGTTCTGGATCTTGATACCAGTAATTCAAGAGAACATGAATATATTGGAATCATAAAATATAATCTCCCGTAATATGATTAAACAAAACTTACATAAACTACAAATATATAAAACTAGGTAGGTAGGGTACATGTGGTCTTTTGACCCATAGGATTATTTCCCAATATAAAATATGTATCCACCACTTTAGTGTTAGGTGACTTGTGGTGTTAATATAAAATGAAATCTGAGAGAGATCCAAAAGATCTATGGAAGAACAGTATTATTTAATTATTAAACACTATTCAGTTAATATTTTATTCATTCATTATATTAAACAACCCATTTAATGCATTTGCACTTCACATCTGAGGCATGTACACTTCTTGGCCAACTTCTGTACGAAAGAACACCACCAACTATAATATAAAATGAAGACTAAAAGTATTAAAATATTAATTTTAAATAAAAAAAATAAAGAATCTTTTCAAGAACACCAATGTAATATTTATTATTTGATTAGAGCCTCGTAAATAACGTATTATAAGATTAAAATAATATAAAGCACATAAATATAATATAATACAATATATAATAAAATTAATTTTTTTAAAATTATTAGAAATTAATCTTTCTAATTACTCGAAACTTCATTATATTATAACAAAAAATATAAATATAATTGTATCTCTTATTATTTGTTCCAAACTTTTACTTCATATCTCTTTTATTTTCTTTCTCTCGTCTTTTTCTTTTTCTGTTTTTCTATTGTGTGCTTCTCATATATGTTTATTGCTCTCTGCCTTATATATATATATATATGTGTGTGTGTGTGTGTAGAGATGAGGTAGTATGCAAAGTACGCAAGTCATGCAGAATGCCATGCCTTCTTCTGCAGTAAAGTTGGCCTGTGATTTTTTGGTTTGCCCACAAAAGTCATCCACAAGAATAGTTATCAACTATTCACAACAGAGTTGACTCATTTTAAGTTAAACAAGTTTATTCAATCCCAATTGACAAAAGAGTTAAATTAGCTCAAGGGCAAATGAGTGATTTGATAAAAAACCTTAATTATTTTTTGAGTTTCTATTTTAGCTTAGTTGATTCATCACTCGCTGAAGGATTAAGATCTTCTACATTGGAGATCTCTATTCTATTTTTGAAAGCCGTATTTGTTTTATGGGATAAAATTCTCAAATAGATTATTAAACTATATCAAGTCTTATCCTGTATTTAGTTTTGCAGACTGAGTTGAAAATAAGTAATCCGAAGAGCACTCTTTATTACTATACAAAATTATCAGGATAAGTAATATTAAGATTTCAATCTAAAGGTCAAATTTATAAAAATTACGCTGCTAGTGATTTATAATCCGACGTTAACTGTGTGGAGATTTCTTACATGCTTAATCTCATCCCGCGAAACATATATGGCGGGAGTTGAATTAAGTAATTCAAACATCAGTTTTAACCCTATACAAAATTATAGGAATAAGTAATTTGAAAATTTGAAATTAAATGCCAAAACTACAAAAATTACCCTCCAGTAATTTATATTCCCGACGTTAACTGTGTTGAGATTTCTTATATGGTTGATCTCCTCCCGCAAAACATACATGACCTTATGTTCCCTCCTTTCAAATCTTATTAGCTTTTATTTGGTGAGATTATCTGATTAGATTACATGATCCTCTCATCATCCCATGGTGGGCAGCAGCAGGTGGACAATTTCAATTGGTGGACGCTTGCATGACACATGATATTCCTCGTTTGCTTAGCTAGAATTCATTTAAAAAAATTTCAATTAATCATATGACAAATAATGGAGGAATTTCTCTTTAAAAAAAAGGTAAAGCAAGAGCGTCACATATACAGAAAAGTTGACTCCACCAGCTCTGCCAAAAATGTACTGTGCAGCCAGAAAATGAAAAAAAAAAGGAGGGGGGGTGGGGGGGGGGGGGGGGGGGGGGGGGGGGGGGGGGGGGGGGGGGGGGGGGGGGGGGGGGGGGGGGGGGTGTTGTTGGGTTGGGAAGTGAGAAGAAGAAAAAGAAGAGCTCTGGGTTAATGTTTTTGTCTCAATCAACAAGTCCAAAGAATGATGATGAGGGGTGCTAATGCTGTGATTACAATGACTCGTGAGAAATATAATTATACTCGGCACGTAAAGTGGCTTTGTACTTGAACTTGAGGCTTTACTAAATTGGGCATGGGTCCTTTTTATCTTTTTATCTGGAATTCCTAGCAGAATTGGGTATTCATCGAACTACCTCTTTTCTCTCTCCTCTTTTCTTTTATTTTTATGGTGAAATCCATTGCTTGGAGTTGTATTAGAAATATTTTTAATTTGAATTTGATATTCAAGGAAGGCTCTAGCTATTGCAAAGTTTAAAGAGAGTTAAATGTACTTCTATTGATTTATTTCATAGAATTTTGCTAGCCACCACCGGCGCCGGACCAACAGGCGCGGTGGTGGCTAGCACCCCTCTATTTCACATGTGCTGAGTTTGTTTTTATATTTCAAACTCATGACATTTACATTACAATTAACTTGACAATTATGTCAAAGCTCTACTTTCAAGAAATAGCCTAATGAAGATAAGATCAAATTGTAAATTTAGATATTATGAGTTTGAAATTTGGCAACCTTTTAAAAGTTAAGTCACAAGAGATTTATCTCTTAGAGCATCTCTAACCCATTTTTAAATTTGAATGTGAGTTTTAAATTTAGTTCTTCAACACACTTTTATTTCTTTAAAAATTTGAAAAAATGAAGGTGGCCTTCATTTGCCACATTCAAATTTGAATGTTCTCTAAAATTTTGAAGGCCCTTTTATTTCACTATTCATGTAGAGTCAAAGTACTAATTATGTAGGATCCTTGTACTAATCATTGTTTTAAACTTAAATAATACATTATTTAATATTTAAATATTATTTTAATAAATATTTAATTTAAGTTTTCAATAATTCATTATTTTTTTTACTTTATTAATATTTATTTAATTTGAGATTTTTTATATATAGCATAAATAAATTATTTATATTTTACTTGCTTTTATTTATCTTAAAATTATTATTTATATATGAAATTAATAAATTCTTTTTATTTTACTGATTATTTATTTATACTAAAATTATTTTAATCAATAAAATCAATAAATTATTTTTTTATTTTACTACTCCACCTTTCATTTTGATTTTTTTTTTTTGTAAATTTAAGAATTAATTATTTTATCTTTACCAGATTCCAATAACAATTAAAGTTCCAACATTCATTGAATGTATTTTCATTAGTAGCTTTAGTCACATGAAGGTGGGTATGAAAGAGCTGACTTACTACCTTATTAATACTTGTAATTTTAATTTTTCAAATTTCATTTAATGTGTTTTCATTAGTTTCTTATTGTACTTTAATTTTTGTTAAATGTATTTTATTGGTTTTTAATGAGATTTTTATTTTTTTAAATTGTTTAATTAATTTAATTTACAATTTCATCAGTAAATTATTTAATTTAAAAAATATTAAAAATTTTAATTTTAATTATATATGTGGTAAGTAATTACAATTTATATTAAAATATAATAATAAATAATTATATTTTGAATAAAATGAGAGCACAATATGAGGAATGAATAGTGAAAATATAAGTTGAGTGGGTTAGAATAACAATGTGAAAAAGTAATATTTATGAACTTTAAATTTGAAGAAGATACCAAAATAAAAATAAATTAATCAAAATATGTATAGGTTACTTGGCTACTCACCGCATTACCCAAAAGGAAAAAAACTTCTGCGAAATCTTTGGGGTGTAACTAATGATTTAATGGAGCTTCAAGATGATTGAGGAACATGACATCACGAGAGGACCAAATCCAAGGGAGGATTTCAAAAAGCAATGTTGGAGTTGAAAGGTAAGGATGGTACGCGTCTAACTTTAATTGGCACTAGTTATTCATCTTGTCACTTTGTGACACAAATTATTGCCTTCAAGACATTAGAAACCGCTAGTGTCACCTTCGCAAATCTGAATTTTTGATCTCAAATCCCAAATTCTCCTATTTATTTGCGTGAAGTGTTAGGTAAGAAATAAATTGAGTGCTAGTTCAATTCTACAACTTTATCCCACTTAACAAATGTTACCCGTTTTATATGGGGGCGTTTAAATTGGCAATTTAGAAGTTATAAATTATAAATTATAAGCTTTTTTAAAAACAGCTTTTTAATTAATTTTTTTATAAAATTATGTAAAGTTTATAAGTAACTTTTTAAATAGATGTTTGGTAAACAACTTGCTTTTTTAGTATTTTTTTTTTTAAAGTGAGCCAAACAATATTTTAAAAATAAAATTTAAATTTAAATCATAAACTAAAAAAAGAAGTATATCCAAACATCCCTTTATCCTCCTATAGGTAGCTCATATATCACACACCTTGCACTGCAAAAACCAACACTCCTCGTAGTTTAACATAAGGTGAAACTGTTTCCGTGCAAAGTAACGAATCAATACCTGTGACACACAAGGGCAAAAGGTGATAAACCTTTTAATTAATTTATTTGTTTATCTGTGACTGGAAAGGGGCTTATGAAATATACAAACGACCAACGGCTCGTTGGTTGAGTAGTGAAATCTCACAGGTATGACATAAAGATTCCATAATAACATGTTAGGACAACTTTATCACTTTAATTCTTATCGTGCTTTTAAATTAGAGGACCTTTGATATACTTACTAAGATGGCAGATATTTAGGGTGAGCTGAGGGATAATGTACCTTAGCAAAAGTGTTTGAGAACCTTACGTGTAACACTTTTTTGGTTAAAAAAAATAAAAATAAAAATATACAAAGCATTATTGAGTATGCCATTCCTTATCAGCTGTCCACGTGTGCATTCATTCTACTTTTGGTCAAACGACACCTTGCTATTCTTCAAAAATCAAGAAGCAGCCATGCAAAGAAGTACTTTTCCTCAACAATCTCAAATATTACCAGATTTGTTGTAAATATACTGGATGACCCACCAAGAAAGTGAGCCATTTGTAGTGGGCCATTTTTTTCTTATCCATTGTTGTACTGAGAAAGTGGTGATTTTCACTATTATTATGCGGATCAACCTTTAATAGTTTTAAAATGATCAATTTGAAAAATATTTGATAATTTTTAAAAAATTAATTTTATTATATCTTGTATTGAGTTATATTTACTTACCATATATTTTTTTAAATTTTATAACACGTTATGAGCAAGAATCTCTAACCAATTGAGATAAAAAATTACATGTGTGTTTTTCACAAAGATATCTTATTTATGAAAAATTAAAATCAAAATTTTATTTTCAATAGAATTGAATTTATTTGCAATACATAAAGTCATGTTGAAATGAATTGTGCACTAAAAGTCATTATAGTCATTATAACATAAAAATTTGTGGCGCACGTTTTGTCAAAAAATTGGATAGCATTCAATGCATTTAGAGTACTTAATGCTCTTACAATTTTTTTTTTTAATGGTGAATAGTGAAATATAATGAGTAAATAGTTGTTGCATAGAAATCATAATAATGAATGAATAATAACTGTTCTATTCTCCTTGTCCGAATTCTTTTTCTACATATCACAGGCCATCCAATTTTGAAGTGTTAGATGTTATCCCATGCCAAAAGGTACGAGATTATTAAGTTATTAAGTGTTGTTGGATCATATTATTATAATTATATTTTATTATCCGTAATCCTCTAAATATTTGATGCTGACTGCTGAGATCTATCCAAAACTAATAAATTTTGAAAATATAATTAATAGATGAAATTAAGCATTCTTTTATAATGCTTATTAAGTCATTCATTCTATTTATTTAATTATTGTTATTTTTTAAGGTCATTTTGTCACTTACTATTACTTTAATTTTTGTAATTTTAATTTATGTTGTTGTTATTATTTAACTATAATTACTATAGCTACTGTCTATTTTTTAGCATAGTATTGTCCTTAAATTTTTTAATAAAGAAAAATACGACTACCAGAAGATCGTAATTTTTTTTAATTTTTTTATGATTAAATACATATGAAGTTGCAAGATTATCAATAAATGTACTTGTAGTTGTAAGATTATAGTTGAATGCACCTAATATTGTAAGACAATGGTTTAGTGCATTGGAGTTGCAATATTTTATAAGAAGGTAGTACAGTGTTATCAAATAAAATAATAAATTATTTGATAAAAATTAGCAAACGTGCCGAGCAGATGCACGGTAACTTCATTGGTTTTGTTTATTTTATTTTTTGGTTTTTCTTCACTTGTTAAATGAGGCAAAAGAAACAAAAGAATAATGAAATTTATAATATGTATCAATTCAAGTGATAAATGAATGGTATTGATCTAGTGTAGTGCAATGCACAAAATTGAGAGCTATGATTAGCCAGTACGTTTGACCAGTTTTATATTATTTCCTAAAGTGAATGTAATTTTATTTAATAATCATGTAAATAGTCACAGATATGCTCAAAATTATAAAAATACTCTAAAGGTTAAAAATGTCACCAAAAATGGAATAATATGAGCAAAATAAAATGAGAAAGGTTTGCTGAATAAACTTTTCAAGAATTATAAAAAAATTTCATTTATCTTGTACCTATAGTACGATGATTAAATATTAAATAGATTTTTACAAAAAAAATCATTTGACAATGAAACTTTATATATATTTTGCATATGAAGGCATGGATTGTATCGATGCTTCAAACTCGATAGTTTCAAAGATGAATGAGAAAGATATATATATAGCAAACAGTGCCACAATACACACAATCTTTAAAAAAATAATATTTTATAAACTTAACATTAACTAAAATTAATGTGAAGATAATATTTGGCATTAAAAAAGTAATTGAAGGCTCCAAAAAATTAAACTATGGAAGAGTTTTACTATGGAACAGCTAATATAATGTTGGTAATGTTGGTAATGTTAATAGTGACGTCATCGCTATAGTTACAATGATGTCAACAGTGATGTCATTGTTACAGTGTTGCCAACAAATTTTTTTTGTAATTATACTTTGCTCCAGAATTATGGTGTAATTACAGATAGGCTCCAAAATTCTGTAATGTCATTTTGGCCCATAAAGGTTCCAAAATTTTCATTTTAGTCCCTAAAAATTTAGAATTTTTCAATTGAACCTTTTTCAAGATTTTTCATTTTTTCAAATCCATCCACGTGGTTAGAATTAGAAATTTGCTCCACTTTTTAGATATTTTTACATTATTTCTATTATTTTCATGCTAAGAGTATAAGAAAAAAAAAATATAGCAATGAAGGTAATAAAAATTAAGAAAAACTTGTTACTTTTCTTCTTAATTATATTATATTATAAAAAATTATGGGATCACTTGAAATGAACCATAAGTATTTTGAATTCAAAAGATTTTTATATTGTAAAATCACCTGAAATAATCTAACTCTAAAAGAATTTTATACTTTGATTTGATCGTCTTGGTCATCCAGAATCAACAATAATGTGTCAAATAATTAAATACGCTCATAAATATTCACTACAAAGCCAGAAAATTCTTTTTGCCAACAATTATTCATATGACTAATATATCTACCATATGAACTATTTTATTATTTTATGCATACATATATACCATGCTCATATTTTGTTTGTTGTAGTTCACATATTTTTGCTAATTGTCCTTTTGATGCATTAGTTTTCCTAACATTTGCAAAAAATAAGACATAAATATCAGTTTGGTGATATCAATTGAAATGTCATAAAACTGTCTCATATTGGTCTTTGGACAAGTTAATTTGAATAAAAAGTTCACAAAATTATTTATTTATAGACGATTGCAAACAAATTGCCTAAAGCATTCACCAACACAAAGAAGGTAATCAAATCATATCGATACCAACTCCTAATACTCTAGCACATATTGATGTCTCTATAGGACAATTTGTGAATAAAGTAACACATAATTTCAAAGCATGCGTAGGAGGCTATAAAAGGCAAATTCTCAAAAAGAGAAAAACATAACAAAATAAGCAAATTGGTGTTTTTGAAAAAATTATATTGTCTAAACTTCTTGAAGATGAAAATGAACCTCTGGAAGAGTAATATCTATCCTATAAACTTCATGAAAAAGGAACTTTTGTAGAGAAATCTTCAGAAGAGTTAGTAAATAATAATGTCTAGACTTCTTGAAAAAAAAAGCTTCTATAAAGAATTCCTAGAAAAGGAGCCTCTAGAAGAGATGTCCCTTATAGAGAAAATGGTACCTAAAAATAATAAGATCTCGATGAATAATGTGAATACAGAAGAATGATGAAATAAAAATGAAATTGTTGTCGACAACATATTTTTATTTAATGTGACTCTAGCAATTATCAAAAGTAATGAAGAGATTGAATTACAGACAGTTGATAAATATCGATATTGATATAATCGATCAAAATTAAAAAAAAAATTACTAAATTAGAATTACACTCATTAACATAATGTAAAGTATTTAGACCAATAGTCTATCCACATGAAAATATAAAACTGATTTGATACAAATGAGTATTTGCGCAATGAGAAAATAAAATAGTTCGATATAAAGTACGACTCGTACCAGAAGGTTTCTCGCAGAAACTTGGTATTGACTACAATAAGAAATTCTATCTTATAAGAATACAATTACATTCATATCATCTAATAAATATATAATAGCCTATTCATATAGTGGATCAAGTAATGATATACATATGAAAATTCTTAAAGAATTTAAAATTACTTGAAATAAATATTTTAGAACTTCAAAGGTTATATTTTGAAAGTTTTAAAAATATTTGTATGGGTTAAATCAATCTGAATACAAATAGTATAATTATCCTAATAAATATCTATTAAAAAAAATATAAATAATATAATTTATCCATGCATTTTTATTAAAATTTAGATTTATTATTATTGCAATATATATTAATGCTTTTAATTATTATTGGTACTACTGAAGAGATTACAAAAGCTATTAGTTATTGATAAATCAGATGAATCAGTAAATTTGTAAGGTTTACCTCCAGACCGGTGACGAACTGCTTCAGTGAATTGAGAAGAGTGGCTAGGTCAAGAAACACTGGTGTGGTGCCAGTCAAGAACTCTCTGATGTCAAAGTTAGATTTGAGAAAATAATTGGACAGGGTCTGATTAAGATAAAGATGTTGAATTGTTGAATTTAGCTTTGCTTGTGCTTTGATCATGATCGTGTCGTTCTCTTTTTGCTCAGGCTGTTAGCAGGACCTTCGTTCTGGATGAGAGGTCAGCAAGCTTCGAAAAAGCTTTTGTGAAGCAGAAATGTACTTCTTATCAGCTGTTGAGTGAGCTGACCTCCATGTAAAAGGACCTGAAGGAGACCCTGGCAAACAGGAAAAAGTTTCAAGAGAGCACGCTAGTTCTTCAAGACGAGAAATCTAAGCTGTTGACAGATCTGGGCAGTGAAAAAGGCTGCTAAGGAAGCTTGCTGGCAGATCTGTGGTGCCTGCCAAGGATCATGACTGCTGCTCTATCATTTCTTCTTGATTATGAAAATAGTGAAGGTGATGATGACGATGATAGTGATGATCCAAGCAGTGAGGATGATTTGGCTACTCAACAGCCACGATTTCTTCTTAATAGAGACGCTCTCTATAAGGCACACCATAAAGGTACTACTTCTAACAAGAAGAAAAAGGCAGCAAAATTACAGCGTGCCATTCGTAGCATGAAAAAGCATCAACGCTTGTCATCAGAAAACAGTAATTCAAACTAGTATTCACCACTTAACCATCTGAAAGATGCACAGGGATTTGCTGAGAAGCTGTTTTCTCGCCTGCAAACTTGCAATGAACGGTTCGAGTTGGTTACATATGTGATGAATTTCCAGCTTCATGGTTCACAGCTTTTAAATAAACAGTGTCGAGCATATGTGGTTTTTGCTCCTCACTGCAGCTAAATATAATGATGTTGAAAGTAATTGCTCGAACTGTGGGTCTTCACCGCTTGATTTTACTAAACTTCTATCCACATCTTCAGAAATATGTTCAGCCCCATCAATTTGATGTTACAAATTTACTTGCAGCAGCTGTTCAGGCCTGCCATGATATGGTGCCACCAGATGCAGTTGAACCCTTATTCAGACAAATAGTCAATCAATTTGTACATGATCATTAGCGCACAGAGGCCATCGCTGTTGGATTGAATGTGGTGCGGGAGATATGCCATTGTTGATGACAGAAGATTTGCTGCAAGATCTTGTCTTATATAAGAAGTCACATGAGAAGGCTGTTTCATCGGCTGCTCATTCACTTGTTACTTTGTTCAGAGAGGTTTGCCCATCGCTTCTTATAAAGAAGGACCGTGGCCGCCCTACTGATCCAAAGGCAAGGCCAAAAGCATTTGGGGAAGTGAATATTGCCAGCAATGTCCCCGGTGTTAATCAATTTTTACAAGATGATGACGATGGTGAAGATTCTAATGTGTATGGATTTGGTAATTCTTCTGAGGATGATAAAGAGGTAGGTGCTGCTGAAGAGGATGATAATGATGATGATGGTGGTGGTAGTGATGGTGAAGATGATGATGGTAATAGTACTGAAAATGATGGAGATGTGAGTGACAAGGATGACATTGATGCTGATGATGACAATGACAATGATGATGAGACAGAAGAGGAGAATGAGCTTGAAGAATCCAAGGGCTCGCACAAAGCTAGTCGTAATGAGGTTGGGAAAAGAGAATCTAAAGTGCAGAAGAGGAAGTTCTCTTATTTTGATGGACAGCTGAATGCTGCCGATACAAGCCTTCGGGCTTTAAAGAAAATAGCGGGAGCAAAGAGGCAACATTTGTCATCAGACACAACTGATGGTATCCTTTCCAATGAGGACTTCCAAGGAACCAAAGAACTAAAGGCAAAGAAGGAAGCAAAGATTGCTTTGACTCAGCATGGACTGTTAAGAAAGGGTTCAGATGCCAAGTCAACAGCTTTTAAGGTTTCGAGTTCTGGTCAGCCAAGTGTTAAGAGAGTGGATCCTGCCAATCTTGAAGCCCGCGTAAAGAAGAAGCTAAGCAGGGAGGAAAGACTGGTATTGTTAAGAGTAGGAAGGGAGGAGAGAGGAAGTACCAGGCTCGAGCAGCTATCAAACAAAAAAAAAAAAAAATCCCTGTAAGAGGCTGATCCGGGAGACCATTGATGACGGGACATTCTAGTAGTGTTGACCAAAAGATGGTTGAGCGTATCGGGACCAACCGGTTTGGTACCAAGCAAATAGTGCTGAACAGGAACATACTGACCATCCCTCTTGCCAGGCTAGTGGAGACCACGCCTGACACTAAGTCAAACTGTGTACTACTGAAAGGACAAGACCCGTGGAGGGACAACCACCTTCTCTACCGTGCCAATGTCAGTCTAACAAGCGCTCTATGCTGCCAAGTGTGGGAGACACCCACGTCAACCATTACCCTGCCAAAGACCTGACCGTCCAACGATATAAAGGCAATCATTTGCACTAACTATCTACATCCATACTTGGGATCACTCCCAACCACGAATGTATAAAAAGAGACTCAAGCCTTTTTCTCCAAGGTATGCATAACAAAACCTTAGCTAAAACTCTGTTTAATTATTTTCTCAAACCTAACTTTGGTATTAGAGAGTCCTTGGCAGGCACCACACTGGTATTTCTTGACCTAACCACTCTTCTCAGTTCATTAGAGCAGTTTGTCACCGATCTTGGAACAGACCTTACAAATTTACTGATCCATCAGTTATTTAAAGAATAACTTTAAAACTAAATACCTTGAAAGAGCAAATTATTATCTTGTCTTGCAAATTAAACATTTATCAAAAAGAATTTTTATTCACCAATTGAAATATACAGAAAAGATTTTATATTGATAAAACTCATTCACGAAATTCTCCAATGGTTGTCTAATTACTTGATATACATAAAGGTTTTTTTCATTCTGAAGAAAATGGTGAATAAATTCTTGATCCTGAAGTACCATATCATAGTGCTATTAGGGTTCTTATGTATATTGCAAAATGCACAAAACCTTATATTACATTTTTCTGTCAATCTACTGATAAGATATAGTTCTTCACTAACTCTAAGACAGTGCTATGGAGTAAAACACATATTGTGTTATCTTCGAAGAACAACAAATATTGGTTTATTCTATGCAAATAAGTCACTACTAGAGTTAGTTGGTTATGCAGATGCTGACTATCTATTTTATTCACAAAAAGCTCTGTCATACACAATGTATTTGTTTGTTGATGACAAGATTGCTATATCTCGAAGCAAATATCAACGACAACTTTTTCAAATTATTTCTTCAAAATACTTATGAAGTAAATCAAGAATGCATTTGGCTAAGATCTATGATTCAACATATTCAAGAAAGTTGCGGACTATCTTCAATAAAAAAAAATCTCAATGATATCGTATAAAGACTATGCAACATATATTGCCCAAATTAAGAGAGACTACATTAAAGGTGACAAAACAAACATATATCGCCAAAATTCTTCCATACACATGAACTCCAAAATAGTGGTAATATTAATGTCTAGTAAATACGTTCAAGCGATCATTTGACAAATTTATTTACTAAAACAATATCAACTGTGACATCCGAAAAATTAGTGCACAATATTAGCATGTGTCATTGAAGAATCTTTCATGATGAACAATTGAAGCTATTAATTTCTTACCGAACGTATTCATGAGAAGGAGTCATATACTGTACTCTTTTTTCTTCACAAACAATTTTTTCCCATAAGATTTTTCTTAGTTAGGTTTTAATGAGACAGTTTTAACACACTCATATATTACTATGATGCACATGAATATTATACTATTTTTTTTTCACTAAGAATTTTTTTCCGTTTGAGTTTTTTCTACCAATGTTTTAACGAGGCATGGTCGCTTTTTTTTTTTTTTTTTTTTTTTTTTGGGCGCGGGGGGGGGGGGGGGGGGGGGGGGGGGGGGGGGGGGGGTGATGCCCAAGTTGAGGTGGAAAGCCTGTGCTGCTCCGGCTTAATTGCACATTCAAAGCCTGCATCCTGACTTGAGGATTCAGATACATATCCAAAATAGAATAAGAAACTACTATCTTTTTCCTGCTCTTTAGTCTTCCCCATTGGGGATGTGAGCAAAGAAAGAAAAGAAACAAAATGACATAGAATTGTTGGATTCAGACGAATAATAGTCAAATGAATTACAAGATCACTGGTGTCACACCTTAAATAATATTTTCAATAACTATTTGCCTGTCTTTTCGCTTTTCCAAATATCTTTGTAATAATATTCTTCGATTCATCTGAACCTCCTCATCTTACAAAAGATAATCAAATGTTAGAGGAATATGAAACAAATTCTCATATCCAATAAGATATAGAAATTTCTTTGTGCTTATTGGAGCTCATGGTGTATAATTATTATCAGTGTCCAAAGTATACACCAATGTTCTCTCTCTCTCTCTCTCTCTCTCTCTCTCTGCTTTTTTTTTCTTTTTGTTTTTTCAGTGAGCAAAAGCAAAGCATGTTCCAAACGAGGGATGAAAAGAAGGTGCCAACTGGCTTCTGGTGAAGGTGAGGGCCGCGCCAGCATGCAAAATTTGAAGTGCTTTACCCATAGAAAGCCCTAAGATACCTATTCTTCTTCTTAGGATCACTATAATGCCCTAACAGTAATACTCAAAACATTGAAACTGCCAACAATAACTCTCATCGGTCCCTCAAGGCCACAATGGCAATATAAAAAATTCAAAAATTCTACCGAAATGTAAGCAAAACTTGAAGTCATTACCAGTTTTACGAGGAGCTTTCTCTTCATCCCTATACTGCTGAGTACACACTGTCATCTTATCTGCAAAGTAAAACCAAGACCACCTCTTGAATAACTGATAATACTTTGGAAGTATCTTGCCAGGTTTATGTAGTCAGGTGCTCTTCTTTAATTTTAATATGATTTATTTATCCAAAAAAAAATCTGTGCCAGTGTTGTCATTTATATTACTAATTTGGTATGACAATGTTCTCAATCAGCAGCCAAAGAAACAAAAAATGATTGATGAGCCATTGCTGTAACTCAACAGAACATTCACTCAGCATGTGATACTCTGGAAAATTAGATCCAGGTTATCAATCTAGAAGGCTAATTAAGCTCATGTTCATGTTGTTCTCATGATGCATACTCACAATTTCTGACAAATATGAGTTGAGTAACCAGCGTACACCGTACACTATGAAAGAGACTTCCATAATAGAAGTGTAATGTTGTTCTTCATTTTGGACAAAAAAGATTTTTGTTTACAGCAGATTAGTCTTCTTCACCTCAATACAAGATGACAGAGGTCCAATGTCTTAACACAATCTAAGGGATCCAGTACTGCATTCACCAAGTACAGCTTTAAAGCGGACCCTAGTGCAGATAAACCATTCCTCATATGAAATAAGTACAAGTCAACACTAAATAGTGTAATTTAAAGAGCTGATTAGCAAAAATTTCAAACCTATAAGCTATATCCTACCTGTCTCCATGCCAGGGGAGATCATGTTGGCTTCAGAAAGAACAGGGCCAAGTTCAAAACTTGTAGTCTGTAAAGGGCATGGAGAGGACCAAAATGCCGCAGTTATACCAGATTGATCATCCTGAAGACAAAGGGCATTGCTGCAATGTGCATGATTGCCCGAGCCTGGAAATCCATATCAGAAGGCATTGAAGGCCGACATACTATGGTAGAAATCTCCATGCAAACATGTATAAAGAAGGCTTGCTTACCTTTCTAACCGGCACACCATCATAAACCTTCACTTTGCCACAATAAAATATCATCATTTGCCAAGTGGCCAATTACTCACATTCTCAGCCCTGCAGGCATTTATAAAAATAAAAATAGAAAAAAATTATTTCAGACAACAAATAATAAAACAAAAATAAAAGATTGACCTATCTAACTTGGGGAAAAAAAAAAAAAAAAAATCGGCTATCTTCTATCTCCAGATCATACATATGAATGTGCGTGCATAAATCTTGAAACCCACATGTTAAACCACACTTAATATGTACAGCAGCCATAAAATTTGCACCAAGTGTAAATACAAAGTTTATTTCACACCTAGTGTTCTTAGGTGACTTATAACAAAAGCAACAGGGGCTAAAATATTTGGAATTTACTAGAGATATTTATATGACCAGAAATCATGCATACTGTATGTAATACACAACCCCGACAAGTCCCAAATTGAGAAGCAGATTTCTCTTTCAATTAGGTTTTTTTTTAAATTTACTTATAGCAGCAGGGTCATAATTGCTTTCCTGAAGGAGAAACATGAAACCATGAAGCCTACCCATTTGTTTTTTTTTTTGTTACTTTAATATTATGTTTTCCAAATCAATCAACAAATAAGCATATTTTCCCAACAAATACTAAAAATTGAAGTTAGGTGTTCATTATTACATTACCCTCTCCTGCTCAAAATTGGCTCCTGCTCTCAGCCCATGTAAATAGAAGACTTCGTTTTAGCTTTGCATATCATGCAACATTGCAATCAACTTCTGCAGGTTTTTTATTTTTTTATTTTTTTTTATAGCACCACCATGGCAAACAGCTCATAAACATCAAAATCTATAAATTGACAGCATCAACAATGTCGTTCATTGCATAGCCAGCAGTAAATCAATAAAGAAACATTTTTACTTCAAAGACTCAAGATACCCAGTGAAGTTCTGCAAACTATTGTTGCATTAATCGTCACAACCAATTAAAAGCCCAACAATACACAAGGACTTGGCCACCATTTCTTCAGATTGAGACACTCGTATCAATAGCATTAAAGCTCATTAACAAGATCAATAAAAGGCCAAATAAAATTTTAACATTAAATAACCTGGGAGAGAAGGCCTTGTTGTCTGTGTCGACTGTATGTTCAGCCAATTTGCTGGACACATTGGCTGATACCGATATATCAACCTTGCCTGCATTGCGTTTCTTGACCCAATCAGCTGAATTCTTAGTGACCTAGATAATTACATGCTAATGTACTAATTAAATGATTCTGAGATTGTAAGAGCTTTAGATACAAAATTATATATGAACAAATACATTAAATGCACTCACACGGGGAGGAATTTCAGGCTCCTGGAGGTAAGACATACGGCGGAGCTCCTCCGCCGGAACTTTCAGTTGTTCCAAGCAGCGTTTTGAGCGAGATGACTTGTTGAATCGCGTGAGACTTGTTCCACGACGGTCGCCGCATACCTGTACGCACAGATGACAATCCGCCGCAGTTTGTTTAGCTTCACACACCCATACATACATATATACATATGTAAATGGATTTATGATGCGTACATACAGTATGTATATCTATACAAACAATCAATTTGAAGTTCCTTGGTAGCGCACACGAAATGGAAAAAAGTGGAGGGGCAAAAGGGAAAGAAAAAAAGCAAGAAAGAGGAACCTTTCTGTTTTGAGTTATCTGCGACAATCTTCACGGGTGACTTGCGCAATGTCTTCTTCGGTGAGCTCATGGAGGGGTTTGTCAAGCATAGATCGGAAAGTGGCCAGGCCGGCGTTCATGGCGTCAGATTCCGGTAGGGAATGAAACAAACTCTCACCGGAGCTCCGCTTGAAATTATGTTTTCTTCACATTCCTTACGCGTGCTAGCCCTAGGTAGCGGTGCACAAACGAAGCCAAAAACCCGCGAACCAACCGATTGGGTTGGTTTGGTTTTGATCTGTATTCAGTTCAGGGTCTAAAATGATAACTCGATCAATTGAGTTCGATTTTTTATTTTAAATATTTTTAGATTTGAATCGAACCCGAAATTGATTTAATCTAAATTATTTTAAAATTCGAAAAGACTCGAACTTTATATCTTATAAAAGTTTTTATATATTTTATATAAGTATCAGTGTTATTTGTGCTTAATTATTGTTGATTTGTGTTTATATGTTATTTTTTTATTTTTTTGAAAAATTAAAGATGTAAGACTAATACTATTATTTTAATTTTTTTAATAAATAAGTTAAATAATACACAATAAAAGTGAAACTGATCCGAATCAACTCGAGGCATGAAACCGAGTCAGATTAATTCAGTTTGGTTACATTAAATGATCGGTTCAGTTCTAGATTTAAAAATATGAAATCGATCAAGATTAGATCCGTTCTAGATTTAACACAGACTTGATTCAACCCACACACACCCTTAGTGCTAACTAATATCTTGAAAGCTGGACCGTTGAGCAAAACAGGAATAATAATCGAGTTAAGGATCATTGATTTAACCATCGAGTTAATTGCTATTAAACTGTGATGTAATAAATATATTTAAATATATAATTTGTTTTAAAAAAAATTACATTTTGTACCATTTTTTATGGGTTTTTATTGAACCAAAAATTTTTGAACCGTTTTATGCTCGGTTCAACAATTTAACCACTAAATAGACCGATTTTTTGTCAAGTTTTTGTTAAACCGGTTTTAAATGTGAACAACACCTTTTTTGAGTTGATTCCCAATTTTTCAGTTGAACCGGTCGGTTTGATCCGATTTTAAAACACTGGTGCTAGCATCAATAACTTAAGAGTACACATGGATCGGGTTTGTTTTAAATGCAATTATAATTGGTTCCAAATTTTTAGACAGTAAACTGAACCAATCCCTTTATGGAATCAAATTGAATTGACTTCAGGTTGATTTGGTTCGATTCCATATCTCGATTTAAGTCGGGTTAGGTCTACTTTTATTATTGTTAAGATAAAGCATATCAAACTGTTTAAGCTTAATACATGTTTTGTTTGTTAAAAGTTAATTTGCAATTGGTTCAGTATATAAGTTAAATTTAATATGTTTTTGAAGTTTGTAAATTTTCTGAATTCCATTTAAAATCAATTCAAACAACTTATATACACTTAAAATTATATAATAAAAAAAAATACTAGCTACTACAATTTCAGTTTTGCTTGGATGTAAGTTATAACTTGACTGACGAGCCTATGACCAAGCCAAACAAAACCAAATTTGTAAGCTGTGACCTGTGGCCGTAGGACCTACTTCAAAATTAATGAAGCCGTCGTACTCACCAGAGGATCCGTGGAGGACCCACTCACTGGGAGAATTTTGAAATATAATTTAGAAATGGTAACCTATTTAGAAAAGAGAAATTAATCACGCTTAATAGTTTAGAGATTTGCATAGCATATGTAGGGATACAAGAAAACATTATTTGGAAAAAAAAAAAAAAAAAACAAGCTGTGAACTGAAATTGCGGGAGAATATTTTATGCCGTTAAATACATGCAGTGAAATCTAGTTACATGTACCCAAAAAAAAAAAAAAGAAATCTAATTACGGCATATAGAATTACACTTTCACAATCCATATCGCATGAGCTCTCTTTAATATTCTTATTGCTGAGTTTGAATCGTAAATTTATTGAGAAAAAAATAAAAAATAAAAATGAAAATAAAAAAGAAAAAAAGAAATGATATTTCAAATTCCATACTATCCTTTTGTTATAATTATTTCTCTTTTATTTTCTTTTATCAACCAGTTATCCTTACAATCAAATAACAGGAGTAATTTTATTTATCATCTTTTTTTCTTTTCTCTCTATAAATTTGAGATCCAAAAATAGTGTTAGTGTTATGCATAGAGAAGATAGAGGGGGAAAAATGGTTAGCTCAAAGTGTTAGTTCAGGTGACAACCAGAGAGAGAGAGAGAGAGAGAGATTAGTTCAGGTGACAATAAGAGAGAGAGAGAGAGAGAGAGAGAGAGAGAGAGAGAGAGGGGGGGGGGGGAAATTGGGTTTAAAGAATAATTCAACAAATAATTTTAGATTTAAAATTTTTAATTAAATATTCAAATAAATATTAATCAACCAATGATATGTTGCAAATAAATGCAAGCAATTCAAACTATAAAGTAAAGAAAATAGATAGAAGAGAACATGACGCTAAGATTTATCGTGATTTGACTTCAACTTCAAATTATACGTCCACTCCTCAAGGTTCCTTCCTCAAAAAAAATTTTCACTGTATTCAAACCATAAATACAGCTACTAGCCTTTTAACCCAAGCGCTAATCATCTTTTACAACTAGTTTTTTTTTTCACAAATGCTAGTCACATTCCTCCAACTAATTTTTACACAGATACTGGTTACATCCAATCAAGTGATTTTTCACTTTAATTAGTTTTTATACAGATGCTAGTCACACCCAACCCCTAGTTATTTTTCCTAACTAGTTTATCTTTTACAAGAAAAAAAACAAGAGTACAACTACTCTTGCTTATAAATAAATTTTTTCAAAGAATAGATATGCCAATAAAGTTCTTAAAATATTACAAGATAAAAGACAATGAAGCTCTCAAAGACTTTATAAGATGAATAACACTTTGATGCACAAACTCTTATTGTTCTTGATGTTCTCTATTGTTCGAGTGTATCTTTCTTTATAGATAAAGATAGAAGATGATTTGTAGCTTCAAATTAGTTTATAGTCGTTGGAGATTATTGAAGACATTTCTTCCCGTTGAGTTATTTGCTACTAAGCAGGTTTTTGAATTTTTTAATCAGATGTTTTTATTTCCATCTCGATTTTTATCTTAATAACGTTCAAATTTGAACATAACTATAAGAAAGAGTTGATAGATACAGAAGTCATATTTCCAAAACCGTAATAATCATGGAAATCCAATGGTTTGATGAAAAGTAATGATCAAATTACTTGAATTTTCTCTCCACTAACATATTTAAATTTATACACAGATGCCCTCACTTCCAATTTAGTGTTCACCTTCTTAACGTTCGAATTTAAAATTTTGCTATTAGACAAACGTTGTAGATATAAAAGTTATATTATCATAACTTCAAGAATCATAACATTTGAATATCTGAATCAAAAGATATGAGTGAATTATTTAAACTGTCTCTCAGCTATCATTTTTAAATTTTTGCCGCACTAAGTCTTCTTTCACCTTGTATTTTACCCAGATAACATTTGAATTTAAAAATTCATATAACATATCAAATGTATATATGCATGTTAACTTTTCATAACTTCAAGAATCAAAAGATATAGTCAAATAATTATGACTGTCTCCAAGCTACCATATTTTGAATTTCAAATTCAATAAGTTACCTTTCAGCTCATTTTCGTCCCACAAAACGTTTTTTTTATGAAAATTTTATAAAATATCGTAATTAAATATTTAAGTCTTCTTTTCATCCCCATAAAAATCAAATCAAATCAATTCAATGGTTAGATAAAAGATATGGGCAAACAACTATGACTGTATCATAGGATATAGTTTCATTGAATTTTCAAGCTTAAAAAAAAATTATGTCCTTTAGTTTTCTTTATTGAATCAAGTTTTCTTAAAACATGATTATCAAGGATTTAGATATTACTTTTCAAGTCTTGATTTCTCTTAAGTGTTTCATAATCCGGTAAAATTTTATTACACCAATTAAACCAAGAATTAAAAGTATTATATATATTTAATTAAAAAAATATTTATAAATCAAAGTACGTTATCATCAAAATCATATATAAAATTTTATTTGAATAAATTTAGGGCTAACATAGAGCATGTTCAAAACTTGAGGAAGGGAAGAGAATGAGAAAATGAAAGAAAATATTTTTCCTTTCTACTTAGTTTTGTAAAGAAAACAAAAGAAAAGTGGAGTGAAAGAAGAAAGAGATTATTTTTTTCCCTCTCTCTTTCTTCCATTTCTCTTCTCTTTCCCTTCGCTTTCTCTATTAGGTAATGTCAAGCAAGAGAGAGATTATTTCCTTTTCCTTCCATTTCTCAAGTTCCAAATGTGCTATAAATTTCAAACCCAATTTAGTATGTTGGTTGTCTTGAAGTAAATATATTGACAGCCAAGATGCACATCAAACCGATTGGATGCGTCTATTCTCTCCAAAAGAAGTGCTATTTGCACTTATAGTTGCCCAACACAACCAATGGCAGCCACCACCTCAAGAGTGCTGTTAGCATTCGTCTTCCCTCCAATAAACATTTAAATCTATTGGACTATAACTACCAATTGACCCAACATGGAACCGTAATTTGGTTCAATGACCCAAATACCAACGTATATCACACCCAATAAAGCAATACAATCGATACATTTGGGAATAGGGCTTTTTTTTCATCTTTAGCAAAATTAGGGGTGACAGGTTCCTGTTTAGTTCTTGATTAATTCCCATTTTAAAAGATTACAATTCATGAATTCCATTTTTGGATATCCTAATCCGTTAATATTAATTCTCCCAAAAGATTCGCATAATATTGAGAGTATATATTTTTTTGTAAGTAATATCCACAAGTTGTACATGTGTACATACTACATAGTATAGTATAAAAGACAAAGGCACACACACATATATAATATACATATATATTTATATATATATATATATATATAGAGAGAGAGAGAGAGAGAGAGAGAGAGCTCAATATGGTCGCTTTCCGTTTTCTGTTTGACACTGGTGTTCGTAGACACGACTATTCGACTGTGAATAAACAATTGAGGAGGTTCCAGTGTTCATGCTTGTAGGAATTGGTACATTGTGTTTTACCGGTTTTTTTTTTCAAAATAATTAAATTTAAAAAGGTATTTCTCAAAATAATAAAAAGTAAAACTTTATTATCAATCTAAGGTAAAACGCACGTTAGCGGTGCGTTTTTTGAGAAAACGCAACCCAAATTTGCGTTTTTTAATTGGTAAAACAAAAAAATTCTTGAGAAAACATAGCTGGGAGCTGCGTTTTTTCCCTTTTTCCGCCCCCTCTCTTTCTCTTTCTATTGGCTTCTCACACTGTCTCTCTCTCTCTCTACTCCCCTCTCTCTCCTTCTCTCTCCACTACCCTCTCTTACTCTCTCTATTTTTTTTACTTTTACTTATAAAAATTATACATAATAATTATAATATTTTTAAAAATTTAAAAATTTTAATTTTAAAATTAAAAAATATATATATATATATATAAGAATAGAGTTAAGTAATAATAATTAAAATATTTTAATAACAAAAATTATGAACAAAATTAAGTAATAATTAAAAAATATTAATAGCAAAAATTATGAACATAATTAAGTAATAATAAAAATATAGACAAAGTGTTATAAAATAACAAAAATTATAATACTATAATACTTTATTTATTGCAAAACAATTTACTGCAAATTACTTTATAAAATAACTATATATTTAACAATACTTATTTTACTAATAAATATTTACTTATTTTATCCTTGAAATTATTTTCTGCAAAAATTATTTTACAAATTACTTTATTATTTTTGCAGAAAATAATTTCAAGGATAAAATAAGTAAAATATTTATTAGTAAAATAATATTTTTGAATATATAGTTATCTTATAAAGTAATTTGCAGTAAATTGTTTTGCAGTAAATAAAGTATTATAGTATTATAATTTTTGTTATTTTATAACACTTTGTCTATATTTTTATTATTACTTAATTATGTTCATATTTTGTGCTATTAAAATATTTTAACTATTATTACTTAACTCTATTCATGTATATATATATATCTATATATATATATATTTTTTAATTTTAAAATTAAAATTTTTAAAATTTTTAAAATATTATAATTATTATGTATAATTTTTATAAAGTAAAAATAAAAAAATAAAGAGAGTGAGAGAGGGTAGTGGAGAGAGGAGAGAGAGGGGAGTAGAGAGAGAGAGAGAGGAGGAAAAAGAGTAGAGAGATAGAGAGAGAGAGAGAGAGTGAGAAGTCAATAGAAAGAGAAAGAGAGGGGGGAAAATGCAGCTGGGAGCTGCGTTTTATCAAAAAACATAGCTGCTAGTTGCGTTTTCTCAGAAAACGCACTCTCAATGTACGGTTTACCTTATATTGGAAATAAGGTTTTGATTTTTATTATTTTGAAAAATACCTTTTCAAATTTAATTATTTTGGAAAAAAAACCCTGTTTTACCTCTAATGTATTGGATGAGTATTCCATTTTAAATCTTGAATATTAGTCCTTTTCACTATATATATACATATATCTATTTACTTGAACAAACCACCCTTCACTTTTCGTAGTATTACATTTTACTCCACCTGTTTACTCAAGAATAATGATAAGAAAAACATAATAATATTTCTTTTAGATAAACAAACATATTTTCTTTTATAGAATTTTTATACTGATGTGATAATTTGTGATTATTTTAAACATAAATACTTACTATTCTGTATGTAATTTCTAAAATAACAGTCATGTTACTTATGATAAAATTTATGTATACAAATTCTTTAGAATATAATTTTTCTTTCCTCATTTATTCTTGCCACGTGTCACCATTTCATTTTTTTTTTTTTCCCTCTTGCCAATTCAAATTCAATTTCTCCTAGTAAATTCGTAATAGTATGCATCATTAAGGACACTCTCACGGCCTGGCACATTTAATCAAACCCCAGTTAGGGCCCCATAATCCTCACCATTCTGTCCAAGAAACAGATCAACCAAATCTCCTTTTCCTCCCTGCAATCTCTCATTCATCTTTTGGTGTTTAGGTGACACTGGACACCTTTTTTATTTTTATTTTTGTGTATTTGGATTTTATAGAAATTATGACAACCAATCAAACCCATTAATCCTAAAAAAGTATTATTTAGTTTTTGTTAAGAGTACCAGGACATTTTTCTCCTCTCATAATAAAATGAATTATATTCCAAGAATGATGGGTGTTAAATTCTTGGGTCTGTTGGTAAGCGTTTGGCCCTTGGTAAGTGATATTAGAATAGTCAAACTCTTGATCCGATTTTACGCCAAACACTCAGGTAGAATAGGTAGGGTGGTCCGACCAGCGATGAGAGCGTCGCGAATTCGGATGGGAGAGTATGTCACGATCTCATATTGAATAGGGGGAGAGAGGTCTTGGGCCATATAAGAGGAGTAGACAACACTACCTAGTAGTTTAAGTTTTTAGATCGAATGGTAAGCAACTGGCCCATAATAAGGATATATATGCTTCCACTCGGATACTGTTACAACTCGTTCACTAATGCACTCAATTTTGTAGCAGGTACCAGGCCTTTTTTTTTGGCAGAAAAAATCTTTCTCTGAAATCAGACACCAAAAAGTCTAACTTTAAGAAGAATAATAGAGACTTAATAAGTTCACTTAGGTGAAACATTTATAGTTAATATGGGATATATCCTTCTACTTTTTTGGCCAATGGTGGATGGTGTGTATTAATTGCTCTAAAATCACCGAAATAATCAATAGGTCTCTCAAGCTAGTCCTTTGGCATGAGTAGTGAGGGAATCGTGATTTTATTTTTAGAGGGCTAAAACATTAAATATTGAGCAATGCTATACAATTAAAAAAATTTGTACATAATTCATGCATAGAAGGATATGGCTAAATAAGAAACTTTCATTTAAAAAAAAAAACATCTGTCATGATAGCTGATAAATGTAAAATATTGTTGTAATATCATTTTGAGAGATTTTTTGTACAAATTTTTTAAAAAAATAGTATTTGAGATTAATTGTCACATAAAATTGAGCACAATTTTGTAACGAAACAACATACTTGTTTCTCGAAAAAAGATGGAATATAATTTACAGCCGAGGGGCTGGGCAATCATAGTAAGGGATTCACATAAAAAGTAGGAGATTTCACCTTTCGAGGCTAAACTATTAAAAAAAATGAGGCACCACATATTAAGGGTATTTGTCAAAGTAGGAGATTTCACCTTTGGAGGCTAAAATATTAAAATAGATGAGGCACCACATATTAAGGGTTTCTTGTCAGACTAGGAGGGCCACGGTCCCATGCTATCTAATTGTAGTTTCGTCCGTCCCTGCATATGAATTTGAACTTCCTTAGTTTTAATAAATGTGAATTTTACTTTTTTTTTATAAAATATGAGTAACGTTACGTAATTAAAAAATTTATATAAATTTTTTATACAGAATTACACTTAATTACAAAAAGATAATGATTCCCTCCAACTTGGCAGTACACTATTTTGCTTTGTACACATATTTTTCCTTTTTAAATATAGTCATTTCTTAGATATCGTCAAGAATCTAGAAAAACAAAATTGAATTAACAACACACTTTTTAAAATCGGCAGCTCACTGTATTGTCACACAAAGTAGCAAGAATTCCTTTAGCCTGAGTTACAAAAATTCCTCCTTCTGTCAAAAGTGATTCTGTTAAGTTTCTGTATAAATTTTTTTTTTTAAAATTAAAATTTTTCATAAAATAATATATTATTTATTGTGTTTGACCTAGATTCACAATCAACTGTATGTAAGGAGCTATTTTAAAGTAGGGCTATGCATGCAGTCTTATTTCCTTTTCTTCCTGCAGCATTTCTCCTTCGAGCGACAGCCATTTCCTCCTCTTCTTCTGGTTCTTCAACAGTACTTTCAGATCAGTTTGATATATATATATATATATATCTTTGCAAATTTCTTGCTATGTTTCGCCGCAGGAGCCACCACTATCACCACCGGCAGAGGCTGTCTCTAACTATATCTGCCTTAGCTTTCCTCTTGCTCGTCTTTGCTTCAGCTGTTAGTCTCAGCCCAACTCGGCAACTCGGTAAAACCAAACTCAAACTCATTCCGACTTTTTAACTCGGTAAACGACTTGTTTGTTGTGTGTTTGTTTGGCAGGTGGGAAAGTGAGAGAGGCGAGAGAAGAAGCGAAGAGGCCAAGCGGGTGGGAGGTTTTGGGGCGAGTTGTGACTCGGAGGAGACTCAGCGGGCCTGGCTCGTCACCACCG
The DNA here is from genome assembly GCA_033060915.1 of Euryodendron excelsum. NCBI lineage: Eukaryota > Viridiplantae > Streptophyta > Magnoliopsida > Ericales > Pentaphylacaceae > Euryodendron > Euryodendron excelsum. Next base: position 26,910,775 of record CM065399.1, read on the forward strand.
GCGTGTAGATGGCAGTGTGGGAGGTGTACGCCTTGTGAACCGGTTCACGTTCCGGTCCATCCCGGTTTGAGCGTGCCGTTGGAGTACTACCCAGAAGCTTGGAGATGCAAGTGTGGAAACAAGCTCTTCATGCCTTAGAATTGAATTGAACAAAGCATGCACAAAAAACACTTAAAAACAGTGTGAAAAGAAAAAAGAAGTTTTCGGTGTTTACTCTTGATTATATATATATGGTCTCTCGTTGCTTTATCTTCTTCAATTATATGTACATATATTGACATATATATTTACCCACGTAGAGAGACGGGGAACATCGGGAATTCAAGTTTTGGGTGGAATCTCTCTCTCTCTCTCTCTCTCTCTCTCTCTCTCTCTCTCTCTCTCTCTCTCTCTCTCTCTCTCTCTCTCTCTCTCTCTCTCTCTCTCTCATGAGACAGATTGCAGCGAGGGTTGTAATTAAGATGACCTTTTTTCTTTAGAAGAAAACCGACCTTGTAATGTTATATTGGTGGTACGTGCAATGGTGTACAAAAAGAAAACTCGTATAAAAATTTCATACGAAATAATATGTCCGAATGAGGGGTTTTGCCTTCAAAACAAAACAGCTCGATGACTTTTAATTATAAAATTGTTATAATATTATTTTGATTTAATTTGTGTACAAAAATTTTTTAAGAAATTTTTTTTTCTAGTAACATATGCTTGGACTGACACTTAGCATGTAAAATTAAGAGGCTAGAGCTAGATTTATTTGTTGGTAATATTAGTGACTTATTTCTAATTATACCACTTTACTCAAAGAAAATATACAAATAAATAAAGAAAGTTCTTGATTAACCCTCCCTCCCCTACCTCCACCCCAAAAAAGAATAATGTGGGGCATGACTGTTACATGGGGGACATTCAACAATTCTGCTCTCTCTCTCGCTCTCTCTCTCTGTGATGTGGGGAATTGCGGAAGGTGGGAATAAGGATGGAGATGGGGCAGACAATTGGAGGGGGAAATGGGTATTGCAGAGCTCTTTGCATTTGCATGTGAGTAAAGAGATGGGTTTCCATTACTTCTGATAACAGTATCGTTGGGATTGAAATTTAGATGGAACTTGAAAAGAGAAAGGATAGGACATTATTGTTTGCATTCGTTCAATGTTTTCTCTGGTTGTTGTTTTCTGCTATGAGAGAGAGAGAGACAGAGAGAGAGAGTGGCAATTATGAAGATCTTGGCTAGTATGGTGCAAACGAACCAAGTTATTCATGAATAGCTCACATTTGGCTTGATAACAAGATCGTCCTTTGTTCCTTCATTCTGTAAAGATAAATACTATATGTAATATCTTTTTTCAATTCTTTTTCTCATCTTCTAAATATAAATGAATGAATCTCATATGAATTTAATTTATTAATGTAAATTTTATAGTCTTTTATCTAAAAGTGAAAAAAGAAATTAAAAATTGAGATTCTATATAACTTTACTCTTTTGTAAATAACTTTTGAGCTTGTTTAACAAACGAGCAATAAACCCGAAAAGATTGTACTTTCAACTTCAAAGACTTTATAACTAATTATTATAATATATAGTATAGATATATAATAGAGCCACAGAGGTGGAGGCACGCGTGTACCCCACTAACTCCATTATTATCAGTAACTGAAAAATCTATCTTATCCTTAAAAGGCTTCACATAACAAATCTATAGTATAAATTCATATATCTGGGCATTAGGGCCTCGTTTGGTTGGCGGGACTAAGCAGGACTAGACTAACAGTCCTGCTTAATCCCACGTTTGATTGCAAAAAAGTAGTCGGACTAATAGTCCGGATCAGACTATTAGTCTCACATATGTGGGACTATTTAAGCTTATTTAGTCCCAGGGATGGAGGTGGGACAGATAGTCCCGGGACTAGTTGCGTGTGGGTAATAACCAAAATATCATTTATCTAAACTTGCAAATATTATTTTATATTATGTATAATAACATAATATAATATAACATAATATTTTATAATATAATATATATGTGCTAATATATTATTCATGTATATTAGCTTTATATTAATATAATAAGTATACATATATTAATATAGTGTAAATTAGCATTAAATTAGTAATATAATATATGTTATATGTTAATATCATATATATGTGTGTGTGTGTGTGTGTGTGTTAATATATATTTTGTACCTGTTAATATATTAAAACAATAATATTTATTATTAATATAGTGTAAAGACTAAAATACCATTTACCTAAATTTGCATATATTATTTTATATTATATATAACAATATAATATAATATAATATAACATAATATTGTATAATATAATATATATGTGTTAATATATTATTCATGTATATTAGCTTTATATTATTATCATAATTATACATATATTAATATAGTGTATATTAGTATTAAATTAGTAATATAATATATGTTATATGTAAATATCATATTTGTATATGTATATATATGTTAATATATATTTTGTACCTGTTAATATATTAAAAAAATATTATTTATTATTAATATAGTGTAATGATCAAAATACCATTTACCTAAACTTACATATATTATTTTATATTATGTATAACAACATAATATAATATAATATAGTATAACATAATATTGTATAATATAATATATATGTGTTAATATATTATTCATGTATATTAGCTTTATATTAATATCATAATTATACATATATTAATATAGCATAATTAGTATTAAATTAGTAATATAATATATGTTATATGTTAATATCAAATTTGTATATATATGTATATATAAATGTTATATTGATAATACATATATATATATATATATTAAATTTGTACATTACATATATTTTGTACCCAATAATATATTAAGACAATATTATTTGTTATTAATATAGTGTTTTTTATTATATATTAAATCATATTTGTGAGGCATAAGGATAACTTTAAGTTTTATCCCATGTTTGTTTCATAGGAAGATCAAATGGGATTATATGGAACTGTTAGTCCAGTCCAGTCCTGCTTAATCCAGTGCAGTCCAGTCCAGCTTAGTCCCGTCAAGCAAACGAGGCCTAGGTATTTTGTTGCTTTTAATTTTGATTATTTTACCCTTTTTATGATTGGCGGCTCTTTCTAATACGGGTTTTTACTTTTTTATTTGGGTTATTTTTCTTCAGAAAAAACAAAGGTTAATCCGAATTCAACCAGCTGGGCATCCTCGATACATTCGATTTCTCTTGTCTGGTTGGAAATTAAATGAGCTGTTAAAAAGTTGCCAGTTCATGACCGTTCACTTGATAAACAAGTCAAGTTCCATCTCAATTTTTAGGCTCGTTCAGTAGATGATGCTATTACGAACCGTTTTTTTGTTAAGACTCTATCAGTCCAATGGAGCAATGCTTGAAATGACAATCCATACAAAAAACACCAATATTGAGATCGGCTAGAACAAGTTGCTTCCCTTGAAATAGACTATTCTATTCTTTTTATTTAATTTGTTTATATTATATTAAAAAGTTCATAACAGTGTATTTTGCTTCTCTCGAATTAGGCTATTCTATCATTTTTCTTTAATTTGTTTATGTTCTATTAAAAGGTTCATAAAAGAGGCAAATTTGAGCAAAGTAAAGCTGGATGAGCTAGATTTGGTTCATTCGGAGCCCTACTTGACAATGAAACAGTCTCTAAAAAGGAGGAAAACTTGCTTGGAGATAGAGAAGGAGATGGCCTTGTAGAATAAGTGGGCTATGCTCCTTAGGTATAGAGAGATCACGAGGCATAGCAAAGACATGGAAAACCAGTTACATACTAAAATCAATTTAAAAAATGTTACACTTAAGCTAATTTCTTTATCAATTTTCTTACTCATAAAGCACAAGTAAACAGGTCTCACGTGAATTTATTAATGTGCGTTTCACTGCATTGTATCTTGTGCGCGAGAAAATAAATTAAGAACCTTAGTTAAAATATTGATATTTGAATATACTAAAATCACAATGACCCTAGTTATCCACGACTTTCTCTTCACAATGTTCACAAATTAACATAGATATGTTTGCCTTTGAGGAAAGATTGTAAACGTTACTTTATAGTCTATGAATTTTGTAGTTTCTAATTTAGTAATACCTGTTTTATTCAAACTTATCGTTTCCGCACAGTCTGAAAGACCAAATAGCTTTATTATTTGGTCCCGCTCTACAGAGTTGGCCATGAAAGTAGTCTTGGGAAACTGTACGCACGCGCGAGTAAACAATATTAATGGCCATGGACCCAGTAAGCAGCCTATTATTTATGAAGCTTGAAATTGTTTTAGGCCTGAATCTATTCGTGGACGAACTTAAAATTTTTGTTTGAGACTTGAGCCATCCTGATTCAAAATATATATAAAATAATATTTTTATATAAATTTTATGTTATATAACATTGTTTTTGTAAAAGAAAGATATTTATTACAAATATTTTAAATTAAATAGGCAAACTTAGACATCTAATTTTTATTTTGAATGGATTTAAAATTTAATTTTAAACCCGATGCGATTTAGCAAATGAAGCCAAAAGAAAGGATGCCAAGTTGAGCCAATCCTATATATGCAGATTTCAAAAGAGTGATTGTATTAATGCATATAGGAGGAGTATACAAATTGCTCTCATCTCATCCACTACTTCAAACCGCATTTCCACGCCTATTAACCAAGCAAGCATTCACTTATTGACCCTGAAAACTTGCCTGCCATCACTCAAGTATTGTGCTCAGCATAGGTTTGGATCACCTGTTCATTTCCATGAGTTTCTAAACAACCCTTAATTCCTCTCCCCTAGTTCTTTGTAAGCAGTTTCTTGTTCAACCAAGCAATGTGGTGTTATCTTGTCTCCATTCGTTACCCGTCTGGAATTTCTTCTTTGTCCTCACCGGTTGCCTCATCGGACTCCATTTGTGTTGGAGGAGGGGGCAACACCTCTGCCACCAACTCTACAACCTCTTCAACACTTTCTCCCATACGCGCATCACATCCCTCTATGATCTGTGAAATGAAGAAGTGAAGAAGAAACAAATAAAATAACGAATTTGCAGACAAGCACCCCTCATCTACTAGCAACATGACTTCCAGACACAGACACATAAAAGTACAATGAATTCATCAAATATCATTGAGCTACATATTCATTCACAGTAATTAAAATCGCCACGATAATCAAGTTTGTGCTTCCTCCTGGGCTTGTCATAATTCTGCTTTATAGATACTCCAGGAATTTTTCAGCATGGATATTTTTTACATATAGCCATCAGACCATATGGATGATGGTAAGCAAGCAAAGAACGAGCAGACATGGCAGATAAATCCACGCGTCCACCCACCCTTGACGCAAAAGCGCTTAGCAAACTCAAATGCACCAGTGTCAGAAATCAGAGATTTTTGAGTTGAAATTGGAACTCCTGATTTCTAAAGTATCCAATAAATTCAGAAAAAAGAATATTTTAGAACATATACACTTCTATAACTCCAACAGGAAGAATCCAGGCACAAGAAGTCCTATATGCAATCATTGATTCATGGTGCAGGTCAGCAAAACAAATTCGAGAAAAGCATAAATTAGGAACCCTTTAACAAGAATTGTGCAAAATGGAATTGAAAAGGAAACATATTCCACCCCTCATTCTGTTTCACCACAATACCTTTTATTAAGAAGGCGGCAAAACCTTGTGTGTCTGCAATATACCAAAGCCCTAAAGCCTCATGACAGACAACTTGAATGTGAACTTCACATATGCAACACTGCCTGCTCTACAGTGCACATCAATAGCGAAATGCTCATTCATATCACTCAAATGAAATGTCATAAGCCAATTCCATAAGCAAGGGCAGTTCCTTATAACTTACAAAACCAAACGTAACCTCAAGGACTCCAGAAATAAAGAGTTTCTAAAATCTTGCTTAGACATTTGATTCTTGATGGGAAAAGGCTTACAATGCATTGGTAACATTTAAAGCAATCACCAGGAGGCGTAAGCATGCCTTTTGGAGCATTGAACTTTTGAGTATGGGGAGTTTGTGAATAAAAAGGAAAGAGAAGTCAAGGAAACAAAAAAAACAAAAAAAAAAAAACCTTACAATCACCCAAAAATCAGAGAGAAAATATGATTTTAATCATGTTTAGTGATACTGAAAGAAATATGTAACAGAATTCTATTAGTTACCGGGTCTATTTCTACCACAGAAGATGGTCTAATGTTGATGATGTTCAAAATCTCAGCTTTTGCTAGGTTGAACTTTTTACATTTCTCCACAAATTGCTTAATGCTCTCTCTTGTCTGACTGCAAGCAGCACTCTGCTCCAAATAATCAAAAACCTAAAACACAATTAAATTAATATTCCATATGTAGATTCCCATGACCTTATCCCAATAAAATCACTTTTGCAGGTAAGCATATCCAACCTTGAATTCTGAGGGTGCTACGGAAACAATAAGCCGTGTGGGATCCTTTGCAGCCCCTCTAGATTGTAGAAAATCAAGCACTTCGAAATTGGTAAGTGCGCCAACATTGGCTTGTAGTCTGCAAACAATCCAATCAATGGAAATATAATCACCCAAAGAAATCAAGAATGAAAAAAGAGGGGAAAAGAAGAAAACAGTGAAGGGTAAGCTCATTCTGCATTAACAAAACTAAAATCCATAGGTTCTAGTTCCATGTAAGAGGGTAATTACATACATTTTCATCGCCGAGGAAACAGGGATTGAGGCCAACTAGCTTTGAAATATTATCACTCCTGAAATATCTACCAGAAGGTGTCAATTGATACATATAACTGCAAATTTCAATTGTAACCAAAATGCTAATTTCACAAAGTTTTGATGATTAAAACAACAGTTGAGCAACAACACAATTACATATTTATGTTTGAAAAATTATCCACATTTGGGACTGCAATGTTCTTAGTATTCGAAGACTCAAAGTTCTGAAATTTTGAAATCCTTGAAAATCAGTGACACCCTCTGGAAGTAAGTTGTCGGCCGCAAGCAGGCCAATGAAAATGTGTTAAAGGCGAACAGAGAAGAACATATTCAGCTCTCTCTCTCTCTCTCCCTCTCTCTAAAAACACACAATCCAGGAGATTCTGGACATTCTTGCTCAAAATTTGAAAAAAATTTGGACTTTCAGTATCGAATGTTGCTGAAATTTCAATAAAAATCCAAACAGAAATAAACATCACACAAGTTAATGGAACCCCTAATCGACTGAACATTCTCCTAAAAGTTTATACTTTTAGACATACCTAGATATATATAGATAGACATACATAGATAAATACATGGACATACCTAGATATATATACCTATATCCACTGCGTAGCAAGATACCAGGAGAAGAGTGAAGGCTAAGGCTTACCAGGTGCAAATCAGCGCCGCCGCCGCGGCGACCGTGGTGGTGTTTGCAGTCGCGATGTCTTCCAAGTGCTCTGCCCTTCGCTGCCGTTTGGACTAAAATTTCCTGTATTTACTAGTTTTTAAAATTTAAGCCGGTTTTTCACTCTGGGCCAGTTTGGCCGGACCGTTTTCTAACAGTCTAGTCGGTTTAACCGGTCAATCCAGTCCATTTTAAAAAACCGGTTACTCTAATAAAGGGCTTGTTTGGTACCGATTTTTTACCTAACTTTTTTTTAAATTTATAAGCCAAAAAAGCTAATTTTTTTATTTTGCTTATCTTTAGCTAAAATAAAGCCAGAAAAGTAAAAAAGTTAGAAAACTTGACTTTTTTGCTTGTAAGCTTAAAAAAAAGTTTTGGTAAAAAAACTGTACCAAACGGGCTCATAATATTGCCAGGTCTTTCGCTCCTAGCAATAGGTTTGTTGGTTGATTATGAAATGGGTTAGAAACTCCATTTGGAACTACAACTTTAAACTCATATTCTAGTCCACAAGAACTGCACAAATTTATAAATGGGAATATTTGACATAAAAGAAAAATAAATGAAATTAAGACTTTTTTTAGTTTTTGAGGAATTATAAGGAACAATATATGTATTTATAACCTAAGGGGAGGGGAATGGGTGTTTTAGGTGTAAGTCAAGAGGATAGGAGAAATGGAGAACTTCAAGACTTGAATCTATGATCACGAGCTAGGGCAAGTAAAGTTCTTACCAACTGGAACAGTCCATGAGCTCGAAATTAAGACTTAAAAAAATAAGAAGAAAAGAGCCTAGTTAAAAAAGTTGATTTATAAACTAATCCTTCGGAACTGCAGTAGTTTTGGCATGCTGATCTTAATATGCTATTGAGAGAGAAGATTTTCAATCTTGAGGCAAGAATATCAGGAAAAGTACATACGATATATGTTGATGTTAATATGCTATTGAGAAAGAAGATTTGGACATTGCATAGCAACTATAGGAAAAGCAAATCTTTGCATTTGGTGCAAGTGAGAAAAATTCTCCTTTGGAATTTAATTTGTTGGCCATCCCTGGTAGGCATAGCTGCATGGTTCTTTCAAAACTCACTCCATGCTTTTGGGAGTTAACCAGTGCCAGACACTGTTTGATGAAGTATCCTTAAACAATAATTTGCAACCCCTTTGATTATGAATCCCAGTCTGCAACAACTAGAAACTTGAAACAGAGGCATCTCCACTGCTTGGTAGTGTATATTCAACACATGCATTATGAAGTTATCAGAAATGGTATAAACCATTTAAAGCTATCAGTGAATCATCACACTACAGAGCAACTAAAAGAAGCATAGAAAATGAATGTAATATTGTCCCCTGCAACACTTATTCTATTGATTTCCATAGCCACATTAACAAGATCTTCTTCTGCAAACTGTATGTTTTACAGAATAATTATAACACCAAGTTATTATATATATATATATATATATGGAGAGAGAGAGAGAGAGAAACAACTTTTAGGGAGAGCATAGAATTTCTATGTCATAATGCATTGTGAAGTGTAGTCTTACGCTGAGAGAATGCCTCTATATATAGGCACAAGCATAAAAAGAAGGAAACTAATTAATATAAACTCTAACAAAGTTCAATAAGTGCTCTACTTCTGTCGGAGAATGTGTAAATTTCAGTCCAGAAAATCAACTTTCTGGAGCTCCACCGACGCCTTCTCATGCCCGTATCTAATAGCCACCAAGTCGCTCGAATCGCCTTCCAAACAAGCTCTCATGAAGGCCACCACAATGCCCCCAACAAAACTCCTCATGGGCTCTCTAGACTTGCCATTTTTGCACAAACAATAAGTAGACTTCCCTCTAATCCCCTTTGTGTCATCATCTAGCATGTCAACATGACCATAATCCTTAGCAACAAAATAGCAAGCCGGTCTGCAACATTCGTTATAGAAATCTTCATGATTTACTCCTTTCGGAGCACAAGGAGGAAACAAAGGGTTCCTTTTCACTTCTCCCAAACCCGAGCCAATGACCAAAACTGGCATGTCAAGATCGAAGGAATGAGGAACGTAGGTGAGAACCGGTGGAGGAGTTTGTTTCCCTTTGTCCATGCCATCGACAGGATCTATGCCTATTAAGGCTGAAAATTTTAGGGAAGCAGTGGTTACTTTACCAAGAGCAAGTGCAAAAGCCACCTTGCCTCCACGGCTATGGCCAGACAGTCCAATCTTACTGAGGTTTGGCTGAACATGGGTTGGAAGCACCTCTTGGAGTCCCTCTGATAGCCAATTTGTTATTGCAGCCGCGGACTTTATTTCATCGGTTGTATCTGGTCCAGCCACTGTGTATAACTGTTACAGTGCAAAATGAAATGCAACATGAGCCAGACATAAAATAGAGCTTCGCAAGTTGTCTAACATACAATTTTGCCCGAACAATTGTAGAGGTTCCTTAACAAATGAAAATGAGAAGATTTATAACCCAGAGTTATCACTTAGTTTTTGGACTTTTCGGGAGTAGATTAGCCGATGATCCATGGCTGCTTTACCCATACTAAAACAATTCAATGGCTTGCTCTTTACATGGAAAGGCAGACTTGGAAGTTGAAACTAATGGATTTCAGCTCATGCTTCATTAACAGGACAGTGTCTCTTGAGCTGCTTGTGGTATGAAAACAAGAAGAGTGGTGTGCCATACAGACTTGGAGGCTTGTGAGGAGGAACAAGACATGAGTGTTTTGACATTGGCACAATGCAACAATCAGATTGCCTTGAAAGCCCTATGAAATTATTCAAATATGTCGCCTTTCCTGACAAAGTAAACCCAAGTGCCAAACTAAATCATCCTCGTACTGAGCTCAATTTTGAGCCAAAGCCTCCAGTTTGAGATATTTCTGTACTGAGACTTGCAGAGAAATGGAAGAAAGAAACTAGTAAATGATGCTTACCCTCCCAAAACTACTAAATGATGGCTACATATATGTATATACATACGTATATGTATTCATATACATATATATATCCCAATTTTGAGCAAATATGGCAAGTGCTTTGCAACTTCTGGGTAATGGAGGCTCTTCAAATCAAGGTGAATTATTGAAAACAGAATGCCTATGTATGGCGAAAAAGCCACATAAATTGGACAATTCTAAGGTCATTAGAACCCATTATACTGATATACAAACCGTGCCAATCCAGTGTTTGTGTAGGCATTCATGTGAATCATATATTCAACAGCAGCACATGAAGGGAAATATGCAAATTTAGTCCAGTCATGGAGGATAGAAATGAGTAGAAACTTGAAAGCCAAAAAAACATATTGTAATTCAGAGCCTAAAAATTCATATAATTGGGACATAATACACTGATAGGATGAGAGATTGAAGAAAGGAACATAGGTCGTTGTCAATTACAAATCACATTAGGCTTTAAAATATCAATTCATACAATAAAAAAAATTGAGAGGTTGGATTAAAGCAAATTAAGTAAGAAGAAACTAACCTGAGGAGCAATGACGATGAAGCCGTGGGAAGCGATATGTTGGATGAGCTGAGAGTAGAAATAGTTGTAGGAAAGATAGCCATGAAGGAGCACTAGTAGTGGGAATTCTCCAGCTTCTGATGGTGTGCCTATCAAGATTGGCTTTGGAGGGAGAACAGACTGTGAAGACCTGGTGGTGCATCTCTCTGGTTCAACACTTAGAAGCTGAACAGTAAACTTTCCAATCTCAAAGACCTTTGAACCAGTAGAGAATGCTGCAGATGAGGAAGGAGGCATGACTTTGGCAACAAGCTACTAAGGCTTCAATCTTCTTCCATCTCTTGTATGCCCTTTTTCTTTGCTTGGGATAAGTTTACTTGTGTGGCCTTTATAGCCCCCCCACCTTATTGTGAACAGCAATTTTTGTATTTATGTTTTACTGTGTTTTCTTTAGTCTCTCTCTCTCTCTCTCTCTCCTAGTTGGAAATTGGGAAGCTAGGAAATGAGCTAGATATTTTTAGACCTTGTGCCCACATACTGTCACTATTAAATAGTAGAGCATATGAATAACTGCATTAAGCTTCCTTTCCTATTGGTTCTTCTGCAAATGTTATAGTGTGTTGAATTTTTAAGCACCTCTACTTGGCTGACATTCAACCAACTATTCTCGAGTTTGTCCAGGCCACCATCTACATGACTTATGTAAATTTTGTACATTGTATGAATAATATTTGACCACAAGAGGACGAGACGAAGGATCAAACTTGTGATCTCATAATTTATATATAGACTAGCCGACTATTGGGTCACGCTTGCGGTTGTTGTGTTCTTAGGGTCCTTTTGATAGAGTTTATTTCAAGTATTTTTTTATAAGCAAAAATTTAATTTTTTTGTATTTTTCTTTTTACTTTTCTATTAGTCTTAGCTTATAAATCAAAAAAGCTAAAAAAAAAAACAAAAAAACTGTACCAAATGGGTCCTTAATTTGCATCATTTTGACAAGCATTAATTGGGATTACTGGGGATATTTCTCTTGAGTGTTGCTAGTTTCATAAACCTATAATAGTAGGTGTGGAAGCTTCTGATTTTATTGGAGTCTTTTTACTTGAATTCTCATCTTTCTTGTTAGTTTCAAATCAGAAACAATTTGTCTAGTCATGGTGTGTCTCTGTCCTTGAGCTGGCAGGGTTAGTCTACTAAATTTCAGGAACTACACACAGATTATTTTTAGTATTGATTTCTATTTTGCTGTTCAGGTTTTTGGCAATTATTAAGAGGGGTTACCCTCTAAACTGAACCAGTTCAAATCACATGGTTGGGTGAACTGTTACAGAGATGTGGTTTCCCTTGTTTTGTCCACGTCAAAAGCTAGGCCCTTTCTTGATGGATCTTTGTTTCATAAATATATATATATAGATATATAGATATATATATATATATATAATAAAAATAAAAAAGCAAACTTTGAACAATATGTGATGTAGCATAGCCTTCAGGAGAATTTTTTCGGGCACATGATGGGCAAAAATAATTCAATGATTTGTATAATTTTTAAGTATTGTGTGAGAAATGTCACCCATAATTCCTTCAGTGTCAACAATGTTAGCAGAAGATTTCAACCAAAGATGCTAACTTAAACTACCTATAACAAATTTGGATTATTATTCATTTCTTTGAGGTGAACTCTATTTTGCACACTACCAGGTTAAGTAAGCTAATCAAGATCAAAACTATCCTAATCCATCATAGCTCCTCTGTAATGCATCATGTGGTGTTTTTTTCAAGGAATTTGAGACTCTGTTTGGGTGGGTGTGGGGGTTAGATCTATGTAGGGATGATAACAGGACGGGTTTGGGTCAGGGTAGCTCTACCCCATCCCCGCCTCGCCATGTTAACCCCTCCCTTGCCCTCGCCATGTCCAGGTTCTACCCTCTTCCCTGCCCCACCATGTCTCACTTAACCCCTGCCCACCCTATCCTGACCACTTTTTTAAGCACATCATGGACAAAGCAAAAGGCAACGTAATAGAATTAAGAGAAAAAATCATGGCAAATATTTTCATATAGTATATATAATAAAATAAATAAATATGTACGAATAAACAACTCAGATTTGGGTGGGACATCTCCCAAAACCCAACCCTAGATGGGGCAAGGACCGAAAATATCAGATTATTTTGCCATTTCTAGATATGTACAGCATTATTCTCACGTGCATAGACACTGTTTATGTATTTTAAACTTGTAAAGCCTAGGTACTTTACTGCTATGCCAAAACCTGCCTAAAGTCTAAACATGTTAATACATATCTACATATGTATTAACATGTGTATACAGATATAGCCACAGTGGCTAATTTTGAAGTTTTTTCGTTTCCACACCACTCTGCGGAATGGAATGGGTTAGCTCCAAGTGGCCAGTAGGTCAGGCTCACAAGTTTAGAAGGGCTCATGTTTGCCTTTGGTTTGGGCTTTCTTCCGAGAAAGATTAATGAAACCGGAAATCCAGCACCATGTTTTCTTTCTTTCTTTCTTTCTCTTTTTTTTTTTGGCCCTCTCTCTCCTTTTTGGTATCAATAATAGAAATTGAACTCCAATGCAAGCAGTTTAAAGTCTTTAACACAAATATCAAAACAACTTCCAAGTTCCAAAATATGTAATTCATTAGACAACAATGGCCAAGTCACTAGACTCCCGCCACTGCGGAGTCTCAATAGGGTTAGACTTATGCAGTCTTACTGCCACAGATGTTGTGTCCTTATTTTGAATTTGTTAATACCCGTATCGCAATAGAGCAACCTCACTACTCCATCAAATAAAGAATGTGATTGGAACTTGGAACTAAATAAGGATGCATTTGAATTTTCATATTTTCAGTATTCAACCAAAGCCTCACTCTACTATATAAGTGATTCGATCCCAATTTCCCAAATCTAGTATGATAACAAACTGGAGTATCCAATTTGTTTTTGGTTCTATGCAAGGAGCATGTTATCCTTAAAAAAATAGGAAGGAAAAGAAAAGGCATTATCAAGGTTTGTATTACTGCTTAAATATAACATAAATTCCAATGCACTGTAATGAGAGAAATATCTGAAATAACTCTTGTTTATACTCTAATAATCTTCACTTGCATCAGGACTGGGAAAAGAAAGCGAACAAGCAGACAGTTCCAGGCTTCCGGCAGTAGCTACCTGAACAGTTTTGTTGAGGTTCAGAAACCCAGTACAACCTTCTTTAATACCTAGTTATTTAGTGGAACTCATCCCACTTTAGTTTATGATTTAGGTATTATATAAATTTCTTTGATTCACTAAATCCAAACAAAACTATTATATAAAGGGGAAGATTACAGATCAAGACAAATCATGTTTTCACCTAATCAAAACTTAATCTAAAAGCTCCAATAACAACTAAAGAGGGAGCTATAAACCCACCACATGAATAAACAATCAGAGAGAATATAGGGCAAGCCTTTATCTTCTATTGGTCTTTACTCAAAATGAGATTCTTTGCTTCCTTCTCTTCTTTGACTGCCCAGTCCAAGATACTCCTTTTCTTTTCCTCAACAGTGAGTAAGAACAAAGACATGGATCACATGGTTTACTTGCTTTTTCACTTTACTTTAACAGCTCAAAAACAATAACAAAAGAGACCCATTTGGATAACTTAATACTTCTTAATTTCTCAAATTTTTTTTTTTTTTTACAATAAGAAACACCAAGAAAACAACCCCAACAAATTTCAAAACAAATTGGTTAGTCCAAAGCCTCATAAGGGCCAGGAATTCTATACCAAATACCCCATTTTGCCAAATTTACCACTCTTACTAATTAAAACTTCAAATTCTGTCTATTGTTCCTTTCAGCTGCAATGGAGAGAAGCCTTGAGACACCCTGAGTCCATATATCATACTCCCTCTGGTTTTTGCACTCAAATTCGACAACGCCCCGCATTACTGTCTTCAATGCGAAGTATCGGCGGTGTTCACCGCCCTCTAGAAGGTGGCGGCCGGGCCATGCCGGAACATCTTTGCATACTTCCAACACAATATCTGTAAATTCAAAAAAGAGAAAAATTAAAGATGATCTCTTTTGATCCTTTCAACTTTGGTGGTCCATTCCTTTCTCAGATCCCCATGTAGAAGAAGACCCACAACTCCATTTCAGTTTCACACTAAGAAAGACAAAAGCAATCGGCTTACTCTTTTTCTTTTTTGTGATGGTCCCAGCAACATGCCTGCTCTTCATTTTCAGCATCACCTTCAATCCAGAAAGCAGGTTTTAGAAACTAAAGACTGCAATCAAAGATAAAAGAAAGAAAAAAAAAGTAGATTCATCTGGTCTACCATGCATGATTATCATTTTGTTCAGTAATGCATAATTTCAAACTTTTGTTCTGAATCTTTAAGAGCAACTACCCCCACATCATCTCTAAAAAATCTAATCAAGGCACAAATTTCATACACATCAAAATCAATGCGGTACTTCCATTTACATTTGCATTTACCACGCCAACGAGCTTTTCATTGTTTGGAAGCAAAACAAAAACAATTCACTGGGTATTTTTCATTTCTGGGAAACAAAATGATTTAAGATTGATTTTCTTGGTCTTCTTATCTCTCCCTCTTTTTAGAACATTAAAATAGAGGGTTGAAGGTGAAAGCAAACAAACCTGACCCATTCGGTTGATATAAACCGACACTATTTTCCAATGAAGATCACCTGCATCAATAAGAGAATCAATATTATCCTCCCATGTCTGTGCTTTATAACAATGTTATATGCTCAATCACAACCAGTATAATGGTACCTTTGCGAGTTCGCTTCAAGAGCTCACAACCTCGGGCCAGTAATTCCCGGCTGCAAATGCCAAGGAAATTCTCTTCAGGAACAAGCTCACCACTGAAACTACCATTGGAACTTCCATTACTACCATTACCACCGCCACCTCTGCCACCAACTACCGTTCCTTTCTCCACTGGAATCACCGCCGCTATATTCCACACTTCCTTCAATGCCCTTGCCTTCAAAGTGGCCACCCCGCGCAGAGCTGCATCATCACCAACCACACAAACAATGATTCCTTCGGAGAACATTTTATAAGCCTCGAGGACAATATCATCAATCAATATATATTATACTATATGATTCTGAAAATAATTAGTGATGTCCCATTAATATCAAAATTGCCATAACCAATATCGAAACAACATCAAATTACATACCGGTGGCTGCAGCTGCAGTCAAAGTCATGATATCTCCGGCTGACCTGACATTGACAGCAGAACTAATAACGTAAGCAAGGTGTTCGCGCTCAGCCCCCATAGCCTCAGCGGTTTCAACGCATTGTGCTGCCACCAATGTTGCAGCAGAGGCAACCGCCATGTCCGTCTTCGCCATTTGCTCATCTTTCCCCGACCCAGAAGAAGCAGCTGTGGCGGCAGCAATTGCCGCCACCGCTGCTGCAACCCCGGCAACTGAGACAGCAGCATGGAGCTGCGCATTCTGAGCTCTAGTCTCTTCCTTCTTCTTCTCTCTCCTATCCTTCAACCACCTCCCCACTGTCTTCCCTCCGCCGCCAGCAACATTGCCGCTGTTGGCGGCCCAACCGTACTGAGCAATCACTTGGTTGTTCAACCTAGAAAACTGCATACAATCGAATGCTTCAGCCATCGGTAGAGCGCATACTTAACAGTTAACACACCCCATTGACATTGACAGCGCAAATTAATGAGCATAAGAATTGAATTCTCTATTATGTGCGGATTTGCTATGAACGCACCACCTACATTGTGGTCCGGCAGTCCATGATTCATAAATGTGCCCCATGGTTTGACACCACTAGACAGAATTGGTCCCATCTCAAGGTGTGATATACCACCTCAGCATATATACAAGAAAGGGGCTCTGTTACCACCCAGCGCACTTTAACATATGGGGGGTCAATGGTATGGGGATTACTATTTCCAGTGAAGTTTGTGCTTCTACTTGAAAACACTTATATATGTGTGTGTGTGTGTGTGTGTGTATTTACACCGATCAGGTGATACAGCTTTTTCTATAGAAGAAAGCGAAGCATCGATATACAATCTATCTGGGGTGTAAATGTAATTAAAGGCATTTTTGGTTACAGAGAAAGCTGAGATGCTCTTCTCTCTCCCTGTCTGGTTTCAGAGTTCGTGCTTTGTGACCAAAAAGAAAAAAACACAAACACCACCTAAGTGACTAAGTCCCACCCCATTTAGTCAGATTCCGGCGAATATATTACCGGACCGGCGGGAACACCTAATATAAGTAAACATACATATCTAAATAGAGAGATATCCTCAGCAAAAAAAAAAAAAGAGAAATATTTAAATATGATATACATATATATATATATATATAGAGAGAGAGAGAGAGAGGGAACCTTGTCGTCGATTTCGGAGGGGGAGACTGGTGGGCTGTCAGTGAGAGATCCACCGTTCAAAGGGCCACTGCTGTGAGAGAGTCTTCCAGAAGTGCGTGGTGATACCTCCTGCTATACAGCACGAAATGATATATATCGTGTTATAATATGCATATACAATAAACATACACACTGCAAAAGGCAAATAGTCATCATTGAAGGCTTGCTGATCACTTAAAGAAACGAAATTATTAAGAACACAGAGCAAACAATTGGGTTTTGATGAGAGAGAAATTGCAAATATTAAAAAATAATAATAATAGACCTTGAAGAGCGAGGAGATGGATAAAGAAAATTCAAAATGAAGCATACGAAACCCAGAGCAAGAGTGCTCTGTTTCTGAATGTTAATACTGGTACTAATGTTTCTCGAGAAAATAGAAAGCCACTTCTTCTGAATAAATGTCAAAACGCTTTGGTCGTTTCAAGAAACACTTTGGGCTTCCCACGAAGAAACTTAAAACCCAGAAAGCAACTCCAAAGGAAACAAAAGCAAAACACAAAATCAAGAAATAGCATCAGGTAAGAGTATTACAGAAACTTCTAATTAAGAGAGTAATAATTCTTTGATGTAAGGAAAAAAGACATGAAATAGCCAAATTGAAGCTGGATGGTAAAATATAGCATCCCATTTGAGAGAGAGAGAGAGAGAGAGAGCAGCTTGAAACGGACCAAACAAGCAAAATACCCATAATTTGTCCACACATGGCTTTGTCTCTGTTATATATACTTACAGACTGCGACATTATACGTTCCATAACGAGCTGCGAAGTCTCAGAAGAAGCAAACGAGAATGGGTTTCCAGAAACAGTCGCAGCCTCCTCCACCTCTCCGGCAACATCCTCCGGTATGGCTTCACCTCCACCACCAAAACCGCCACTACCACTACCACCTTTAACTTCGCCGCTCAAGGTCTTGACTAGCATCTGAGGTGGGGTCAGAGCTTTGGACACTTCCAGAGCCGACACACTCCAAGAGCGAGAAAGAAATTCCATAGGCTCTCTTGGAGTATCCGGCGGCCGGTACACCGCGTGTTGTACCCGCTCCATGTCGCCTACAACTATGCACAGAGAGAGACAAAGAGAGAGAGAGAGAGAGAGTACAATAAGAGAGATTTGGAGTTTGGATTTATTGGAGGATAGTCGGTGCTATATAGAGAGAGAGAGGGAGAGGGAGAAACAAAGCGGCCCAAATGGCAAGTGGTATATAAAAAGTTTATACGCTGTATGGTATGTACTATATATATATGTATTGTGTATTAGAGTTATAATATGGTAATTACAAAAAGAGTAAGGGTCGTTTAGTACAATTTTTTTACTAATCTTTTTTTAAGCTTGTAAGTAAGAGAGTCAAAAAAATTTAACTTTTTTATTTTTTTTGACTTTACTTTAAATAAAAATTAACAAAAAAATAAAAAAATTTAATTTTTCTACTTATAAGCTTAAAAAAAGTTAACCGAAAAGTCGACACTAAACGGCCCAAGGCTTTCACTGTTTTAGTTTTTATAATTTTTGTTTACTGTTGGACACAAGGCAGCAAAACCTACTCACATCTGTTTAGAGTGAGAGAATACTATAAAATAGAATTATGTGTATCATTTTTCTTATAATTAAAAATAGCTAATTACACTTTACTTTTGGTGATGGAGCCCAAAAACTCATATAACTCATGTAATTCGGAATGGCAGAGATAGGGCTGCTTGTTTGAGATAAACTTTCTTACTTAATTAGCTAATAGTCAATAAAGGAATTTAGTTTAATAACACAAACTCATTATTTAGTTAAAGTGCAAGTTTGGATTTTAAATCCGCTGTCTTGTAATGTGCTCCTAGCTTATAAAAGGAGAGCGTCAACAGATAATAGGTATGAAAGTGTCACCATAGATATAGCTAGCCTTCCAAACTCACTATTACATAAGTGATGGCAGAAAATTGTTGTGTATTTTGACAGTACTTTAGATTATCATAACCTCTAATTAAGCCACGTTAGGAAGGTCTAACTATCATTGTCATCTTGTATTGTTATTTCTTTGACTTGATTAATAAATTTAAGTTTCCCTTAGTCATGGGCCCCACTCAGAATGGATATTGAATTTATTTAAATTTGTTTTCTCAATTTTGTGTTGTTCTTTTTTTTTTCATTTAATAATTTTTTTGAATATATTGGACGGCCAAAGTTCTTGGAGGAGAGAGTGAGTCGAATAGCGAAACCACGTATAGACCAAGGAGGGCTTAGACCCTTGGAAGAGTTGAACTTATGACCACAATTATGGGTAAAGACACCACACCACAAAGCTGTACCTTTCTCTGTGTTTTCCTCTAACACTTATCACTATACAAATATATCACCATTACCATAATATTTCTCTTTACTTCTCTTTATTGTCTTTGCAAAGATGGTGGGTTTATGAATAAGAAGATTAAAAAAGAAAAAAGAAATCAAATGACATTTAATTAAATATGAAACACATCATTATTTTTAACAAATATTTTGTTAATTTTTCATTTTAGTTGACGATTCAACTCATGCATTTGGTCATGGGTTCAACCCCTCCCCTCTCCTAGCTCCTAGAAGCTTTGGCCCACTCCATCCACACCATATTGTTGAACCACAAGGGTTATAATTTTTAATGTTTACTGCATTGATAAAAATGTAATAATATGAATAAAAAGAATCACAAGAGATGGCTCAGATATCGACTTGTCTTCATACTAAGTATGTCTCAAATACAATCTCTACTCACACCATTTGTGATCACTCATAATTAAAAAATGCATAAAATTTATCCGGTTTATACGAGGCCTCCAAGTTAGAGAAGTTGGACACCACTTAGGGAGATTGAGTATCCAGAGCACCATAAATTTTGAGGGGTAAAAGTTAAAACGATTTAATTTTGTGCGTCCCATATGGTGTGGATGCAGTGGGCCCGAATCCCCACTTTTCGAACTCTAATTGGGCGGTGTTTTTGCTCACTCGCTTTGGTGTTTCGTTTTGCTTGAGAGTGGTATGTGATTTGCCCTTAGACACCTGAATTAGTGAAGGTTAATATGGTTTTAGAAAATGGGACCAATTAGGATTATAGATTCTCTCTTTTCTTAATTTGGAGAAATATATAGAGGAAGAAAATTTTAGTCACTTTTTGCATAAATAATTTTGAAAAATTGTGTAAGAAAAATTTAAACACTCAACGTATATGCACTAGAGGGGTTTAAGCTCAAACTTAGACTGAAAACTTAATGAACTCCATAATGTGTTCAACTATAGTATGTTTATTTTTTAATTAATTTTAGATGAGTTTCAATCAAACTGATTACGAATTAAGCTTAAGAAGTTTGAATTTTTATACAGTTTAATGGATATTAAGTCTTCTCAAGTTGAGTTTTGAAATTAATAAATTTTAAAATGTGTTCAAATTTCATTTGTTTAAATAATAAGTTGATCTAAAATGAGATTTTAGGGAACCGAACACAAGTTATGATGTATTTTACCAGACTTAACGCTAAGAAACTATTCACTCTTGCTTGTGAATTGCTTTTCACCTTACCCATATAAAGTTAATTATATTATTTTGTTCAAAATTTTCTAAAACTTAGAACACTTTGTTAACAAAAATAAATAAAGAAATAAACCCTGAATTTCAGGAGAATTTGCGGGGTTATGAAATTTTAAGATTAATGATAATGGAAGACTTTAGTAATCTTTAATTAGATTAACAAGAAGACTTTGTTAATCTTTAGTTATCAAAATACAATTTCAACCACTACTCACAATGAGTAAATACACTTGCAAGTACAAGATACTTTTTATTGATCAACCTCTCCTTTGATAGATCTCAAATACGATCTCTCTTCACGCTCTTTTTTGATGAATCACCATTTAACAATATATGAAATTTATATAGTTCGTGTGGATGATAATTTTGCAAGAATTTGAGTGAGTAATCGGTCAATAGTCTAGACACCTTGTCACAAAAAAAAAAAATAATAATAAAGAAAAAAACCACTCCCCTTATAAATGTAATTGCAAATAACTACCTTGAATTGCTTTACCAAAGCAAAAAAGTACGATGAGTATTGTTTACTATAAATTTTATAAAAAAATTAAGAACTCTAAAAAGATAGACAAAGATGAAAGAAAAAGATAATACATATACAAGTAGGTATATATATACATATACATATATACGTAAACAAATTCATAAGGAGGGTGGAACCAATTTGAGAACTCTCAAAATAAATCAAGCTTAGGGTGTGAACTGGTATCCATCTGGAAAATTTAATGAATGGGGCCATCTCTAGGAAGGGTCATGGTCCATGGAGGAATCTGAGAAAGAGGTAAGCCCGTCAATGAGTGGTGAAGATCAATGATTGGAAACCTTACCCTCCACATCAAATGCGGCCATGCTCTGGCTTATGATTTTGGACTTTCTTTGGCCTCAATCATGCATTCAGGTCAAATCGGACTTCATATAATGTCAGGTGGGGTTGCCCTAAAAAATATATGAGTGCCAATCACCACTGGAATTACACAATACATATGAAAGAATTTATATTGTTTATACGAAAGAATTTGTCGTCTCTAGTCAAGTAATCCATAAAATTTATATTGTTTATACGAAAGAATTTGTCGTCTCTAGTCAGTAATCCATAAAATTTATATTGTTTATATAATTTATATGGATGCCGATACCTGTATAAGTTCGAAAAAGTAGTCAGCTGGATGCATGAACACCTTATAGTTTAAAATAAATAAAGAATATACGTGACACTTAAAATTTGTATATGACTTGTTACAACAAGGCAATCATATTAATATATGCTATACAATTGTGGCAGTTTCGATGCATAATCTGTTTTTGAGACTGGTTGGCTTGGATCAGCTTATAAGATGCCATGTTTAAGTAATTTATGAATTTTTTTTTAACTATTCTTTTCAATTTTCCGTAAAAAAAGTCAAAAGCATAACAAAAAAAAGTTCGTAAAATGCTAGAAAATTGAATTTTTCTTTAAAAAATTAGAAAAACGACTAAAAATTATCATTTTAGTGACTTAGGATCATCTGGAGAGGTTATGGGTAGGGACATGACTACCCTCCCTTTGTATAACTATCACCATTTAGGACAAAAAAATATTATTAATATAATTTTTTATTAAAAATTAAATCAAAGGTAAAAAGGATTAATATGAAAATGGGAGTAGGATAATTATAAGATTGCTTATCAATAATTAGCGTCATAACCTTTGCCCTCTTTTCATTTTTCTTTTTGTTGTCAAGGAGTATGTTATTAGTTACACTTTTAAAATCAAGAACTTTTCAATTACTATTCCAGGGCTATCTGTTTTCCAAACATTCTGATGCATCATGCATGCCACACCATGGACCATGGTGTGGTATGCAATAATTCAGTAAATAGAAAAAGAAAATATTGTCACTGTTAGCAAGCATTATTGGTAAAGTATATTAGAAAAGTTGCAATAATTCTCTCATAATACCTATAAAAAAAGAGGAGTCAAAGAAAAAAAGATAGTCTCTCATTAAATTAAAAAAATGTTATAATTCAATAAATAAATAAATAAAACAACTCAGTATATGAGGTTCTCGTTACTGTAGGGTTTGTAGGGAGTTATAGGTCAATAGCATTACCCCCATATGCTTTATGTGTTTTGAACCTATAATGCTCAAGTCATAATAAAAACAAATTTAACCTTGTGATATAATTCAATCTGTAACATCTAAATAACAATACTGTTCACTAAAGTAGTTGTGACTTCGTAATATAAAATTTTATTTATATAACATTATTCATCTTTATATTAAGTTAAAATGGTTTATTTTTGGCATCCCTTCTAAATCCAAAGAAAAGTGAAGCCAATCCTAGTTGCTTGGATTTTGTTATTGTCAAAAAATAACAGAATCATTTGTGAGCTTACTAAAGGAGTTTATTTGGATGTATTTTATCAATTTTTTGACTTTAATTTATGACTTTTTTTTCTAATTCTTGTGTGCGAGTTATTCACATATTTGCAGGGCAGAACTAAGATTTTCTTTTGAGAAGTACTAAAACTTAATGAATTTTTTTTTCGTATATGTACTAATATAATAGATATAATCATTATGTGTTATATACAAAAAAAAAAAACAATATAATCATTATATGTTAAGTACAAAAAATAATATAATATAATAATTACTTTTCACGTAGAACATTATGATGCAAGACCCAAGTTCTATACATTGAGAAAAAATACTAGTTTCTATTCAACCTCAATAAAATATAAAAAAAAAAAATTATTTATTAGACAAAAAGGGGTATAGCCACAATCCATAATATAAATTTTTTAAAATTTTATCGGATAATCGACCTTAAGGAGAGTTTCCAATTACGGGGTGCCATGTACTAGATATTTGCTAGAATATTATATATAGATACACCAAAATATTGAAACATAACTTGATCAACAATATATCAAATTGATTTGATTAACGTCCTATTAATGTAAAAACATTTAAATTATTGATTTTTGAGTAGTGGTACGGGCTTTCTGGTATGCTCACAAGGTCTGAGATTCCTCTAGCATCTCCTTCTTTCACTTACTGTGTAAGTTATAAAACGAAACAAGCTACTTGAGTTCGACTTGTTATGTAAATAAGTCAAATTTAAACACATTTAAGACTCATGTTATTAAGTGTATCAAAAAAAATCAAAATTTTCATTATGTTCAATGTCTAATATGAAAATTTAATAAAAAAATGAATTTTCCAAGAAAATATATTCATGGGAATCACATTTTTCACAGGCAAAAGTGAGAGGAAACAAGAATCATTTTCTTAAGGACGAATCTCTACAGCCTGCACAAACAATTCTTAATCTTCTCGATTTTATCTCCCTCCTCCCCACGGGGTTGGGCCTGTCCTTGTCAGGAGTGGGCCCGTCCGTACGGTCCACCCAGCTGCAACCGGGATTGTGAAGATGGGTGAAATCATAACCCTGATCCTAGTGACCCATAGTCCGGGCCACCCCTCCACTCCACAGGTCTCGGCTACGTCTGAGCCCGACAAAATTAGAGCAAGGGTCCTGAAAAGTCCTGACAATTTTTGAAAGACTTTTATCAGCACTGATTCAATTATTTCTTTGCCAATCCTTTCTTTGGCAGAGAGTTTTGTAATATATATATATATATATATATATATGTATATATGTATATACAATGGGTATTATATGGGTTTGGTCCTTAGTTATCAAAATAAAAAGTGAAACTGAAAATGGTTTAGGAAAACAAAATCGAAAAGCGCATTAAAAAAATATAAGAAGATATGAAAAGTAAAAAATTATTAAAAAATTTATAAAAATTTTATTAGAAAATTTTTACAAAACTTAGAAAAAACCTTTAAAAAATTTGGTGGAGACCTTTAAGAAACTTAATAAAGACTTTTAAAAAGCTTAGTGAAAATTATATGAATAATTTCATAAATATCTAGTTAGAACTTAAAGGAAAAAAAAATGTATCAAATTACTATTTAAAGTTTTCAAAGTGTTTTTTCTTAATTTTTCAAGTATTTTCATTAAGTATCCAAGAGTTTCCAAAACTTTTCACAAAAGTTTCTGAAACGTTTTACAGGAGTTTCTAAAATGTTTCTCAAGAGTTTCCCAACGTTTCTCTAAAATTTTGAAATGAATTTCGTACTGATACCAAAAACACGTTTTCAGAAAAACACATTTTTTCCTCCTAAATGAGTTTTCTGGCAACTATAGCTTGGCCTCAGAGAAAAAAAAATTAAATGAATAAAAGTATTCTTCAAAGTTTAAAGATGTATTTAATTTCAAGGATATATATTTTTTCCATTCACAATTAATTATCTTGGTAAAAGTTAGGGATATGATGCAAATATCATTTGGGTCAACTAATTTATCAGTTTATTTTTTTGAGTGACACTATATAAATAAAAAATTTTGTACAAATTTTTCATGCAAAGTAATCTGGTTGTTTGTAATTCTTTTATTTCAAACAAAAAAACATCTCACAATTTTAAAAGTATCACTCTTATATCACTCTGGTGAATTTTTTATGTACAAAAATACAACAAGAAAATAATTTTTCTTGACTTTTTTTTATTATCAAAAAGTAGAAAAAGAAGTTAGGAAAGAAAAATATAATTTAAAATTTAAAGATTAGGAAAGAAAATTATAATTTCTTATGATAATAAATGGTGATATAAAATAATGAAATTAAAAGAATATGGTATTTTTTTTGGTTAAACATAAATGTGACATGTACGTACATACGCACATTTCATATTATAGATTGGCCCGAGGACTTCTGCTAAAATGCGCATGGAGGCGTGCCCTGACTACGTCATCATCTCTCTCTTTCGATTTCGTATCTTCTCCTCTGTCACTCTCTCTCTCTCTCTCTCATAGTCCAAAAGCTTCAAAACAAAAGCTTTCAGAAAAACACAACCAGCTTTTGCTTTTCCATATTTAACCATTTTTAACCTCCTTTGTTTCTTCTTCATGAATGTGACAGAGAATGTTCACTTTCAATGTTCCAATATTGCCCTTGGCATGTTCTGCAAGTTTTCTTTTCTTTTCTTTTATTTATTTATGGCCTGTTTAAAATTTGTAAAAAGAAAAGAGAGAAAAAAGAAAAAAATTATTTAAATATTCTTTTTATTTTCCGTCAAACTAAAAAATAAATAAAAAATAAAGAATAATTTCCCAATTCCAAGCGGGACTATATGTGGGCATATTATATAATCACTCCAAGTGGACAAAAGTGTCCTTGATGGTCAAATAAGTGGGCCTATATGATGGACAAGGGGTTTGAAAACTTTGAATTTTGTTTGAATTACAAGAGACTGTTTGTACTTTCCTAGTCTATATACCAAGCTCTTTGTTTGTTTCCCAAAAAAGTAAGGAAAATAAATTATTCTTGTGTAATTCTATGGGAAATCCAAGTTATTAAATTGAATAAAAGTACAAAAAATGGGAATTTTTGGACAACTTCACCAAGTTTATGGAAGTTTGTGTTAGATTGTAATCTTCAAAATTGAGAGAGAGAGAGAGAGGGGCAGGGAGTGAGGGAGGGAGTTTTTTTGTTCATCCATTCACAGTACTAAAATAAGAGAGGACAATGTGTGTTTCTTAGAAAAATTAAGCCGAGGCAAGGGGTTAGCCCGTTGGCTCGCCCCCCTCGCTCGTGACTCTTTGGTCACAAATTTGACTTATTCTGCTAACACTCGGACTCCTTCACTTATGTACTAATTATATCTTATGTTATTTGATTCTCACAACAAAAAGATTAGAAAAATTAAGCCACACAAATGACTAGTGAATATTGTTAGATTTTTAGTATTAGCTAATTTTATGGACAAAGATATTTTACTTATAACCTTATTTTAAGCTGTATTTGAATTGAAAAGTCTAAGATTCAAGTTCAAGCTGTCAGAGAACAAGTTGTCCGAACTGCAGTACAATATTTAAAGTACGCAGAGCTGAAATTTTGAAAGGTCATATCTCTTTACTCATGTATCCATTCAAACTCCATAATATATGGATTCCATATAACTTTTCGAGAGTAATTTGAATATGTAGAGATCATAACTTAAGCGAAGTCCACTCAAGTGATAAGAAGTTCACTCGAGCAATATGTAAACATTCTGCATAAGCAAAAATCCAGAGAGTATCGCTCGAAATCCGCTAAAGGTCCGCTCGAGCGATACGGAAAAATTTTGTTCAAATTGAAATACTCTCTTATTAAAGTAAGTTAATTTTTGAAGACTCTTTAGCCAGATATTTTCAGCCAATTATGAGGTAGTTCCAGCACACCTTCTTGGTGATCCTAGGAATACTATAAGAGTTAAGAGAATTAATTGTTAGATAAGACTATAGACTTGTGAAAGAAATACAAAAAATATACAGAGAATATAAACAGAGAAGGTGAAGATATTGATGATTATATGAGCATACAGTGGTTTTTTTACCATTGATTCTAAACTGAAGTGAATCATATCGAATGTCTTAAGAGGATTCTAAAGACAGAGAATGCCATGGAGATTGGGTGTTGAAGTCGAAGCGCGAAGAATAGAAACTTGAGGAGTCGAGCAAGTAAGCTTAGACCCGAGTTCAAGGAGATTCGAGCAGTAGTTGTGGAGTTCAATTGTCAAGGATTGTAAGTTGTATTTGTGTAAATTATCTAACTTAGTGTTTGGCTTACTAGACGTGATTTTTTTTCTTATTTGAATTTCCACGATATATTGTTGTATCTCTTTATTATTGTGTGATTAATTGCTTGTATTGCATATTGTAATCACATAGATAAAGGTTAGTCGTGAATCTAAAGAATACGAAATTTCAAATATGTTTTCATTAAGAAAAATATTAATCTTTTAAAAAATTCTAACAAAATAATATAAAGATAATATTTTAATAATTAAAATTTATTATAATAAGTGTTTTTTCTTAAAGTAGGGACTCTCATTTAACAATATAATTTTATAAAAAATTTCTGGTTGAATAGTCCTTCCATGAAACTTCAAGAGATGAGGAGAGAATGATAAAGTAGAGATTAAAATGTGGGGTTCATGGGTTGGGATCACATTTTCGTCATCAAGCATAATGCTACACGTGTGCCATATCTGTCAGCACCAAAAATGATTTTTCTCTCTTCTCTTGTGGATTGCATAGAAAAGGAAAGAATTTTTCATTTTCTTGTTTAATTGTTAGTATGAAAAGTTAGGTTTTTTTTAACTTTTTCTTTTATTTTTTTATAAATCAAACAAGAAATGAAATCTTTTTTCTATTTTTTCTTTCCTCCTTTTTTTTTTTTTTTTTTTTCCGTTCCATAAGTATTAAATACATCCTAAACCACTTCATGAAAACATGGTCAAGGTGGGGGTAATAGTAGGCCCTGAATCAACGAAGTAAACCATGCGTGGCCGGGCGTTGAATGGCTGTTAAAGGATTAGTATCAGTTGCGATTGATGCTATGTGACATAGGTTAGACGTTTGTCATTTAATTTAAAAGTCTAAACTATTAAGTAGTGCTACTTATTCATCTTATATAGTTCAAGATCTCCCTCCTCTTATTTGATGTAGGATTTTGATATACTCTCTTATCCGAATTTGTAATGCTCTCGTCGCGGGTCGGATCATCCTGTCCACTCCACATGAGCGCTTGACGTAGAATCAGATCAGGAGTTGAGTAACTCTGAGACCACTTATCATGAGTTGAGCGCTTGTCATTCAATCCAAAAACCTAAGTTATTAGATAGTATTACCTACCTCTATTATATGACTCAAGACTTCATTTTTCTTATCTTATGTGGAATCCTAATACTATGTAACAGTCGTCAATTAATGCTATTCACTTCAGTTGGGGCCACCAATAATTGGTGGGGTTTATTTGTCACCTACTAACCATCTCAGCTGAGAAAATAACAAGTGAGTCCAATTAAGGTGACTAGCATCAACTCACTATTGTCGCACAATGAGCAGTCCTAGCATTTCTCTTCTTGTTGAGGTGAGCCATTGTATAATGACTATAGTGGAGGTGATTGTGAATGTACTTATATCAATACAGAGATAATGGTGATCATGAGATGGGACATAACTGTGGCTGAGTAGGGCAATAGGATGATTAAACGGAGATAAAAACCTTCCAACCAACACCTAGGGTGTAGTTTGCTTCGCAAAAATACAATATTTGGACAAACAATTGTGTGGAGGACAAAGAATATTCATCGAGATGGAGAAGCCATCAAGCATTTCCATGATCCACTTGAGCAGATATTTGATCCCTTCATTTCTCATTCATTATCAATGGAATCTTTGATTATATATATACATATCACCACCACACCAAGAGTCAGGTCAACAACAGTTTTCGATCAACATTAGGAGGGGGTTTTGAATCAGAAACACATTGCGGATAGGAAAAAAGAGTTGGATTAAGTGCATGGTTATACTGCACTTAATCCAATAGGACGAGAGTGATACATATTTAGATATATATAAGATGGAGAGAATCAAAATAAGGTTGCTATCATGTGTCCCAATGATAAATATTGAATCCAAGACCAGCTAGTGTCACATAGTGACCCAATAATTGCAATTTTTTTGGGCTGGTTCCCAATCAGAGCTTTAAAGTAGCCATTAAAATTGATAGGTGGGTGTTGAAAACCAAGACATTAAGATGGGATATATATTTTTGTCATCTAGCGCTTGACCGACTATAGTTTTTTAGATTTGTGTAAAGTCACATCGTTGAAATAAATCATATAAATTTTATACAGTGATAATTGATTATAAGCAGGTGTGAAGATAATTTAATTTGGGAGTTCATATTTAGCATGAGGATAAGTTAACTAACCATCTTTTGTGATTGGATTTTTTTTTTCATAAACAAGTATATATGGCATATTCTAATTAAGTCCTCTTTCACCAAACTAATACATAGGACCAGATCACTACCAAATACCAGTGGTAGTAGTGTGAGGTAGAGATATCACTTGAAAAATGTAGACATCTCTCATTCTCAAAGACATAAATAAGCAAAACAAAGTGGACAGCGTTTGTTTTTGTTTTTTGTTTCTGTTTTTTATTTTTTTAAAAATAAAAACATAAAAAAATATTATAATAAATGTATTTTTTGATTCTAAAACATTGATGTAGTATTTTTAGCAGAACGGTAACCTATAAATGCCATCATTAGACCATAAAAAACAAAAAATAAAAACAAAAAACAGAAACGTACAACAAAAAATAAAAACCGACAGTATTTTTAAACGGATGCTTCATTTTTCATAGATCATGTATTGATTCAGAGTCAAAAAAATTTACTACAGAGCGCAGTAAAGGGCAAATGTGAGGAAAACAATATATATATATATATATATGTGTGTATATTTATAAAAGATGAGAATAAGAGAGTGGTGAAAAAGAAAAAGGAGGCACAGTGATAGAGTGATGGACCCACAAGACCCTCTATGAAAAGGTTTAGACTACAAGGAGAGGACGCTCCATTGTTGAAAACTAGGTCGAGATCTTTCACTTGGGAAGCGAAAATCGAGAAAGGCAGGAAGAGGGAAAAGCTAGCAACAATTCAAAGATATGTAGAGAGAGAAAGATGGTTTTAGAGAGAGCCCTTTGTACCACATCCCCAAGGGACAAGGCTGTGAGTCTATGACTCTATATGAGTCGCATTCGTATAGATGTGTCTACCTATAGTTCATTCTAATGCACCGCGGTACAATCCAGGTTCATCAAATTGGTGTCCTGCTCTCAATTCTTGGTATTCTAATAACTCTCAGCTTCTGAGTTAGTGTTCAAAACACATTTTTTGAATCACTTTTGTGTAGAGGTATAAAGTGGGTCAGGCTTTGTATTGAAGCCCAAGAGCACGGCATGGGCAGGGCCCAAAGCTAGTTTTTCAAAAATATCGTAAAATATCAAAACTACCCTTCTCAATATTTATACAACCGCTAGTTTAAATGACAATTGTATAATTTGACCCAACAAATATATAACAACTAGTTTTTTAAAATTGTCCATCTTAACAACTATATAGCGCCTAGTTTAAAGGACATTTGACCCAAAATGTCAAAATCACTCCTATCAACAACTATATAGTGACTAGTTTGAGAGATAATTTGATAAATCGATTTCTTGAATTTTTTTAATATATAAATACTCACTCTCATTTCATTTGTTTCTCATTTAATTACTCTCTCTCTCTCTCTCTCTCTCTCTCTCTCTATAATCTATACAATCCCTCTCTACAATATCAAATTACTCAATTTCTCTTTATGTTGTTTACAATCTATACAATCTATCATTCTCTCTACAATCTCGCTGCAAGTCAAGTCAACCAATCTACAATTTGAATTGAGGTATCATTGTAAAAATTATTTTTATCTATTCGATTACATTATTTATAATTTATTGTTGCATTCTTAATTGATTACATTACGTTGAGGTATTTCAAATTTAATTCAATGTTTATACACTTTATATTATTTTATAAGTTGTAATTTATTTTTTAAACCTATTAATTCCATATAATATTGGCAAAATGGATTCCATTCATAAAATTTATTTCATTTATTTTATAAATATATTCAATTAATTTTTATTAAATTTAAAAATATTAAATGTATTTGCATTTAGTATTCATAAAAATCCTTTCAAGTGAACTTTGATTATGGACTGACTGGAGGCCATGGGTGATCGACTTGGCAACAGGCCATGGAAAAAGTAGTTAGTTTTGTGACATTTTAATTGGAGAGGGACAGTTATAAAACAATATACAAAAAATTGAATAGGGATAATTACATAGGCTGCATGGTTCCAGTGGACTAATAATTATTCGTTTGGCCTTTAATTTGCCTGTGGTTGTGATAAAAAAAAAATTAGGATAAGTAATTCGAACGTGACTTTCTATCCATAATTAGTGGTGTACCTGCGCAATGTGTATATAAAAGAAAAAAGAGATAAACATATATATTAAAAAATTAGTCCAAAAAAAACATATAGTATAAATTATGAATTAACAACTATTAACAAAAAATTTGATATTTAAAAACTTAAAAATTATAAAATAAAATAATTTAATTTCTAACCTATATAGTTATGCACTGTTGTAATCCTCTTTTGTAATATATAAGATTTTCTATATGCATCATATTTAATACTATGTTTGAGAGAAATCTTATCCGAAAAGAATTATGTAGCAATTTGTAAAAATTTCATAATATTAATTACTATGTTATGTTTGGAAATTGAATTTTGGCAGAGATGATAAAAAGGGAATGGAAAAGAAAAGATACAAAATGAAAGAAGCTAACCAATTGACGTTTTTTAAACATATTTTATGGTGTTCAAAACCTAAAAAAATCGAGAAAATTCGGTGAGAGAGAGAGGGTTTTTTATTTTTTATAATGAAAATGAGTAATGATATGCTTAGATTAGATATGTTATGGTAATAGAGAAAGTTTAAGAATTCAAATGATATTATCTAAGGAATTAAAGTGTTGGTGGCTTTCTTATTCAAATGATTTTTTTTTTGTTTTTTGTTTTTGTTTTCACAATTTTTTAAAAAAATAATTCTCTTTAAGGGAAGTGTTTTTTGAGCGTTGAGGGAAATTTTAAGATTTATAGAGATTTTTTTATGCTAAGTTGTTTAGATTTTCAAATTTTTAAGATTTTCCCTCTTATATTTTATTTTTTTTCATGGAGAGGGAGAGAAGATCTAGTTGCAAGACTTGATGCGGGATTGGTTATATTAACTTATAGATAATAAGAATATCTAATCTTGAATTGAGATCCTAAAATTAATTTTTTTATGAAGACAAAAGTTCGGATTTATCATTCATGGATTGCGGTATAAGTCTTAATTTTGTTCTAAAAAAAATAAAATTTTCTATTTAGCTCTATTATATGTTTTCTTTAAAACCTTGGAGGACGAAACATTTTTTAAGAACTGTGCCAAATGCACGTCCATTAATAATACAAAAATCAAAGCAACTCGTAATCATTTGTTCCTTCGAAGAAATGTTGCTTCAAGCACTGAAATTTACAAAAGTAAGAGAACAGTAACTCAAAATCTTCATAATCAAACAACAATAAAACAAAAATAAACACATCATGCACGAAATCGAAACAGTTCAGATTGTAGAGTCTGTTTTATATCTTAGCTTATTAGAACCATTTGAACAATAAAAACTGATAAGGACCTTGGCGATGTAAGGTAGAAATGAGATTGTATGTAATAGAAGTGCAACAGCAACGACAGATTGACGATGGACGATAACTTTTGATGGTGATTGGATTGTTGAGATGTATTCTCTACTGATCTGTTTTCAATTTAATAGCATTGACCTGTGGAATTTATTATAAGATTAAAAGTTAACGGTTTCAGGAATTCTGTATATATAATGAAATCTTAAATAATGCCTCAAATTTCTTCTTAATATATGTTAAACTGAAAAGAGGCCAATAATTATAAAATAAAATAATATTGGACTTTTATTGCTTTCTTTGTTTGAAAATGAAAGTCTTTATATATATCTTGGAAACCTTGTTTTATATAAAGAAAATAAGAAGAGAAAAGTATTTTTACCTTGTCATATCTTTGGTTGAGCCTTTTTTTTTTTTTTTTTTTTTAACTTCTTAGGTTTTAGAATAGAAAAGTATATGCTTTTTTTTTTTAAAGCTTGTTTTAGTGTAGAAAATAATGCTACTTTTCTCAAATGTCGATTTATACTTTTTACCAATAACATACTAATATGAAATTTAAAAAAAATCATTATCTTAAGAATAGAATAGAGAAATTTTCAATATTTTAGAATTCTAGAAAACAAATAAAATGATCATATCACTTATCTCTCCCCCACCTCCAGCTCTCTCAAAAAATGGCCTACTACAATTACAATCAGATTCCATCTTTAATACAACTTCTATCTCCTATACGAGGGATTATCAGAGCCCATTGGAAAATGGATCTGGTAGGAGTTGGGGCAAGTTTGGGCTGCACAGGGTTAGGACATCAAGTGCAATCTCAACTCAACTCACGAAATTTTCTATCCTTATCATTAATGGGAAGAAATTAAAATTATGAGAGAAAAAATTTAGTTTAAAATTGGAACCTTCCAAGGGAAAGTAAAAAAAAAAAAAAACTATTATATAAATTTATCTGTCGTTTTTTCTTTTCCTTTTTTTATTTTTACCTGGTTCTTATTTTTGTTAATTATATTTAATTTTTGCCATTTTAAGTTCAATCAGCTCAAAGCAACTACATAGGTGGGAGGGGTTGCTGCTAAGATGTAGGGTTGAATTCCCACAGGTCCTTGAATTCTCTGAAATTGCTAGTTTGACCTAGTTTGAAGTTAGGTCAGTGCATTAATTTAGTTTAATAGGTCTACTCTGCAATTGTTGTATTTATATAGGGAAAATGCTATTTTTTTCAGAGAACTTGTACAAAAAATTTCATTAAAATAATGTAGCAGTGACATTTTTGTGAATAAGAGTTATCATGACTATTTTATTTTTAAGTGCATGACTCTCATTCAACCACTTTATTCTAGTAATAAATTTTGTATGAAGTTTTCTTTTCATATATCATTACCCTTTATATAGTCATAGACAACATAACAAGTGCATCATTTAGTTCCTGTTTGAAATTTGTGGAAAGGAAATAGAAAGGAAATGACAGGCAGTGAGAAAAATGGTTAGGAAAGCGATTATTTTCCATTAAAAAAATCAAAAGAAACTGGAAGGAAAATAACCTACCATTGTTTGAAATTCCAGGAGATGAGGAAAGACAATAATAGGGTAACTACCATAAAGGAAAGAGGAAGAAAATGAATGGAAAGTGAACTAAAATAACTTTCCCTTGTTCTTCTTTGGACCTTTTTTTTTTTTTTTTGTTTCCTCTTTTTTCCCTCTTCCATCCTAAAATAGAATCAAAACGGAGGAAGAACAGACTGTATGAATATTAAGCATTATGCAGCTCCAAACCATGCATTAATCAAAACATCGACTGCCCGGACCTAAGAAATCATTTATCTGTTGCAAACTAAAATTTACATATATATCAGAGACCAGAAAACAATTACATGACAGCCAAAACCAATTTCAGTTTTCGTATATGATAAACCGAACCATCTAAAAAAAAGAAAAAAAGAAAAGAAAAGAGGCTAATATAACTATAAATGTGAACTCTATGATACTATATCATATAATAAAAACAAAAGCCATCTGCAGTTGCTTATCCTAGTCTCCTTTTGCACAACCAAACTTAGAATAAGATTGAAGAGAGAAACCTCAATGCATCTTCGTTCTCATTCTATTTCCATGGGACCGGAGCCAAGATCATCACGACAATAATCAACCAAGTGATGCTACCTCGCAGTACTGAGCTAGCTGTAAAATTTGAAAAACAGAAAAAAAAAGGGCAGAAAAAATAGCAATCTCGTAAGGAAAAAGGTCTGTTAAACTGCTTTGAAGCAACAAATCTCACCTTGGTTTGTACTATTATCGGGCAGCCTGGATGTTGAAGAAGCTGATTTGTTTGTTGAAGTAATCCCAAGCCTCGAACAGTCCACTCCAACCCAACCTTAAGTCATATATATATGTATATACAAGTTACAAGACTCGGATCAGTATTAAAGACAAATTGGCTGCAGCATGTAATGCAATATAGCTGTTATTTTTGCTTAGTGTGTAGTTTTCAAATTGATGTATTTGAAATTATCTCAAGAATGTATAGCAAATTGTAGGCTTGTCCTCTTACATTCCCTGAAGCATGGGAAAGCAGTGATACTGAGTAGATTGTAATAACCCTCTTTGCATTCGCATACGTGCGTGAATGGTGATGTCTTATTGCATGTCCCTCCTCCACAATCGGTCCACTGGCAAGCTAGAAGACCACACACCCCAAAAACAAAACAAAAAAAAATTATATGTTTTGAGATAAGATTATCAGTTGAAAGCATGAAATGGTCATAGTGTTATGGCCGGTGATGATTACGGTCGAAAAATGGCGTATTAGCTCGGATTTCTTTATCCTGAACCGGCGGGGTGGCTTCCGTGCAGGAGTAGTCGAGGGTACCTGGAAAAACAAGTACTATTAATATCAAGAGAGCTACAAACTATTTAATCAGTCAGCAATCAAACAAATGAAAAAGTCTACTCGAACACCTTATTAAGTTAGCTCCATAGTTTAAAAAAGAAAACTTAAGAGCTCAATTGTAGACTCGGCTTCAATTGTAGAACTGTATGTATGTCTGGCATGCGTTTGTTTGTTCATTTTTTAAGAAAGTCGGATGCAACTCACCCTGACCACCTCCCAAAGGCAGATTCATCAATAGAATTGGAGAGTTTTAAATACATGTAATTTAAATTCCTGTTATTTTCAGTACCTGTGTTTACAACTCTTACCCTCTATTTTTCAAATGACATCTGAATTTGAGCTCCTAAACAAATAAAAAAAAAAAAGTACTCCACACAATAAGTTTCCAAATTCCATATTATTTTAGAATCTCACTTTCATATCTACATATCTACAAAGAACTACTAGACCAGGGGAAAAGGAAGTACACATAAACTTGAATATGCTACCAATAAGGTAGTCTCCTAGGGATTGGATGCATACCGAATTAATAATTAAATAGCTTTAGGTGTAAGTTTTAATTTTATAATCTGGCAAGATTAACAGCATCAGTGAGAAATTACATCATAAAATTGCTACACTAGTAATAAAATTAATCCACTGAAATAATTAAACATCAAATCAGATGGCTCAATGAAAACAGAGGATCCACAGACAAACAAATATATAAAGCACATCGGAGAGAGAGAGAGAGAGAGAGAGAGCTCACAGTTGGGAACGACACAAGGGAGAAACTTGAGATCATTGTCTTGGTCCGGGC
Source organism: Euryodendron excelsum (assembly GCA_033060915.1). Classification (NCBI taxonomy): domain Eukaryota; kingdom Viridiplantae; phylum Streptophyta; class Magnoliopsida; order Ericales; family Pentaphylacaceae; genus Euryodendron; species Euryodendron excelsum. Next base: position 26,947,516 of record CM065399.1, read on the forward strand.
GGGTCTGCCTCCACCCAGGATCACATTCACACACAAACAAGAAAGTGCTGTATGGTGAAGGCTTGCAAGTCCCCTTTCCACACTCCACTCCTTTGCACACTTCATCTGTGGACACCAAACACAGAACACAGATATCATAAAAACCATCTAAAATCCCAAATTCATGATCTACAAACGTCAAATCAAGGCAACCCAGGTGGTAAAAAGGTCACAAAACCCCAAACCCATAAAAAAAGATTGTTGAAATCACTCAAAACCCAGAAAGCAAAGAAGGATTGAGAAACAGAAGGAAGAAACTAAAGAGCAGAAGAGCAAACCAAGGTAAGGGGACAGCATAGGAGGTAGAATGTTGCTTGTGGAAGTCCAAGGCTGCAGAACAAGAAGGATTGCAAGGATAGCAGTGATACTAACAGAGGCCATGCTTTAAGACACAAAGAAGAGAGAGAGAGAGAGAGAGAGGGAGAGAGAGAAAGATGGCGAGATGTATTTTAATGGAGGAGTTAGAAACTGGAGCTTCTCAAATGGAAGCTTCTACGGCCTATTAGCTAGGCATGGATACGGATGAGAGTTGAAAATTTAACGTGGCTGAGATAAAATAGGCGAAGTCGGTCGTTGGGAGTCGAGGTAGGATTCCTCTGCGCGCAGTAACTCCCAAATCCCAATGGTAGCTTCGTTCTCCAGCAAGTTATTATATGTCACCGCATCAGCACACTTGAACTCTAATGATGTCAGAAACATTAGTGGGTAAATTTCCGTATTCCTAGGTCCAAATATAATACATACATATATATATATATATATATATCTGTGATATCTTTCAAAAATTCATTTCAACCATATAAAATTATCCCTCGGTTACTTTACATTGTTGGGGACAATATCAACATTTCATATTCGACAATCCAAACGACCAAAGGGAAGAAGTCACTTTGTTGAAATTGTTGCCAGCAAATAGTATTGTGGCCCACACAAATTTGTTGGCAAGGAAAAAACTATCCCCTTGTAGTCATCCTTGAAGACACGCGTAGTAATGTCAAACTAGGTACTTTTATTTTGATCATATTATGGACGAATTTCACCTTAAAGTCCAATTATTTAAACACAACATAGTGAAAGATTAACATTCTCTCTCATTTGATTCATTTACGTTTTTGTGTGACCTTGGTCGTTGGGTTCAGTGCCATTATTAGTGAATAATGATGATGTGGCGCTATACATGTAAATCTTTTCTAGCATACGTGGACCAGGTAGAAGGTGAGCTAACGAGCGGCACCATAAAGGTGGATTTATTCTTTGGATAATATAACATCATTATTGATGTCTTTCCTGGGACAAATGTTGAATATGTTATAAGAGTAAAGAATATAAGTCGGAGAAAATAAATTAACACAAAATAGATATTGTGAATAGTTTTTTAGAAATTATCAAATATTTATTATATTTATTCTTCTGAAATATTTAGGGTTGATCTTCTAGACCACCCAAAACTTTATTGCCAATATAAAATAATAATACAACATGATATTTACAACTCACTTAGATTACTCTTTCTTCTCTTTCTTCTCTCTGTTCTTCTTCTCTTTGATTTCTCTCTTCCTTTTCTTTCTCTACTTAGAGGTTCTCTAGGCCTCTCTATTTATAGATATGAAGAGGGAAAGAGAGAGTAAGGGGGGAGAGGGGCTGCGGAAGAGATGGCGGCTATAAGCCGCCGTCATCCTATACGTCACACTCCTCCTGGGATGACCTCTTGGGTATGTTAAAACTGCCTCATTAAAACCTTGCTAGGAAAAACCTAGTGGAAAAAAAAACCGTAGCGAAGGAAAAAGAGTACAATACTTAACTCCTCCTGAAGAATAAGAACATTATTTGTTTTATGAAAGATTTCGGAGATGGTGCATACCAATACCATGCACAAGCTTTTCAAATGTTGCAGTTGGTAGTGCCTTAGTAAATAAGTTGGCCAAATTATCACTAGACCATATTTGCTGAACATCAAGATTACCAGTTTTCTAGAGCTCATGTGTATGGAAGAACTTTGGAGAAATATGCTTCGTTCTGTCACCTTTAATGCAGCCTCCCTTAATCTGTGCAATACAAGTTGCATTATCCTCGTATAATATCGTCGATGTATATTTGATTGTAAATAATTCGCAACTTTCTTGAATACGTTGAATCATGGATCTTAGCCAAATGCACTCTCTGCTTGCTTCATGAATTGCAATTATCTCGGAATGATTTGAAGAAGTTGCAGTTAATGTCTGCTTCACCGATCGCTAGGATATAACAGTGTTACCATAAGTAAACACATACCCAGTTTGAGACCTAGCTTTATGCAAATCAGAAAGATAGCCAGCGTCTGCATAGCCAATCAATTCAGGTTGTGATTTCTTGGCATAAAATAATCCCATATCAATTGTCCCTCGTAAGTAACGCAGTATATGTTTAACTCCTTTCCAATGTCTTTGTGTTGGTGCAGAACTGTATCGTGCCAATAAGTTGACAGAGAATGCTATACCAGATCTTGTACAATTGATAAGATACATAAGGGCACCGATTGCACTAAGATATAGTACTTCAGGACTAAGAAGTTCTTCACCGTCATCTTGAGGACGGAAAAGATCTTTATGTACATCTAGTGAACGGACAACCATTGGAGAACTTAATGGATGAGCATTGTCCATGTAAAATTGCTTTAAAACCTTTTCAGTATATGCTGATTGATAGACAAGAATTCCATTGGATAAGTGCTCAATCTGTAATCCAAGACAATACTTGGTTTTTCCAAGATCTTTCATTTCAAACTTCTTCTTTAAATAATGAGCAGATGTTGTCAGTTCTTCAAAAGTTCCAATAAGATTCAGATCATCGACATAGACTGCAATAATAGCAAATCCAGATTCTGATTTTTTTAATAAAAATGCATGGATAAATTGTATTATTCACATATCCATTTTTCAATAGATATTCTCTAAGACGATTGTACCACATGCGTCCAGATTGTTTTAACCCATACATCGATCGTTGAAGCTTGATAGAATATAAGTTTCTAGATGAAATATATGCTTCAAGCATTTTAAATCCTTCAGGAATTTTCATATATATATATATATGTATATCATTATCTAATTCACCATACAAGTAGGCTGTCACGACGTCCATCAACCGCATATCCAGTCCTTCTGAGACTGATAAACTAATTAAGAATCTGAGCGTAATAGCATCCATTACAGAAGAATAAGTCTCATCGTAGTCAATACTAAGTCTCTGCGAGAAACCTTGTGCTACGAGTCGGGTTTTATATCATACTATTTCATTTTTCTCATTTCGTTTTCGTACGAATACCCATTTATATCCAACAGGTTTTACCTCTTCAGGTGTGTGGACTACAGGTCCAAATACTTTACGTTGTGCTAATGAGTGTAATTCTGCCTCAATAGCTTCTTTCCATTTTGGCCAATCAATTCTACGTTGACATTCGTCGACTATCTGTGGTTCAGTTTCTTCATTACTTCTGGTAATACCAAGAACTACTTTAAATGAAAATATGTTGTCGACAACCATCTTATTTCTCCTCTAGCTTTCTTCTGTATTCATATAACTTATTGAGATCTCATTATTTTTAGGTACCATATCACTTACAGGAGATATCTCTTCAGGAGGTTTCTTTTCTGGGAATTCTTCTTCAGGATTCTCTTCTTCAGGAAGTTTAGATATTGTGTTTTCTTCAGGAGCACCAACTTGCTTATGCATTTTTTCTTGTGTCTTCCTCTTTCTAGGAACTGTGTCTTTTGCATCGATAGGTCTCCCACGCTTCAAGCGTGTTTTAGATTCATTTGCTGCTGTACTAATAGATTATCCTACAGGGACATCAATACGTGCTGGAGTATTAGCAGCTAGTATATGTGATTTTGTCACATTCTTTGTGTCAGTGAACGCATCAGGCAATTAATTTGCAATTGTTTGTAAATGAATAATTCTGTGAATTTCTGATTCACATTGACTCGTTCGAGGATCAAGATGAGACATTGTTGCAATATTCCAACTGATCTCTCGTTACTTTTCTAATTGCGTCATTTCTCCCCCTAATGGTGGGAAGACTGACTTATCAAAATGACAATCCGCGAAATGTGCCTTGAAGATATCACCTGTTAAGGGTTCCAAATATCTAATAATATATGGAGAATCAAAACCAACATAAATTCCAAGTCTACGTTGGGGACCCATTTTAGTACACTGTGGGGGTGAGATAGGTACATATACAGCACAACCAAAAACTCGTAAGTGAGAAATATTTGGTTGCTGACCAATAACAAGTTGTAATGGTGAGTACTGATGATAAACAGTTGGTCGAACTCTAACCAAAGATGCAGCATGCAATATGGCATGTCCCCAAGTAGAAACAGGTAATTTTGTTTTCATAAGTAAAGGTCGAGCAATCAACTGAAGTCGTTTTACAAAAGCTTCAGCAAGACCATTTTGTGTATGTGTGTGGGCAATTGGGTATTCAACATTAATTCCTATTGACATACAATAATCATCAAAGGCTTGGGATGTAAATTCTCCAGCATTATCTAATCGTATCGACTTGATTGGGTAATCTGAAAACTATGCCCGTAAGCGAATAATTTGAGTAAGCAGTCTAGCAAAAGCAATATTACGGGTAAAAAGTAAACAAACATGTGACCACCGTGTAGATGCATCTATTAAAACCATGAAATAATGAAATGGTCCGCATGGAGGATGTATTGGCCCACAGATATCCCCGTGAATTCTTTGTAAGAATGATGGGAACTCAAGAATTACCTTGAAAGGAGATGATCTGACAATTAATTTCCCTTGTGAACAGGCAGCACATGTATAATCATGTGACAACAGAATCTTCAGGTTTTTTAACGGATGTCCATGTGAATTGTCAATAATTCGACACATCATTGTTGACCCTGGATGACCCAAACGATCATGCCATAGTATAAAATTCTTTGGGTTAAGGCACTTCTGGTGCATCACTACAGGTGATTCTTCTGCTTTTATAGAAGTATAATATAATCCAGAAGACAATGCAGCAAGTTTTTTTGATATATATTTCTTTCCTAAAATATAAGCGATAATGAAGAGCTGTTCTACATTATCGATATTCGTCGTCTCAATATGATATCCATTACGACGTGTATCTTTAAAACTAATAAGATTTCTTGTAGATTTCGTAGAATATAATGCATCATCAATGCATAACTTTGTCCCTCTTGGCAATATTATATTGGCCCTTCCGGAGTCTTCAATTAATTTTGTTGTGCCAGAGATTGTCTTGACATTAGCTTCAAGTAATGTTAAGTGTGAGAAATATTTTTTCTCGCGAAGAATTGTGTGTGTTGTTCCACTGTCTACCAAACATATGACTTCACCATTCATTTTAGATATACTCAACGTGTTGGTACCATCTATGTATCAATATAACATATTAAAAGTGCTTAATTAAAACATGATAATTTATTGCAAAGACAAGCAGATGAAGGAAACATTACACAAGATGATAAGAAACTACATAGACTAGAACAAAGTAACAATAATATTAAGTAGTGTGGACATCTCCATCACCAATTAAATGGTCTAGTCTTCCACTTGCATTTTCAAAGAAATCTAAAACATCAAAATGGGAAATATCAACTTAGCCATCAAAATCTGTAAAATGCATTTCTGCATTTTTTTCTTTATCTTTAATTGAGGCTTGGTAAAACTCTCTCAAATGTTTGGGCGTACAACAGGTACGTGACCAATGGCTTCTCATCCCACACCTATAACAAGTATCTTTAGATTTCTTAGGAGGAGGTTGATTCTGCAACCCTTTTCCCTTTTCATATTTATTCCACTGCTGGTGGTATGGTGTGGTATTTTTAAATCTCATATGATAACCTCCATGATAATGTCCACTATTACGACCATTATTCTTGCCACTATCATGACCACGTCCGCGACCACGTCTGCTAAATGAGCTTGCGTTTACTTCAGGGAATGGAGCTGAACCAGTAGGTCGGGACTAATGATTTTTCAGTAATAACTCATTATTTTGCTCAGCCACAAGAAGACATGATATTAATTCAGAATATTTTTTAAATCTACGCTCTCGATATTGCTGCTGCAGGAGCACATTCGAGGCATGGAATGTAGAGAATGTTTTTTATAACATGTCTTCATCAGTAATCTTGTCTCCGCATAATTTTAATCATGAGCTGATTTTAAATAATGCAGAGTTGTACTCACTGACAGTTTTATAATCTTGCAACCTCAGGTGCATCCACTCAGATCTGGCTCTTGGGAGGATTATGGTCTTCTGGTGCTCGTATCTCTCCTTTAAATTTTGCCATAAGAGCAATGGATCTTTTATCGTGAGGTATTCCGATTTCAGTTCCTCATGAAGATGATGGCGAAGGAAAATCATAGCTTTTGTGCGATCCTGCTGGGATGCGTCATTTTCCTCCACTATTGTTTGTTCAAGTGCTTTTGCAGCAAGATGGATCTTGGCATCAAGGATCCATGATAAATAATTATCGCCAGAAATATCAAGGGCGGCAAATTCCAATTTGGCAAGATTTGACATTTTTACAATGCTATACCATATAAAACAATAAACTTAAATCAGGTATGGTGATAATATGATGTATAAATAATTAAACGAAAATCAATGCACTATTCATTGCATTTTATATTATATTTTACTATTTAAATACCATTCATCACTATTCATAAATAGTAACATGCATCGATATATATAATATTACTATTTCTTTCTTTATTCTAACTTTCAATCCATACATCAAAATATAGTTAACTCACATGTCTATGGAAAGGTATTGAAATATGGATTCTAGGTTTCTAACTATCATAGGCAAATAATGCAAGATCTGAGAGAAATAAAGCAACAAAGTTTTAAAATAAACACTATTCATCATAATAGTGAATTACTGTTCATACTATTCATGCGAATTGAGTGCACAGTAAAGAATTCAAAATAAAGATAAATTACATAGAAAAAGTAATATCATGATGTAAAGAAAACCACAAAGTACTTAGAGTCTCGTGCTGATAACGTGTTATAAAAGTAAATAATATAAGCCAGAGAAAATAAATCAACACAAAATAGATATCGTGAATAGTTCTTCAGAAACTATCAAATATTTATCATATTTATTCTTTTGGAATATTTAGGGTTGTTTTTCTGGACCATCCAAAACTTTATTGCCAATATAAAATAATAATATAACATGATATTTACAACTCACTTAGACTGCTCTTTCTTCTCTTTCCTCTCTTTGTTCTTCTTCTCTCTGATTTCTCTCTTTCTTTTCTTTCTTTGCTTAGAGGCTATCTAGGCCTCTCTATTTATAGATATGAAGAGGGAGAGAGAGAATAAGGGGGGAGGGGGGCTGCGGACGGGGTGGCGGCTATAAGCCGCTGTCATCCCATACGTCACAGAATAGCAACTATCACTAAAATTTAAGTAATTTAGTGTGAGACTACCACTACATGATATGTAAAAGAACATAACGAAAGTAATATCTAAAAAGGTAAATTACACACAACTCCCTTAAATATTTGCGAAAATATAGAGACCTCCTTCAATGATTTCAAATTTACATTGGTCTCATTTTTTTTTGAAATTTCATTAACGAAAGCTATTAAATGACAATTTTACCCTTAACTTAAAAAAAATAAGATATAAAAAAATCTTTCACTCTTCTTCTTCCTCTCTGACCAAACCCACCCATCGTCGGCAATCTTCTCTCCCTTAAATATTTGCAAAAATACAGGGACCTTCCTCAACCATTTCAAATTTACATTGGCCTCCTTTTTGAAATTTTATTAAAAAAATTCCCCCTTTCATCTAATGTTGGGTAAATAGCTGTTAGATGACAATTTTACCCTTAACTTTAAAACATAAGATATAAAAAAGATCTCTTACTTCTTCTTTCTCTGCCGCCAAACCCACCCACCGCCGACAATTTTCTCCCCCCATCCATACTCACGTTAATAGTCCCACACCCCCATTCGTCTCCGTCTAAACCCCCATCCACCAACAACCCCAATCCCTATTAATAGTTCCAAATCTCTCTTTGTCTCTCTCTCTCTCTACATATATATACACACGGTGACATATATTTACACATGTTAATAGTCTCAAATCCTTTTCTCTCGTTTCCACCTCCTTTTCTCTCTCTTCTATTAATAGTAATGAAAATATACGAAGTCTAAGACGGTGACATGCGTATGTATATATTTGTTATCTATATTCTGCTTTTGTGTGTACATTTGTGGTTGAAGTTGAAAGAGAAAGAATCGACAATTTTGGGGCTTCGGATTTGTAGAAGTCTTTGTCCGGAGTCTTATCCATGTTACTCCTAAGTTTATTCAAATGGAATTATATATGATTTTAATAATAACTTACCTTGATTTATAAATATTTTCTTGATTAAATATATTCAATACTTTTAATCTTTGATCTAGTTGGCGTAATTAAGTTTTGCAGGATTATAAAGCAATTAAAAGAGAAATCAAGAGTTGAAAAGTAATATCTAAATCTTTGATAATCATGTTTTGAGAAAACTTGATTCAAGAAAGAAAATTAGATAACATAATTTTCTTCTAAGGTTGAAAATTCGATGAAACTATATCCTATGATACAACCATAGTATTTTGTCCATATCTTTTAATCTAATTGTTGGATTGATCTGATTCTTATGGGGATAGAAAGAAGACTCAAATGTCTAATTATGGCGTTTTATGAAGTTTTCATGCAAAGAATTTTTTTTGGGACGAAAATGAGTTGGAAAGTGACTTATTGGATTTGAAATTTAAAATATGGTAGCTTGGAGACAGTCATGATTATTTGACCATATCTTTTGATCCAGAAATCCAAATGATTTGATTTTTGAAGTTATGAAAAACTAACATCTATATATACATTTGTTATGTTATATGTATTTTTAAATTTAAATGTTATCTCGGTAAAACACAAGGTGAAAGGAGACTTAACTTAGCAAAAATTCAAATATGCTAACTGGGAGATAGTTCGAGTATTTTGATCATAACTTTTTATCTGATCATTGGATCAACTTGATTCTTGAGGTTCAAAAAAGATGACTCCCATATATACAACTTTTATCTTATAGTCAATTTCAAATTCGAACGTTATAATCAAGAAAATCAAGGTGGAAGTGAATGCAACTTTGTAGGAAATTCAAATATGCCAGTTGGGAAATAGTTTGAGTAATTTGATCATAACTTTTGATCTAACCGTTGGATCAACTTGATTCTTGAGGTTCTGAAAAGCTGACTTCTATGTATACAATTTTTATGTTATATGTATTTCCAAATTTGAATGTTATTAAGGATAAAATCGAGGTAGAAGTAAATCCATCTGATTAAAAATTCAACAACAAATCTGGCAGCAACTTGCTTAACAGAAAGAATTGTTTTAAATGCTCTCCAACGGCTAGAAACTAATTTGAAGTTACAAATCAACCTTAAATATTTATCTATAAATATAGATACACTTGAGGAGAAATAAAGAACAACAAGAGCAACAAGACTTTGTGCATCAAAGTGATATTTATCCTATAAAGGCTTTGAGAATTTAATTGTCTTTTATCTTGTAATGTTTTGAGAGCTTCATTGGCATATCTATTATTTGAGAGAATTATTTGCAAGTAAAAGTGGTTGTACTCTTATTCTTTCTTCTTTTAAGAGAGAGACTAGCTCAGAAAAATAGCTAAGAGTTGTATGTGATTAGCATTTGTACAAAAACTAGTTGGAGTGAAGGATCACTTGGTTGGGTGTTACTAGCACCTGTGTAAAAACTAATTGGATGTGTGTGACTAGCATCTGTGGAAAAAAACTAATTGTAAAGGAGAACTAGTCCTTGGGTTAAAAAGATAGTGGCTGTATCTACGGTTTGGATATAGTGGAGAAAAGTATTAACGAAGGAACCTTGGGGAGTGGACGTAGACTTTGGAGTTGAAGTCGAATCACGATAAATCTTGGTGTCGTATTCTCTTCTCTCTATCTCCTTTACTTTATAATTTGAATTACTTGCATTTATTTACAACATATTATTGGTTGATTAATATTAGTTTGAATATTTAGTTAGAATTTTTAACTCTTAAATTATTTTGTTGAATTATTATTTAAACCTAATTTATCACCCTTTTTGGGTTGCCACCTGGACTAACAATCCAGAGACCAACACCCAGTTTTTGAAGTGCAATGGGATTCAGTTATTTCAATTTGGGATCGATGTGGTCAAAAATTTTATGAAAATAATATTACAAAGGTTTTTTTGACATCTTACATATTAACAAGGGTATAATAGACATATCAAGATGTTATGTGGCTTACGTCACCCTTTTCTGTCTTGATAATTGACTGTAATTGAATGAAAGGGGAATTTGTTAATGAAATTTCAAAAGTAAGGGAGACCAGTGTAAATTTGAAATGGTTGAGGGACGACCCTATATCTTCGTAAATGTTTAAGGGAGGTCATGTACTTTACCCTATCCATAAACATGGATCCTACATACTGGACTTTTTTTCCCTCCTTGGTTGGAAACTTAGGCCTCTCTATAGGTGGGTTAGTCCAATCAATAACTCGTTTTGTGCACAATTGTCTTAACTCAGTTGTTTGCTTATATATATCATGTTGAAAGAATAATGATATGGGGTTTTTCAGTAATAGAACTAATACATGTGTAGGAACTGGCCTTTGTTGAACACTAGCAACAAGAATAAGCCATTGTGCTGTTGGAGCAAGAAACACTTCATTTCTTTAACTTATTAATGGTTTTCACCTTCTCTGCCTCATGAGAAGATACAAGGATTGCACTCCCTTTCGTAATGTTCATGTGATGTTTGAAAACAGAGGAATTGATAAAGAAACTATGAATTGGGGAGAGAGAGAGAGAGAGAGAGAGAGAGAGAGAGAGAGCAATAGTTACCATGTATGTATGCAGCTCACCGGTGAAACATGAGTGATGATCTGACTTTTTAGCTTACAAAGGCCACGTCTGTTTCGCTCGATAAAGAATCTCATGGCATTTAAATTTAAATATCAGAATACCCTTCCTTTAAAATTATTTAATCCCGTGTATGCGAGATAAAAAGCTATGTCCGAATTACCTATCCCTATATTCTTAATTTGAAAACCAAATGTAAGATAAGGCCAATCCGGTAATAATTAATAGTCCAATTCTTAGAATAACCTATCCTTCAAAAGTAAAATGGCTTGAACAAACAAAAGAAATCAAAGTACTCACCAACCATTAGATAAAACTCTACCAAACAATGCATATATGCTCCAACGGCATCCAAAAATACAATAAAGGCCTTATTGTTCGTAGGTTTTGAATATATAATGGTGTATCATATAGAGGGAAAGGGAATTTGATTGAGATTGGGAATACCAAAACTAGAGTTAGGGTGTGTCTAATCTTGAAGATTCATCATTTACTTTCAACCAAAATACCAAGGCTTTGTCCATTTTCGTCTTGTCCTTATATGTTGGCTTGCTTGCAGCATTCCACTATCTGCAGCTTGTGCCAGTAATTGGCACACCCCCTTGCACCTTCTTCTTGCTTGTGAGACTACCTCTTGAAGACCACTTCTCTTCCTAAACAGATTGTTGTACTTAGAGGACTTCTGTCTGTCGGATTATTATACTTTGGTTATAGGCCTATAACATTTGATTTTTTTTTTTGTGATATATAATATTATGTTAAATTGAGGGCATTACTCTGTTGTGACATGGGTGTCGTAGGTTCGGAACACGAAAACAGCATATTGACTCATATATAGAATAGTTAAAGCTTCATAATACAAAAACAGCCTATTGGCCCAGAAACAGAACTATGTCTAGACATTGGGGGGCCATGGTCCTCATACTTAGACGAAATTCTATTGCACTAATGGTCTACCTTCTAAATTTCCCAAAATTTTTTTGTCATGAACTGAACTGAACTGAACATTTAGTTCTCTTCCAAAAATGGCTTCATGTAGCTTCCTTCCTCCTCAATCAATCCACAGATCAATCAACATGCCCATTACATAACTAGCTAGTTAAACATTTCTTGGTTTTGTTTCAGAAACCCAAAAATCTGAAATGGTATCTTTCCATGAAAACAAACAATATTCAACCAAATGAGATCAATGTGGGAACTGAGAAGTTGCCTATGCAGCTGTGATGAAAAGGAGTCTTCTTGGAAAAAAGTCTAGTGGTCAGGTAGTATTGAATACTCTGTAGTAATTCCTATCAAATTATAACACGTGAGGTATGAATATATCAGCAACTTCACTTTGTTGGAGAGACTTTTAAAAAAAAAAATACCACATGGCAAAATCTGATAGGATGTTTCCTTAAAAGTCTTTCCATTACTCCACTAACTCAAGTTGCTGATATATTCACACATCACGTGCCACCATTTAATAGGGATTATCACCGAGTACTCAATACTACCACCCCACTAGACTATTTTTTGGTCTTCCGTAGTGACTCAATCAGTGTCCCTTACAATTTTCACTTGATAGCAGTTTAGTCTTGACTTCTTTAATGCTATATTAAGATCTCATATTTATCAATAGAAAAAAAAAAGAAAAGATAAATGAAATTAATTATACGTATTAATTTTTATAGGTAACTTACAGAGAACTAAATTTTTTTAAGAAAATAACTATTCTTTTTCTTCTCATTTTCCTAACCTATTCAGGAAAAAAAAGAAAAGAAATTTAGCATCACTTATTTCATTTTCTTTCCCAATCTTCTCCCTTTTCTTTTCTTTTCTTTTTCCTCTCCTTCTGCAAATCAAGGATGCTAAAGGATAAAATCAGCTAGGACCCAACTGGGGTTCAACAGCCGGGGCCATTCAGATGATCAGCGAGACATGGCTAAAGGCATTCTGAGTAGTACTTGTGGGAACATGACAGTTCCATGACTTGTTGCTCTGCTTGAAAATCTTCCAAGCATACAACACAAAGCTGCCCTTTTGATTTACTGCTGTTGATTTAGAAGTTCCATGGTCTCCTTTAGTATTCTTGAAACCATGTGATCATTAGATTATTGCCCCTGCCTTCATTTGCTTGAACTCTATTCAACCTGTTATTAAGAGAACAATTGAGTAACCAAACAAGAAAGTCTTATTTTCTGGCCAGAATTTATCTATGAAAGAAAGAACTAATGAAGCATTGAAAAAGAATTGGAGAGAGAGAGAGAGAGAGAGAGAGAGAGAGAGAGAGAGAGAGAGAGAGAGAATGTTGGAGAAAGTAATTTGAAATTTTCATTGTATCTATGTATCTAGAATTATGTAAAAGTTGGTGGGTACCTAGGTGAGTCCAAATCTTTTAGAATTCCTAAGTTGACTACCATATGAAGTGAGTCTAGAATTCTCCCAATACTAAGTATAAGACAAATGCTAACATGTGTCTTAGGGCACATTTTAAGTTTATTTTACTTGGTTGTATAATTAGGGATGGCAACGGGGTGAGCTTGGGTTGGGAGACCCTTACCCGATCTATGTCCTGCCATGGTAACCCCTCCATATCTGTCCCGCCTCGCTTAACCCCTTCCCAAACCCGCCCCACCCCGCTTCCTCTATCTTAAGGGGTGTTTGGACGCTAGCTTAAAAAACCTATAATTCATAAGTTGAAGTTAGTTTTAGTAACCTACTTTTTTAAGTGGCTTTTTGGAAAAAAGGTGTTTGGATGGTAGCTCTTTTTAAGTGGCTTTTGCGAAAATGGTGTGTGCAAATAAGCCACTTTTGTAAGTGGCTTTTTTTACTGTAAACCAAATACAATTCAAAAAAGCCATAAGTTTAAGCTGTAAGCTGTTAAATAAGCTGCATCAAAACACCCCTTTAGTAATTTTTTCAACACATCATAGATAAAGTAAAGAATAAAATCACAAAATAAGAAAAAATCAAAATAATCTTGTTTTAATAAAATATATACATATAAAAAATAAAAATATATCTATAAATGGGCTGGTTCGGGTTAGGCAGATTTTTGCACCTTGTTCTCAAACTCGCCTTGTCCCCGATCAATATTACCCCATACCCATATCATTAGAGGCGGGGCAGGATGGGACGTGACCCAATATTTTGGGTTATTTTGCCATCCCTATATACAATACATTGAGAATTGTATTTTCAATGTTGGAAATCGTTCTTTTACAATTTTTAACGCTTTGTACAATAAGACAAAATAAGCTTAAAATTTTCCATAAGAGCACATGTTAACAGGACCCTAACTATAAATATATTTCATGATTTGAGATGTAAAGGGAGAAGAGAAAAGCTCAATGCAAGAGGGTGTAAAAGAGAAAACCCCAAGAGAAAGTTAGAAAGAAGTCTCCATGAGAGACTAGAAGAAGAAACGTCTAGCCACTATAACAATTTGTAGAAAATTCGGTGTTTCCTAAACATCAATAAAAGTCCCCAAAACCCCCAATTGTAATTTTGCTGGCGTTTATTTATAGTTGCCCTCAATAAAGCTAAACGACGCTTGTAACTACCAGTAATACTAATTGGCGTTTGTAATGACGTTTAATAAATCTCGGAAAAAAGTTCACCATCGACAAGAATTTTGGTGACGCCAATAATATTTTTGGCATTTGTTAGTATATTGCTGGCATTTTTTAACTGTCAGAAAATATCTAACAATGGCATTTTTTAAACCCCAGTAAAGGAATAAAAGTGGGATTTAATAAAACGCTGGTAAAAGTTCAATCCTAACTCTGTATTAGCGGCGTTTGTTAGCTATTTATTATTTTAAAAAATAAATAATTATTAATTATTAAATATGTTTTAAATTATTATTTCATCTGTTCTCAATGACAATCATCCACATGAATGAATAAATAAAAGCTCATCAAAAAATTCATAATTCATTCTCATAAGCTAAAATCCATAATCATCCATACTGTTGTGCAGACTAAAATCGATAACATGCTAAAATCCATAACTATCCACAAAAGTTTATAAAATCCATAACTAGTCATAAAATAAAACAAAGTCCCTAATGATCCATGATCTTCAGCATATATCCATAATCTTCGCCGCAACTACTTCCTCGAAAAGTACTGCATGCTTTTACTCTTCTTCCTTGGGGGCATTCAAACTTGAATTAGATAAGAAAAAATAACATTAAAAAATAATTATATAACATATATTTTTTACCATAAAATTGACAAATTTAATATCATTATTCCAAATAAGCAAACATATTAGATAAAATTTTAAAAAAATAATAGGTAAAGCTATCATATGTGCAGATCAAACAAAGAAAAAGGAAAAAAAGAAATCACTAGTAAGACCAAACGGATATTTGACTCCATTAATGGTATATCCAACTCACGCCCTTTGTATGATATTTGACTCCATTAATGGTATATCCAGTCCGTCTAGTTACCTTCTCATGAGGACCTAGTGCTAAATCTTTAATCTCATCAGACAACTTGAACCCAACTTGTAATAATTTTTGGACCTATATGAACAAAACTTCAAATGTGAATATAAGAATTAGAATGCAACCGTGTATGCTTCTGTGACATACATTACTTACATGGAGTTGAAACCATGTACGAAATATTGAATGGTGAATGCGATCAAGATCACGATCTCTAATACGATGATTGGATCATCTTATGAAATCACTATGCTCCCTACATAATTTAGTAAGCAATGAGTGAAGGGAATTATATGTATAGAATGGAGGTAATATAGAACAAAGTTATGCATCTTACTCTTGATAGGGGACAATTGCATCTCTGTTAAACAAGATATATCGATGAGCCTGTACCTTATGCATGTCCAATGGGGTAAAACATTTTTCTTTCCCTAAACCGCTATCAAAATTCCTTATTGGTGATTTATTTTGGACTCGACATTATCTAAGCACCTGGAACAAAATGTCATGCATTCTTCAACCAAGTATCCTTCCACAATGGAGCCCTCTGGGTGGCATCGATGACGAATGTATGATTTAAGTGTCTTAAGGTACCTAGGATATTGAGTGTCAATTAAGTAAGTGTATTATAAAAAATTTAAAAATTAGAGTTTAGGCATAAAACACATCTAATGTATCACGTACTGCTCGATAGAGTACATACACCTATATTGCACTAGATCAACAATCTTAGCCTCCTTAGCTAAATGTAAAGGTAAGTGCTCCATGATGTCAAAAAAGGTTGGAGGAAATATTCTTTCAAGACTACAAAGCGTGAGGGCAATTCGAGATTGAAAATGATCTAAGTCATCAAGCTTTAGAGCTTTCGAGCACAACTGCCTAAAGAAATTGCATAGATCTATCAATGGCCCACTCACCTTCTTAGGAAGTGTTCTATGTACTATAATTGGAAGCAATTATTCCATCAAAATATGATTATGGTGACTCTTTAGGCTAAAAATAGTGCATTGTTTTACATTAACACAACATTTAATGTTGGAAGCATAACCATTAGGAACTTTAATATTTTTCAAAAGGCTGTAGAACATAGTTTTTTGCTTATTGTCCATTGTGAAGCAGGCATGGGGTAGATACCACTTGTTATTATTATGTTTTTGTGGGTGTAGTGCTTTTCGAATCCCCATCTCTTTAAGGTCAAGACGAGCATTTAAGTTATCATTCTCTCTACCATCAACATTCAATATTGTGTACAACACATTATGGCAAATATTTTTCTTAATATGCGTCACATCCAGATTGTGTCGAATCAAGTTATCCTTCCAATATGGTAGCTCAAAGAAAATACTCTGTTTCTTCCAATTGTATAATGATATGCTATCTTGATCATTATCTTTCTCATTTGTCTTTCTCTTCTTTTTAGGTTGAGAAACACTTTTATCTTCCTTCCCATATTTGTTCTTATAGTTGGCTGGAAACATATCTAAGACTTCTATTCCAGATAATCAAGCTAGACAACTGTCAGATTCAACACTACCATTGAAGGACTGAGGATCCTAACGAAATTTATGATCCATATCTGACCAGTGGCTGTAAGTACCCCATTTTTGCCCACTCGGCAATCGCCAGCCCGACCGGATCCAGTTTTCAAACATCACAATACATATGAGCCCAAGACGGGTTCTTTAAAACTCCAATGTAGTTAACTAGTCGCTTCTCGAACCCATAAGGCCTAATTGAAGCTGTAAAGACCATCATGCCCCTAGGCATTCCAGGCAACTTTCTAAAACCGAGCAGTCTTGGGAACCAACGCCATCCAGGTAGTTTCTCGAGATCGAGTGATCTTGGGGATTAACACCTTATCGAATTCCAGACAGTTCACTTCTGGTACCTGCTAGCCTGCCGATGTAGAATGTCCGTTATTCGGTAGTTCTCTAAGACCAGGCGTTCTCGGAGACCAACACCATCCTCACAGGTAGCTTTCTAAGACTAAGCGTTCTTAGAATCTAACACCGCCTTATAAGTAGATCTTTGAGACCGGGCGGTCTCAGGGACTAACACCGGGCATGTAGCTTTTTGAGATTGGGCGGTCTCGGGAACCAACATCTAGGTCAACACCGGCGCTTGCTAGCTTGACTCGGTGAAAAATGACCAAACTTACCCCTTGAGCCTCTATGCACGTCTTGGAAAGTTTAAAATCCCTCAAGATGGTAAGTCCACCTTTCCAAAGTGACCCTAAACAGTTAGGCATATTCAACACGCCATCCTGTCCAATTTCTGTCCCATTCCGGTCAACTCCAGTTAAAATGACCGTTTTGCCCTAAACGCTCCAGCACAATATAAATCCCACCAAACACTGGGAAACTCTTCCAAGACCATCCTTGGACAGTCCGGCATGCTTTACATGCACCCTAACCTATTATGACCTTTTTCAGCCAATTTCAGTTGAAATGACCATTTTACCCTTACTAACCCAAATGCGCTCCAAAGCTACAGCGGCCTTGGGTATTGAATAACAGGTCCCATCATACACCCCTGTTTAACCCGAGGCGAACTTCACACTCTCGATCCAACGAAAGTCCCCCTGAAACGTCTCACGGACGCTTCGCCAAGACTGTCTTTTCTTCCGATTCCCTGGTTATGACACACCGTGAAACGACTTGAGACATGCGTAAATCAAGAAATTCCCGAAAGCTCATCCATAAGTCTTTCCATTGATACGGCTCGATTGGAAAGATCGCTTCTCGAAGGCCCTCATTGCGTGGTTAAAAAATTGCCACTTTCAGTAACCCCTGGAGCGTCTCATAGACGCTCCACCAAGATTGACTTTTTCTCTAATTCCTTGATTATAATGCACCATCAAACAACTTGAGGAATGCATAAATTAAAAAATTCTCGAAAATATTTTCAGAGCACTTTCCATCGGTACAGTCCGATCAGAGAGATCACTTCTCGAAGGCCTCGATCATGTGGCATACAAACGGTTATTTTTGAACCCTCACGGAGCGTATCAGAAACGCTCCGCTAAAATGTGTTTTCATGCACACTTCCGAAGATGATATCTCACACTTCCGAACACTGTTCAAACTTTTCAAAAACTCGAAAGTTCACAAGAAACCCTAGAATAACACCATGAACGCAACTGATTTCTCTGAATCCTTCCTGGTTGGCACAATTATCGAGACAAAGTTTAAATGAACACTCCCGACGACGGAGTGTATGCTACGTGCGCCCAAATTTTGATCAGATCGATTAAACTTCACTTAGTCCTTAAGATTTAGCCAGTATAATAAGTGCCACATGGCATTCTGCCAATGGAATAGTACTGGCGCATGTAGCACATGCGCCAGGTCTCCCCTAATTGCCTATAAATACAGGCCTCCCCTTTTGCATATTCTAGAATTGAAAATTGTAACGAAACTCTGCACAAATAGCTCCAAAAATTTGAAACCCTCCATATATCTCTCCCTCCAAACACTTAGGTTGTATTCCACCTCATTCTAGCCCATACACCTCACCTACAAGGCCTTTCATGCCATAGAAGGCCTTATTCTAGCCCCTTCTAAGGTCATCCAAGCTCAAATCAAAGCATCTATGGAAGTTTGAGAGTGTCTGAAGGCCAAATGTGGTATTCTCTTTTACATTTTTGTCATCCCCAACTCCTCTCTTCTCCCTCCTAACCTACTTAGGTTATTCTCTATTTTAAACCCTATCTTTTATCCCCCATTCTTGCATGCTTGAGACAAGAGAGCTCTTAGTTCATGCTTAGAGGAAAGCTTGTAAGAACCACTGTGTAGAGAGATCTCTCACTAGCCTATTCTAATATGGTATGGCCTTGGAGCACCTTGATTATGTGGTGTAGTCTCTAGCCTTGTATGATTTCATGACCCCCTTTGCATATGACTATCTTGTTCATATTTTGTGTGTTTGGCATTATTTTCATATTTATAGTCATGTTTTTCAAAACTAGCATTATCCTTATGTTCATGTCATTTTTAGGTTCCTTATTCAAATGTTCTCTTTAAAATGGTTCTAAGAGTTGGCCTCTTGAAGTTTAGGATGAGAGGCTAAGTAATCATGCCTTAGAAAAGCTCCCCACTAACCCCCAACTCACATTTTTGCATCCTTGAATTTCAACTTGTATAAAAAATGGTTTTCAAATTTATTGATTTCTAAGATTCTTATTCTCTTAAGCTTAGTGGTTGGAATGGCCCCATGGAACTCTCTCTCGAGTGGGTCTCCCTTTACATTGGCCATAGGAACCCTAACTTGTTAGAATGGTTCCTTATTTTAAGAATGATTTTTAAAACCTTCTTCTTAAACATGGTTTTTAAAAGTTCATTCTCTCCATCTTTGCATTAAAAATGGCTTCTCAAAAGTTGTCATTATTATGTTGATTTTTAAATTCCCTACTCTTGTCAAGATAAAAGGTTATAATGGTTCTAAGGATGTTAGCCCAAGAAGACCACCTAAGAGGGGAGGTGAATTGGGTTTTATAAAATTTATATCAAATGATGCAACTAAAAAGAATTTAAGTACTTCAATAATGTTTAATTAAAGTATAAATCAAGCAAGCAAATAATGGAATACAATGCAAGCAAGTATAGTAAGCAAATAGGCAAAATAGAGCAAGAAAGGAAGAGTACCAGATTTATAGAGGTTTGGCTAACCTTGCCTACGTCCTATCTTCTTCGATACTCATGAAGGTATTCCACTATGTAAAACCCTTTACACAGCTATTAGTTTTGATACAAGTGCCCAGTTCACTCTTACAAGAGCTTTTCCCCAAGCTCTTACAAGCCAAGAGATTTTGTCCAAGCTTTTCTCAAACTTACAAGTGATTTTGTCCAAGTTTCACTCAAACTTACAAATATTTTTACCCAAAAACACTCAAACTCACAAGTTTACCAACCCACCCAATGAAATGAATAAAGGTTTTACAAATGACAACTCTCCTAGTAAGTAGATGAACAAGAATAGCTCAATAGAGAATCTTAATCACTCAGCAAAAAATGTAGCAGTAAGAGCACAACAGATTTTTAACTTTTTGCTCTTGATATAATAGATATAATCAATCTCCCTTATGTTTAGAAGCAGTAGGGACCTTGTATTTATAGCCGTGGATTGATTCTAGCTGTTGGTAGTAGATGATAGATCATTTGATGCAAGAACGCTGGAGTATATCGTTAAAAAATAGAGCCGTTACTGTCAATGAATCAACTCTTTTACTGTAGGGGTCGACTCTTTTTATGTTTCAATAGATTTTTCAAGACTCTGTCTAAAAGGGTCGACTCCTGAGTGGTAGGGGTCGACTCATTTGCCCCATTTCTAGGGCTTTCATTTTTTGATCCGACCCTCCTCCCTCTTATCTGAGAAACTGCCACTCACTTGACTTTCTTTCGGGGATCTAGTAGACTCTCTAGGTGACAGCGAAGTAGCCTTTAGCAAAAGAGCGGGCAGTTTCCATCCTTAATCCGAGAAGGCTTTACCTTGGACCGTAACGTAGGCTCGGTTAAGGGTGAGGAATGAAGGGGTATTCAGGCTCAAACAGTTTCTCTCTTTTTTTTTGGGGTGATAATAACCAGAACCACCTTGAGTAAGCTTTTTGCTGTTTTGTTCACCTTTCTTTTTCGGATGTCGCCATTTTCTTTTGAACTTGTTTAGATTGAGCAATCTTCTCCTATTTGAGGGGACTTTCTGTGGGTTGTAATGTGGCTGGGTTGCGGGTTTTTGAAAGGGTATTGAAGACTCAAGGTGTTATGTTATTTTTGGGGTTTGCCGGTGATCACCTTTTCAAATCTTTTTTCTTTTTTTTTTTTTGTGCAAACTTTTGCCCACATAGGGCTCATCATTTCTTTTAGTTTTTGTCTCGACATTACCACTTGCACAATCTATTGACTTCCCAGAGGCATCATATCGGTCATCATCTCATCTCTTTTTTTTTTTTTTTTGGGTATTACATTGTTTCCTTCCTCTTTTGATGTATGAGGAGGCTTTCTTTCTCTCGACGCTTCCTTTTCGTCACTTTCCTTTCCAAATTTACTTTCACCCATTGTGGGTGGTGATCACCAGAATGGGTCGCCCGAAGAGACATGATTTACCTCAAAATGGGTTTTTCAAGGGGAATTCTTTAAATTGTATGGTAGAAAAATGGATGACCCCTCTTCCTTTCAGATAAGATTGCTTAGTCTATGAAATTCAGTCTTAGAGTGTTGGCGTTTTCGTTTGAAGCAAGTAGGCGTTAGCTTAATTGTTCCGTTACTCGTACTTGCCCCAGTGTGGGGGGTGGTTCCTGGTTAGGGTGTTTGAATAAGAATTATTTATGGTTCGAGTGGGCTGACCAAGGGAATTGCTTTCTATTCCAGTGAACTTGAAATGATGGCTTCTCTTCCTTTCGAAGGTCTAACTACCAACTATTTTGCCATGGCATCCTCCGAGGGTCACCTTTTTGTGATCCACTATCTCTCTTTCCCTTTGCTATCTTCTTTTTGGATCAGAAATGGTCCCATAGATGAGGGTGTGCATACTATCCCCCCTTTTCAAGTTAAGACATAACAATAAGAGGGAAATTTCTAAGAAAGAGTAAGAACCGAAGATGATACATGCAAACTTTAAATTCTTTCTCTTTCATTTCAAAGGTTTTGTGCATATGATGAGTTCTTGATTAACAACAGGTAGAAGTAGAGTTGACAAAACAAAGTCAATAGGAAAGAAAAAAGCAAAATTTGATAAAAGAACATCCCTTTGATATCCATTTCCTTAGGTGGGCTTTGGGACTACGCCAGTATCTTCCATGCACCATCCATCGACTTCTTCACTCGGTTGTGCTGGATGAATTGATGCATTGGTTGAGAAGTGACAGAGATGGGTGGTCATAGTGCAGTCGGGAATCCTCCCTTTCCTTCTCCTTCCTCAGCAGGGTCATTGAGGTTGTGCATTCCATCTTGGGACCCTTGACGACTTTCCTTTGGTTGGACGGTTTTTTCTTGCTCAGCTTCTTGGGGTTTCGCGACTGAACTTGCTTCCAGGACTTGCGACGACTTTTCTTTAGCTTCTTCTTTTTCAGCTCCCTCTGTGTCAATTTCAGCAAACAGGCTATCCAAATCACCCTCGTTGAACTCGAACGGTGGGTTTGGTAATTTTGGCTCATAGATGCCCCAACCTATGTCCTCATAATCGAAGAGTTCCTCTTTCAGGCGGGCCTCAGCTTCAGCATATCTAGGGTGCAGGAACTCTTCTCCCCAGCCATCTATAGTTATAGTATCAGCGGGAATATTTGCAATAGGTTCATCCACGGGCCAGTCAAGGGGTTCTTGCTCTCCACTTGTGTTGTAAAGATAAATAGGGCATGGCGGTAATTCTTCCTCCCAGTCACTTTACTCCTCAGTTTCTGACTCGCCTTCGCAGTACTCTACAGTTATGATGCCATTCAGATCCGTCTCTTGTTTGGTAATGATGTTGACAACATGGTTTGACAAGGGATTCGTCGTGACATTATGAGTGGGGGTCAGTTTTGCTTCTTGGGTGTTGATGACCTTGTTATCAATGAGGTCTTGGATCTTATACTTTAAAGAGAAGCAGGATTCTGTATCATGCCCCTGCCCCCTAGAATGGTATTTGCAGGTAAGGGCAGGGTTAAAAGTTGGTGGCAGCGGGTTTGGCAACAGCCGCAGGGGAATAGGGTTTATGTGCTTGGATTTGATCAGCTCATGATAGGCCTCTGTTTGAGTGCATGCCAGGTGGGTAAATTCTCGATTTCGCCAGTTGTTTCTAGTGGGGTTGAGGTATGGTCGAGCTACACCAGGTCTAGGGGCGGGTGCTTGAACATTAGCAACAAGGATGTTGACAACCGGAGTAGTCGAAGGTGGTTGGGCTTGATACTGGGGAAAATATGGCTGCTGTTAGGCTGGCAGGATGGCAGATACCTCTCCTTCTTTCTTGCTAGTGCTTCGAGTAGTTGCTACTTTCTTGGCCGCATTTGCGAATCCCTCACTTGTCTTAGCATAGGGGCCTGTGATTTTGCTAGTTTTCAATCCATTCTTGATCATTTCCCTTTGCATTATCAGCTCAGAAAAGCTCTTTCTGATGCTCAGGCACAGACGCTTATAGTACAGACCTTGGAAGGTGTTTACAAACAGCTGCACATACTCTTTTTCTAGCAGTGGGGGGTTGACTTGAGCGGTTGCCTCCCTCCATCTCAGAGCGTAATTCTTGAAGCTTTCTTTCTCACCTCGAGTCGTCATCATCATCAGGGCACATCGGTCCATAGTTAGATCACTGTTGTGGTAGTATTGGGATCGGAAGGCTGAGACCAATTCATTCCAAGTTGTTATCTTCCTCAAATCTAAACGGGCGAACCATTGCAGTACGCGCCCAATCAAGCTATGTTGGAACAATTGTATCAGGAGTTTGGGGTCATTCCCATGATCGCTTAATGCTCCGACGTATAGCCTCAGGTGAGCCACGGGATCCCCACTTCCATCATACTTTTGGAAATCGGGCATCTTGAATTTGGGTGGCCTTGGGTGGTCGGGAAAGAAACATAGCTCGTCATAAGATGTCCCACTGAAGGTGTCATGACCTTGTAGGCTGTGTGGGGACTCTTCTAAGCCTTGTATCTTAAGATCGAGAGGGTTCGGGTCTTCCTTCTTTGATGTGGCTGTTAGCAAGATGGTTTCAAGGTTGTCCTCTTCTTCTTCCTCTGTATACACTGCTTTGGGGAGTTCTTTGTTCTTTCCTATATTGTCGGTTCGCAGGACGACCCTCGGCGGGATTGTTTCAGTTTCATTGGGGTGGGACATAGAGGTTGACGGATTCATGGGAGGTCCTTTGAAGGCCATTAGTTGCATGAACTTGAACTTCTCATCTATCTTCACCTTCATTTCATTCATTTCTTCGCGTGTCACTAAATTATTCTGTTGATCGGGAGTGTTGCCTTCACTTGACATTTGTGCTGCTCGTTGTCAGGTGAGGACTGGTGTTCGGAGGATAGGGGACACTCGTGTTCCTTTCTTTCTTTCTTGGAGCAATGGTAACCTAAAATGCAAGCAGTCTTACCAAAAACTATTGCTAGTCTTTTGATGAGACGAGAGAGGGGGTAAAAAATAAAGAAAAACAAAATAAAATGATCATATGTTAGGTTTTGGATTTGGAAAGATTTTATGCAATGCATGTCCTAGGGGTGCCCCTGCCTTTTTGATGGGAACTAAGCATGATGCTTTGGCTCATGTCTGAAGATAGGGGGTTGCCCCTGCATGCAATACTATACCTGCGCCTATTCATTCATTCATTTATTTATACATTTATTCGTTTGTCAACAAGAACAATTTTATTAAGATGAATTCTCTTTGGTACATGGAATTTCTAAAAAATACATTAAAATGGGGAGGGGAAACATTTTCCTTGGGACTTCCGCCTATTCTATATTTACATTATGGGATCCTAAACTACTCTTGAGTCTTCGAATTCGCCTTATTGAACGGGAGTTAGTAGGAGACCTTGATTTGAAATGCCCTTTCGTCTTCTTGGTAGCCCTATCTCCATGAGCAGAGAGGGATTAGGGCCCCTCTTTATGAGATGACTTTGATGCATGCCATGAACCCTTAGGGTCTCGTTGTACCCTTAGGAGTTTTGGGCTTGATTTGAGCGAAAAGGTCATTGGGCCTTTCTCTGGGTGTTGATTAGATGCACGAAGATGCAATGACTTGAGTTACTTTAGGAGCTCTTGTCTTGAAATGAATTCCGATGCATGAGCGGTTATGATGCATATACATAATAAAATGGTATGAATTGAATAGTATAACAACGCGAATTGAACAGAGTATAAAAGGGAAATAAAACGATTGCCCTTTCCTCCTTGGTTTTGAAATTGACGTGTGTGTCCTAAATCGAGCAGAGGTTCGGTAATGCATGGGGTGCTACATGAGCATGAGGTTGGGGGTTTGCTAATGCTTCCTAAAAAGCTCGGTTCCCGAACGTTCAAATCTCTGGCGTCCACCCCCGAAAGGGCGAACTCCATCTATGGTTGGTGGTTCAAGCGGGGGAACAATCAAGAGACCGAAGGCTAAGAAATTGACACAGCATCTGCCCACAGTCAATATACTGTTCTCCTTTCTATCTAGAAGGGTAGTAACCAGGTAATATATGCAATATGCAAATGCAAGTGAGCGCATCAAGTGTGTGTGAAATTTTCAAAAATGGAGGAAAGGACCCAACAATACACATCAGATCCTGTCCATTCATTGTCGTGCCCAGATTTTTCGCACTCGAGGAATACACACACAAGCGAAAAAAATGCTGTACTCTCTCGTTAGAACTCACCCTCTTAGAAGAATGAGTGCGACTAAGTTTGAATTGAAAATAGATTTGAATAAATGGCTTTTAGAAAAAAGATTTGGAGTCGCCATCTAACTTGATTAAGGTGAGTTAGGTCACCTAAAAACTAAGAATAATCCAAAGACTACACTCAGAGTTTTTGGAAAAGGATTTTGAAAATATCCTCAAGAGAGGGTTTTTAAGAAAAACAGGTTGTTTGGCAACCTTTGGAAAACATTTAGCCCTTTTTAGAAAAATAACTCCTCTTGGTCTTTGAAAACAGTGATTCTAGGTTCGGAGGTTGGTTACGTGTAGGGAAAACGCACTAAGCCATCACCTTACCCCGCCCTTTCAGTACCTACATGTCAATCTACCCTAGATTCACCTATGAGAGTCTTCAACTAACTAATGTTCAATCCTATTTACTTAGGAAAAGAATGTTTATAAAAGAAATTAACATGATGCATGATATGCAAGTGTAATAGAAAAGAGAATTGAAAAATAGATTTGGAAAGAGATTTGATTTGATTTGAAAAGAGATTTGAAGAGATAGAATTGAAATTGGAAAGTTTTAGAAACTGAAAATAAAGATTTGAAAATAGATTTTTGGAATTGGAAACTTGAGATAGATATGGAATTGGAGATTTGAAAAAGATTGTGAAATTTGAAATTTGAAAGAAATTGTGGAATTTGAGATTTGAAAAATGTTGTGACCGCACCCATGAGGGTTGCCTATGTATCCTTTTGGAGGAATCAGGTTAGTTGTAGTTCGGACAAGAGTCCAATTGAAAATAGAAGAGTTAATTTGAAGAAGGTGATTGAATTGGAAGATTGAGAGATTGAGCTTTGAATAGAGGATTAAAAATTGGAATTTGAAATTTTGGAATTGAAAAGATTGAATTTTGATTTGAAAAGATAAAACTTGGAAGAGAGATTTAGACTTTTTTTGAAAAGGCGAAGGTTTAGGAAACCTAGACTTAGGAACTTAGAAAAGAAGGATTGGACTCGACTTGGAAAATTTTTAGAAAAGATTTGACTCGAATGTTGGAATTGGAAGATTTAGGAAATGATTGAATTTAGGAAAGATTCGAATTAAGAAAGGTCCGATTTAGGAAAGTTTCGAAATAGGAAAGTGTCACTTTTGGAAAGTTTCGTTTTAGAAAAGTTTAGATTTAGGAAAGTTTCGAAATAGGAAAGTGTCACTTTTGGAAAGTTTCGTTTTAGAAAAGTTTAAATTTAGGAAAGTTTTGAAATAAGGAAGTTTTGAAAGTTGGAAATTTTAGAATTTGGAATGTTTTGAAATAGGGAAGAGTTGAAGTTTTAGGAAAATTTAGAATTTAGAAAGATTTGGGTTTAGAAAGATTTAACTTAAGAAAATTTTGAATTTAGTAAGCTTGGAATTTGAAAAGATTTGAAATTTGGAAAGTTTTAGATTTAGAAAGTTTTAGAGTTTGAATTTTAGAAAATCTTGAAATTAGGAAAGGTTGTGTTTAGGAAAGATTTGAAAACTCGGATTTGGAAAGTTAAGATTTGGAAAGGGATAGAATTAGGAAAGGGTTGAATTAGGGAAGATTTGAAAATTGAGTTTTAAAATTTAGAAAAGATTTTTATGTTCAAGTTTTGGAAACTTAAGATTTAGGAAAGTAGAAGTTTAGGAAAGATTTGAATTAGGAAAGAGTTGGATTAGGAAGGGATTGGATTTGATTTCCAAAAGAAAAGGTTGGATTTTGTTTCCAAAAACGGAGGATTGGATTTGGTTTCCTAAACGAGAATATTTGATTTGGTTTCCTAAAGGGAAGATAGGATTTGGCAAGGATTTGGAAAGAGAGATTCTAGAAACCCTAGATTTGGAAAATTATAGTTTTGACGTAGAAAATAGGTTTTGAAAACGTGTATAGTTTGGATGTGAAAACAAGAGGTTTTGGAAACCTAGATTTGGGACAAAGTTTGAAAATCATGTTTTTGGAAAGAAAGTTAGGGTTTCCTAATTGTGGGTTCTAGGGCTTGACTTGGGCTCTAAGAAAAGAGTTTTTGGAAAGTGCGTTTTTGGAAATGAAGGTTTTAGATAAAAAATCCTAAGGAGGAGTTTTTGGAAAGTGTGTTTTTGGAGATGAAGATTTTTCGA
Organism: Euryodendron excelsum; assembly: GCA_033060915.1. NCBI lineage: Eukaryota > Viridiplantae > Streptophyta > Magnoliopsida > Ericales > Pentaphylacaceae > Euryodendron > Euryodendron excelsum. The sequence continues at coordinate 26,975,393 of CM065399.1, forward strand.
AGAAAAATTCTAGAGGTGCGTTTCTAGAGGGAAGATTTTGGAAAGAGAGTTTTTGGAAAGATTTTTTAGAGACAATTTTTCTAGGAAAAAAACCTAGAGAACGTTTTTGGAAAGTGAACTTTGAAGAGAACGTTTTGGAAAGGAGTTGAAAAAGGAAGTTTTGAAAAGTAGATTTTTGGAGGGAGTTTTTTGAAAACAACTTTGGAAAGGAGAGTTTTAGGAAAGTATGTTGAAAAGGAGATTTTTAGGAAGAGATTTGAAAAGAAAGTTTTTGAAAAGTATAAAAACACATCACTTTCCTAAAGCGATTCTAACCATAAGAAGGTTAGAACCACTTTAAGAAAATGGTTTTGAAAACAATAATATTTGAAAATATGGAGCATAAAAGTCACTTTGAATATAACACTTTCCTAAAGCAACCCTAGTCATGGAAAGACTAGAATTACCCTAGGATTGTGGTTTTGAAAACAAGTTTTTGAAAAGAGGATTTTAATGCAATTTTGAAAACAAGTTTGAAAACGATTTGAAAAACAACTTTGAAAACGGTTTTTGGAAGATGCAAGATCATGATATGCATAATGCAATTTTGGGGTCGTGAACATACGAGGCTAAGGCTTCACCACATAATCAAAGGGGCTGGACCCACGTGGTCTCTGGTTAGACTAGAAGAAAGCCCCCGATACGGTGACTCTTCAATAGCCCAATCCTACACATGAACGGGGAATCCCCTTGTTTCAAGCATGCAAAGAAAGGGGGGAAAGAGATGGGGGATTAAAATAGAGAAAACCCAAATGGGTTAGGAGAGAGAAGAGAGAGGGGGGAAGTGCGGAAATTTAAATAGGGAGCCTACCGTATGTTTTGTTTATTTTGCGCGCCTTGCTTGTCTTCAATCTTCGGTCTTCGTCTTGATCTTCGTCTTCAATCTTCAAGAGTCGCCTTCAATCTTCAAACTTCAGATTACAGCTCTTCAAGTCTTTGAAGGAGGGTTGAAGGTTAGTGTATGAGTGTATGGGGGTGTGTATGAGTGTATAGGAGGCTAGGGTTTAGTGTATGGTGGCTAGGGTTTGGAAAACCTAGGGAAGCTAGGGTTTAGGGAGTGCACGAGCTTTGTATATCAAATTATATGATTTTTGGACTGAGTTTACGGACCCCTTTTACGTTGGAAGAGACTCCGTATTTATAGAAGTTGGACAACACTGGCGCCTATTGCAGTGGCGCTAGGCCAAATTTTACACTGGCGCCACTAGGAGTGGCGTTAGGCCATTTTTTGGCTTGGCGCCACTAGTAGTGGTGCCAGCCATTTAGGAAATGTTTAAGGTCGGCTTTGACTAGATTTGGGCGCCTATACTAGTGACTACTATGCAATTTTTAGCCTGACTTCACTAGGAGTGACTCCGAAAAGTCCGGGAAGGATTTAAGGGACCAGGAATGGCCCGGAAGGCTGGAAAAGAGCAGGAACACTTAGAATAGTGTCTCGGAGGTATTTGACTTGAAAAGTGAGGATAGAATGTGTCGGAAGGATTGACCGGGCCTTTAGGGGCAAAACGGTCAATCGGATCGGGAAGTTGCCGAGACAGACTCAGATTGTCCCGAAAGAAGACTTGGGATTTGGAAATATTATTTAGAATGTTCCCAAAGGTTTTCGGTTTGATACCCAGAGCCGGTGTGGTCAGAAGAGGCGACCGGCCCACTAGGGGCAAAACCGTCATTTCGCACCGGGTTTGCCGGAACTGACTCGGAAAGGTAGAGGAAGGTTGAGAATACTATAAAAAGTAATCTTAGAAGGTTACCGGTTTGATACCCAGAGCCGGTGTGGTCGGAAAAGGAGACCGGCCCACTAGGAGCAAAACGGTTATTTTGCACCGGGTTAGCCGGAACTGACTCGGAATGATCCGGAAAGGTAGAGGAAGGTTGAGAATACTATAAAAAGTAATCTCAGAAGGTTACCGGTTTGATACCCAGAGCTAGTGTGGTCGAAAAAGGAGATTGGCCCATTAGGGGCAAAACGGTCATTTTGCACCGGGTTGGCCGGAACTGACTCGGAATGATCCGGAAAGGTAGAGGAAGATTGAGAATACTATAAGAAGTATTCTCGGGAGGTTACTGGTTTAATACCCAGAGCCGGCATGGTTCCCGGGGCATTCAGATGCCTAGGGGTGAAATGGTTATCTTGATCGGAAAGTCTCGAAAAAGGTCCAAGGGGTAGTTTGGTCATTTTTCACCGAAGTGGGCTAACAGACACTGGTGTTGACCTGGGTTTTGAGTGTTTTCGCCATTCTAACGGCGGTCGTCGTGACACAGGGGTTTGTTGGCAATTCCCTATATCGACCTATTTGTGAGTATTTCCGCTACTCTAACGGTTGTGATATTTACGAGTATTTTCGCTACTCGGACCGTCTCGAGGAATAAACTGTCTCGAGAGAGGGATTGGAAAGGGGTCTTACCGTTTTCAAAAAGACGTGCCCGAGTTGGAACCGTCTCGAGGAATAAACTGTCTCGAGAGTGGGATTGGAAAGGGGTTTTACCGTCTTCGAAAAGACGTGCCTAAGTTGGAACCGTCTCAAGGAATAAACTATCTCGAGAGAGGGATTGGAAAGGGGACTTACCGTCTTCGACAAGACGTGCCTGAGTTGGAACCGTCTCGAGGAATAAATTGTCTCGAGAGAGGGATTGGAAAGGAGACTTACCGTTTTAAAAGAAACGTGCCTGGATTGGAATAGATTTACCGTCTCGAGGAATCAACTGTCTCGAGAGAGGGGTTGGAGTTGGAAAGGAAAGGACAATGCCCCTAAGGGCATTTTGATCATTTTGCCTCTATTTGGGTCTGGCAGGCCCGCAAGGCGATGGACAGACGAGATTTGGACTTGGAAAGTTGTTTTGATTGGAATATATCCACAATGACTTGAATACAAGTCTGGACGGAGTGTAGACTGCCGAGCGGTCAAAAATGGGATGCTTACATTCATCACATACACAACAATAAAACGTGAAATAAAATTTGAACAAAAGGTCCACTTACAAAAGAAAAATGCAAAGAGTTAGTAACTTTTCAAAAAACTCAATACAAGGCGAAATTGATGGTTAATGTAAGAGCATGAATGTAAGTAATGAATGCAAGTGATGACACTTGTTTAAAAATTGTTTTGAAAAATAAGACTTGCTTTGGAAACATGAAAAAATTTGAAGAGTGGATAAAACTAGTATGCGAAACCGGAGATTCTGGGTGAGCGAAGGGTGAAGGGACACGTTAATGGCCTAACCTCTAAGTGTCCCTAGTGGAGTCGGCAGCTGTCGCCTCCCAGTTTTTGGGTCTAATGCCCTTTCGGCTCGGAGACAAAAGCACGAAACTCTGTCACTAGAACTCGTCCTCCTAGAAGGGCAAGTGCGACTAGGTTTGAATTGAAGATTGGTTTGATTAAGGGCTTTTTAGAAAAATAGGAGTCACCACCTAACTTGATTAAGGTGAGTTAAGGCACCTAATTTAAGTGTTAATCCAAAGATTAAACTTAGGATTTTTGAAAAAGATTTTGAAAACTTCCTCAAGAGAGGGTTTTTAAGAAAATAGGTTGTTTGACAACATTTGGAAATATTTAGGTCCTTTTGGAAAATAATTCCATTTTGGTCTTTTGAAATCAGAAATCTATGATCCGGGGGTTGTTTACGTGTAGGGAAGATATTCTAAGATCATTGCCCTATCCCGCCCTTTCGGTACCTACATGTTTACTCACCATTTATTCACTCACTAGAATAACCAGTTACCATTGTCCACTTAATATCCACTTTTAGAATTTTAAAAATAGAGTTTCGTCATCACTTCTTTGATGAATGATACATGATGCAAGTTTGGAAGGAGTTTGAAAACATAAGAGTTTTGTAGGAGTTTGAAACAAAGACTTTGAATTGATTGAAGTTTTTGAAAAAAGGATTGGAGTTAAAGTAGAAGTTATGACTGCACCATTTTAGGTTGTCTACGTATCTCATTTGACGAGAATCAAGTCATTCGTAGTTTGGGCAAGAGCTCGATGGAAAATAGGTGCATTAGGGCCTTTGGAAAGTTTTGAAGACACTTGAAAGTCTTTGGAGAAAGAGAACTTGGGAGTTTTGATTTTAAATCGGGTAGTGGAGTGTTTTGAAACAGAACTTTGGAATTTCTAAAAGGGGGTTTTGAAATGTATTTAGAATGACTCAAGGGAGTTTTGGAAATGGTTTGAGGTAAATCAAGAGAGCTTTGAAAATGTCTTGAAGTCTTGTTTGGAAACTAAGGAGATAAGATTTTGGAATGTTAAAAAGTTTTCGAAAATGGTTTTTGAATGCGCCTAAGACTTTGGAATTCTAATATGGACAACCTTTGAAGTTGTTCTTGACATATCACATTCCCTTGGAATCCCTAACCATAAGGAGGATAGGGACACATGAGGGTTGTGAATTCTTGAAAGTATTTTTAAATATAGAGTGTAGGAGATTTTGGAAGAATGGGTTATGAGAATAGTTTTAGATAGGGAGAACCTTGATAAGAGGTCCATGAGTTGGAACCTTGAAGTACACCAACCTAAGTTGGGTTGGTCTAAGGTTAGGGGTGACCTAAGGTTAACTAACTCAGGTTAGGTTAACCTAAGGTTAAAGGGACTTTGGGTTAACTAACTTGGGTTTGGTTAACCTAGGGTTGGACAACTAGGGTCAAGTTAACCTAGGGTTGGTTAACTAGGGTCAAGTTAACCTAGGATTGGACAACTAGGGTCAAGTTAACCTAGGGTTGGAATAACTAGGGTCAAGTTAACCTAGGGTTAGATAACTAGAGTCAAGTTAACCTAGGGTTGAATTGGAGGATGGTTTTGAAATGTGGTTTAATGCATTTGGAAAAGGATTTTTGAGAAAAACAAGTCATGTTATGCAAAGGATTTTGGTAGACAACCATTTTAAAGATCATTTCCATGAAAATTTGACTCTAGCCAACAATATGGTTTATATGGTTGATGTTTGGAGACCATTCCAAAGAAGGTTTCCTTATGACCATTATAACCATTATCTTGATAAGAGTAGGGATTTCAAAAATCAACACAATGATGACAACTTTTTGAAAAACCATTTTTAGTGCAAGGATGGAGGGAATGAACTTTCGAAAATCATTTTTTAGAAAAAGATTTGGAAAGCCATTTTTAGAGGAAACCACTCCAACAAGTTAGGGCTCCTATAGCCAATGTGAAAGGGAGACCACTCAAGAGAGAGTTCCATGGGGCCATTCCAACCTCTAAGCTTGTGAGAATGGAAACCCGAGGAAAAGAGTTTGAAATCTACTTTTATGTAAAAATAAAGAGATAAGGGAACCATTCTAACAATTTAGGGTTCCTATGGCTAATATATAAGGGAGACCACTCAAGAGAGGGTTCTATGGGGCCATTTCAACCATTAAACTTGAAAGAATAAAAACTTTGGGAATTAGAAATTTTGAAAAACCATTAACATGCAAGTTGGAATGTAATGATGCAAAAGTGAGAGTTAGGGGTTAATGGGGGATTTTCTAAGGCATGGTTTCCAAGGTTTCATCTTAAACTTCAATGGACCAACTCTTAGAAACCTTTGAAAGGAGTATGGAGATTGAAAGTGGTATGGAAATAAGAGTAATGCAAGCTTTGTAGAGCATGGTTATAAATATGAAAATAAAGCCAAGCACACAAGACATGATCAAGATAGCAAAATAGAAGAGGGTCATGAATACATATAAGGCTTTAGGCTACACCACATAATCAAGGGTCTCCTAGGCCATACCATCTTAAAGTAGGCTAGTGAGAGATCTCCCTACACGATGGCTTCCATTAACTTTTCTCTAGACATGAACTAAGAGCCCTCTTGGCTAAACATACAAGGAAGGAGGGGGGGGTTGAAGATGGGGGTTAAAATAGAGAATAGTCTAAGTAGGCTAGAAGGGAGAAGAGAAGAGTGGGGGAAGACAAAAAAAATATAGAAGAGATACCACCTTCACACTTGTAGTCTTTAATGGATGCCTTGACTTGAACTTGAGTGGCTTCAAATAGGCTTGAGGGGTCGGAAAGTGATGTTTAATGGTGTATAGGGCTATGTAAGTGAAGTGTATGGGCTAGATGGAGGTGGAATCTATCCTAAGTGTTGGGGGAATGGAATGTATGTAAAGGTTCGAGGTTCTGGAGTAGTTTTAGCAGAGCTTCGCATCAATTTCGGAGTTACAATATGCAAAGGGGGTGCTGGTATTTATAGGCAATCTGGAATAGGCCTGGTGTATGTGCTACATGTGCTTGGCCAAAATTTGTGCTGGGGCATGTAGCATTGTTCCATTGCCAGGATGACACGCGGCACCTTGTGTACTGGTTAAATCTCGACGGTTGATCAAAATTTGGTTGATCTGATCAAAATCTGGGCGCATGTAGCATACGCTCCGTCACCGGGAGTGGTCATCTAAACTTTGTCTCAATAATTGAGTTAACCGAGAAGGTTTCAGAGGAGTCGGTTGCACTCGGAGTGTTCTCCTAGGGTTTCTCACAAACTTTCTTGTTTTTGAGAAGTTAAAATGGTGTTCAGAAGTGTGAGATATCATTTCAAAAAATATGCATAAAATGGCATTTCTACGGAGCGTTTGTGATATACTCCGTGGGGGCCCGAAAGTAGCTATTTTTGTGTCGCATGATCAAGGCCTTCGGGAAGCGATCTCTTCGATCAAACCATACCGATGGAAAGTACTTGGGAAATACTTTCGGGAATTCCTTGATTTGTGCATTTCTCAAGTCGTTTGATGGTGCATTATAATCAGGAAATTGAAGAAAAAGTCAACCTTAGCAGAGCGTCTGTGAGACACTCCAAGTGTTGTCGAAAGTAGTAGTGTTTGAGCCATACGATGAAGGGTTTTGGGAAACGATCTACCCGATCGAGCCATATCAATGGAAAGATCTATGAACGAACTTTTGGGAATTCCCTGATTTACGCATTTCTCAAGTCGTTTAACAATGCGTTATAACCAGGGAATCGGGAGAAGCGGGAATTTAGGCAACTCTCCGGGGAACTTTTGTGAGACGCTCTGGGGAACTTTTATCGAGTCGTGAGTGTTTAGCATCATAAAGTCTTCTTTAGGTTAAACAGGGGTGTGTGACAAGACCTGCCATTTAGTAACCTAGGACCGGTGCTGTTTTGGGGCGCGTTCGGGTTGTTAAGGGCAAAATGGTCATTTTGACCTGATTTGGTTGAAAATGGTCGGGAATGGATTGGAGCGTCATGTTAAGCATGCCGATTCGTTTAGGGACGATCCCGGGAGGGTCTTTTACTGTTCGATGGGATCTGTGCGGTGTCGGGGTGTTCAGGGATAAAACGGTCATTTTGACCGAAATTAGTTGGAATGGGACCGGAATTGGTCCGAATGGCATGCGGAGTATGCCTAAGTGCTTAGTAACATTTTGGAAGGGTGGACTTACTGTTTTGATGAATTTAGAACTTTCTTAAAACGTGCCTGGAGGCCTTAGGGGCAGGTTTGGTCATGTTTCACCAAGTCGGGCTAGTAGGCGCCGGTGTTGACCTAGGTGTTAGTTCCCGAGACCGTCCAGTCCCGGAAAACTACCTGTGCAGTGTTGGTCTTAGAGAATGTTTGGTCTCAGAGAGCTACCTATAGGGTGGTGTTGGTTCTTGAGAACGCATGGTCTCAGAAAGCTACCTGTGAGGGTAGTGTTGGTCTCCGAGAACGCCTAGTCTTGGAGATCTACCAAATGACGGAGATTCTACATTGGTGGGCTAGCAGGTACCAGAAGTGAACTGTTTGGAACTTGATAAGATGTTAGTCCCCGAGATCGCCCGACCTCGGAGAGCTACTTGAATGGCGTTGGTTTCCATGACTGCCCATCCCGGAAAGCTGCCTAGAATGCCTAGGGGCATGATGGTGCTTATGGCTCCAGCGAGACCTTGTGGGCCTAAGAAGCGACCAGTTGACTGGATTTGGGGTTTGAACGACTCGTCTTGAGCTTGCATGGGTTGTGATGTTTGAAAATTGAGTCCGGTCGGGTCGGAGATTGCCGAGCGGGCAAAAATGAGGTGCTTACAGTCGTGATAGAAATCTAATAATTAATTTGCACACTTAAGTAGAATTATTAGATCATTAAACCAAGTTTTGTTATCATCAAAATCAATACATTGGGTCAACAAAGGAAACCTTCTTCGGAATGGTTTTCAAACATCAACCATATAAACCATATACTTGATTAGAGTTAATTTTCATGGAAATGATCTTCAAAAGGGTTGTCTACCAAACTCCCTTGCATAACGTGATTTGTTGTCCAAAACTCCTTTAAAAAATGCATAAAATCACCTTTCTAAAACCTCTTTCCAACCATAAGCTAACTTAACCCTAGTTCAATCCACCCTAGGTTAGCTTGACCCTAGGACAACCAAACCCTAGGTTAACCTAACCTTAGTTAGTTAACCCTAAGTCGTCTAAACCCCTTTTCAAAACCACCCTTTAACCCTAGGTTAACCTAACCTTGATTAACCCTAAGTCACCTTGACCCTAGGTTAACCTAACCTTGATTAACCCTAAGTCACCTCCACCCTAGGTTAACCTAACCTTGATTAACCACAGGTCATCCAAATCCTAGGTTAACCTAACCCAAGTTAGTTAACCTTAGGTCCCCTTAACCCTAGGACAACCTAACCTTAGTTAGTTAACCATAGGTCACCTTAACCCTAGGTTAGCCAAACTTGAGTTAGTTAACCTTAGTTCAACCCAACCTGTGTTAGTAAGCTTCAAGGTGCCAATTCAAAGACCCCTTTTCAAATAATCTTTCAACTCAAAAATCATTTTCATAACATATTTTCAAAACATCCCACTCCCATAAGATTTCAAAAATCAACTCCAAAACCTTTCAAATATCCCCACACTCCATGCCTCCACGAAGTTCTCTTAAATTTGTCTCAACTAAGATAGCTAGACATTTAACATTTTTCAAAAACTATTTTCCAAATGCTTTCATGGACTCACAACCCTAAGGTGTCTCCAACCTTTTATGGTTAAGGATGCCAAAGGAAGGTGATACATTAAATACAACCCTCAAGGTTGTCCATGTTAAGGTTCCAAAACTCTAAGTGTTTACAAAAACTCTTTTCAAGAATGATTTTCAAATATCACATTCTTGAAACAACCCTAACCCTTCCATGGTTAGGATTGGTCAAGTGTAAGTGAGATATTCAAGAGGGGTTCCATAACCCTAAAAGTTTTAAAAATCAAAGAGAAAGTCTCTAGCCCCTTGTCAAACATGTCTTCAAAACTCATAACCCCAAAGGAGTTTAATTCTTTAATGACTAACCTCTTAAAGGTGATGAAATATTCAACACGCCTTTCATAGGGTATATAAAAACTATTTTCAAAAATCATTTCAAGATAAGTACGTTAGAGCTCTTCTGAGTCTAAATCTAATTCTGAAGTCCATAACCAAGTTTTCCAAACTTTCAAAAATCTCTTGAGTAATGTTCAAAAATATTTCAAAACACTTCAAACATCCTCAGTCCTATTTCATAGGCATTTTTCTAAACTCTCAAGTTCTCTTTTTTTCAAAGATCTAAAAGTGTCTTCAAATATTTCCAAAGGCCTTAATGCGCCTATTTTCTATCGGGCTCTTGTCCGAACTACGAATGATCTGATTCTCACCAAATGAGATACGTAGGCAACTTAAACTAGTGTGGTCATAACTCTTATTTCTACCCAAGTTCCCTCTCCAAAACTTTCCAATCATTCAAGATTTCTATTTCAAATTCCAATCAAACTATCATATTATTCAAACATTTTTCTCAAGACTTGCATCATGCATCATTTATCCAAAAAGTGATAACTAAACCCCATTTTCAAAACTTTAAAGTGTCTATTAAGTGGATAATGGCAACCTATTATTCTTGTGAGTGAACAAAAGGGTGATTATATATGTAAGTACCGAAAGGGCGGGGTAGGGTGATGATCTTAGGATATCTTCCCTACACCTAACCAACCCCCGGACCATAGATTTCTATTTTTGAATGACCAAAATGGAGTTATTTTAAAAAAGGGCTCAAAACTTTTCAAAGATTGTCAAATAACCTATTTTTTGAAAAACCCTCTCTTAAGGAAGTTTTTCAAAACCTTTTTGAAAAACCACAAGTTTAATCTTCGGATTAGTTTTAGGTGCCCTAACTCACCTTAATCAAGTTAGGTGGTGACTCTTATTTTTCTAGAAAGCCCTTAATCAAATCAATTTCAAGTTTAAACCTAATCGCACTCGTCCTTGTAGAAGGATGAGTTCTAATGACAGAGTTTTGTGTTTTTCTCGAGCCGAAAGGACTTCGTTAAAAAATTGGGGCGCGACAGCGGCGATGCCCCAAATAACACATCTTCCTCCCTTAGCCAAATAACGAGAATTAGTTTTAACATTACAACAGGGACAAGCAAGACAACCTTTTGTGCTCCAACCAGGTATCATAGCATGTACTGGATAATCATGAATCATCCATAGTAACAACGCACACATTTGGAACATCTCATTACTTGCTGCATCATACTTTTGAACACCATTGTCCCATAACTCCTTCACCTCGTCTATTAAAAGGCTCAAGTATTCATCAACATCATTCCCACGTTCTTTTGGGCCATTAACAAGCAATCACAACATCAAGTAAAGCTTATTTATGCACAACCATAGTGGTAAATTATATGTCATCACAATAACAGACCACATGCAATGAGAAATGCTCATCGTTTCAAATGGGTTGAAACCATTAGATGATATTATTAGCTATCAACGAGAAGTACCTTACAATCCTTTGTGGAACTTTATCACTTTCATTATTAGGTTCATTGCCTTTCCCCTCATATTGTTTATATTTAGGCTTATGACAAATTTTGCAATCAACATGTTCAACATTCTCCCCCCCCAGTACAACATACAATCTTTAGGGCCTGCGTGAACCTTATGATAATCAAGACCCAAACCCACCAACAATTTCTTACTTGCACTAAAAGAATTTGGCAATATTTCACCCTCAGGAAGAGTATCCTTCAACAACTTAAGCAAAATATTAGAAGACTTGATACTCCACCCATTAAGGCACTTAATGTGCATCAATCGTATGACAGATGAGAGCAATGAGAAGTTCTGGCAGCCTGGGTATAACTCCTACTTTGCCTCCTTCAACAGCTTGAAAAAGTTCTCAGTTTTTTCGTTTGGACCATGTACACTGCCCCTTTCTGGGCCATTAACAGCCATTTCATGAGCAAGATTCGGCGGGAGAATACCAAATGTGTTATGTAACATTTCATGTAACTCATCATGCTCACCCGAATCAAGTTGCCCATTGTTTTCATTATCACACTCTTCAGGGTCCGCATCTTCCCCATGAAAAATCCAATTAGTATAAGTTCCAAGAAATCATCCACAAACAAAGGCTCTTTTACCACATCTATGCTTTTCAACTTGACATTCTTACATATCTTGCACAGACAGGAGATTTCTGTTGCATTCTTCTTATGCATGTCCTTATGAGCATATTCAATAAAACCTAGCATACCTTCTATATATCTCACATCCATCCTATTGATATTTACCCAACTCTTATCCGTACTTGTGTTCATAACAACAACTTTGAAGAACATGAAAATAAATAACCTCAATGCATAAATGAATACTTCTAATGCTTCAAAAGTGTAAGAATGATAATAGGCAACTATATATAATGCAAAACAAAATAAACAAGTGAGTGGTCATGTGATGAGTTCTACCACTACTCCAGTACTGATATTGAGCCGTGATTGCTGCCCCCATGAACTAATTATTAAGAGTTTTTCCTAATGAAACTCTGGGCACTTGTACTTATTCACCTAGAAAAAGAAAAAAAAATAGATAGTAAACCTTCAAGAGAGATAATTAAAGACATCATTTGCAGACCACTCATTTTATTCCACCTCATTAAGACTCTATCTCTCAATGTAGCATGGTTGATATAGGTTATTCAAAATTGTTTATTTGTGAGTTTTTTGTTTTATTATTTTATTTTCACATCTTACTGATAACAGAGCATCATAATGTGTTAGGTGACCTTGCTTGGGATTTTCTAAAATCTTATTGATTATTTTAATTTTTTTCTATTTGAATCCAACCTAGAACCTTCAATTATCACTTCTTCCTTTCTTTTTCCTTTCTTCAATGCAAAATGCCCAAAGCAAGGTTTCCTTCTACTCCTTAGTTGACATCACCCTTGCTGTTTTTTTAATTTGTTTAATTTGGGAATTGAGACTAAGATTTCTTATTTGTTTATTGACTTTTTTAATTAACAATAAAAGATGGTCCCCATTACATCCACATGCAAAAGTCATTAGATTGCAGTTACCCATATTCTTAACTTGCAAGTAAATGAATAAACAAGCATTCCCACTACAAACACACTATCAAGAAATCAATAAAAAAAAAGTCCCACAACTAACCGAAGTTTTGCATATAGAAGGAGAAGAAAGAATAAATCAGATAGAGAGAGAATGAGGAAACAAACCCTTATCCAGTCGGCAAACTACAACAGAGGATGGTCGTGGGTTATGGCAAAGGTCGGTGATGGCTAAGGCAAGACATGCAAATGATGAGAGAGAGAGAGAGAGAGAGAGAGAGAGAGAGAGAGAGAGAGAGAGAGAGAGAGAGAGAGAGAGAGAGAGAGAGAGAGAGAGAGATAAAAGAGTTAAAAAGAGCTGCCGACCTTATTCTCTTTGTCACTGATCTCTCTTAAATGATGCCGATCTCTTTTTCAAATCAAGATCTTCACATGCCCTTGTCAAACTTTTTAACACACAAGTTCTTCAAATTGCATTCTTAAGAGAGATTAAGATCATTAATAATCTACATATTAAGTAGAGTAATTAGACACTAAACAAAGTTTTGTTATCATCAAAATCAAGGTATGGAGTCAACAAAGCCTACCTTCACACTCGCCTCTCTCTCTCTTTCTCCCCCCCCCCCCTTGTGCTCAACCATGACCACCAAAAATTGACGACAACGGCTAAATCGATGGAAGTGAATACGTATCATAATTTTATAATTGAATCTAAAATTTTAAGGTTTGAAGAGAAAAAAACAAGAAAGGAATCTCAAATTAAGTTTTAATCTCTTTAATTTGTTGTAACTAATTTTGACAAATACAAAGCAACATATGGCCTCATGGACTCATGTAGGTGTGGATAGAGAGAGATGAGTCTACTATTATGATTTTTAAGCGACAGAGAAGTGTGTTGATTTAGATTGTTGAGTTTAAAGAGAGAATGAGAAAGAGAAGGTTGGGTTTCGATTTGAAGAGAGAACCCAAAGAGGAAAAGAGAGGATGGAATGGTGGATTGTTGGTAAGTATTTTCTATGTGGTTGGGTTTGAAATTGGGATGGGCTAGAGTGTGTTGCGCTATGATTTTCTATGTAATTGGGTTTGAAATTTAGACTGGTTGGAGTGAGTTAAGTGGGCTACCATATAAAGGGGTGAGCTACAAAATAATGGGTTGGGCTAAACTATATTTCTTATAAATTTACAATTAGTAAAAAAAATTTTTGGGCCAGGCTACCTTAGGCTATAGCCCAAGTTAGCCCTCTACATGGCTCTGCCCTTGATGAGGAGGAGGAGTAACAACCTTACCTTGCTTTGACAACTGATAAGAAGAGCATCAACCAAAGAAGGAAGAGAGATGGTTTCTTTCAATTGGGTGGATGACGGTGAATTAGAGTAGACATTTTGGGTTGTGAAAGGTGTGAACTGAAAAGTGAGCCCGCCCCTAGGTTTTGACAGAAATGATGTCGTTTTAATAGGGTATTTGTGGGGTTTAATGAAAGGCCAAAAATAAATGCTAGTAAATATTTATTACTGGAATTTAATAAAATGCCCTTACGAAAACCCCGTTAATGCTTGTTCTATACGGGGTTTGTTAAAAGCCCTAATAATTAAACCCCAGTAAAACCCTATTTTGTTATAGTGTGCAATGGCAAGTGATATTAAAAATTTAGCATAATAGAAAATATATTTTGAGTGAGTACAAAAGTTTCCAACAAAGAAAACCTTGAAGGACAGACAGAGACGAGCTTTTCCTCCAATCGTTGGCGGGCTTTTAGTGTAGCTTCATCCATGATGGTAATGGTGGTGGTGGTTGTTGTCATCTTCATTGATTGTTCCAGTCATGAGCTATAAGGGGGGTAGTCTTGGTAAGGAGGGCTTAACCGTCACCAATAGTGGTAAGGTGTTGGTAATAGTCCTTTCGCAAAAATTTCCGTTTTTAGTAGTAAGGTGTTGGTAATAAGTTCTCCTCCTCTATGCTACTGGAGACTGCAGAATTTTCCATTATCTGACTATAGTGCATACACATAATATCAAAAAAATTCTGATCTGATTAGCATAGCCTAATCTACATGATTAGAATCATACCTTTAAGATCTGTCTGGTTTGATCCCGAATATCAAGTAACAGCAATAAGCACGAATCAATTGCTTGAACTCAACCTTCGGACTTCTACTGTATCCCTTGTATGCGCTTTACTCTAAAGAGAATGAGCTTGTAGCTGCTAGGGTTTCTCTTCCTCACAAAAACGTGTATCTCCTAATTAAGAGCAAGTGTAACTCTAACTGCTCTTAGAGTGCGTATATATAGAGGTTACATTAGAGACCATAGAATTAGTATACCTAGGGCTTGTTACACAAATAAGGATTTCTAATTTAACTAGGATTAATCCCTATTTATGTAAATTATAATTTATACCACTAATGAATTATAATTGCATTCCCTGTCATACTAAAAATTATATTTCGAGCTTCATATTATTAAATACTTATTTATCTCCCCACGTTAAGATTACAGATACTCGTCTATTAAATTAAATTACAGACAATTAAATTTAATAGACTTATTCAATTCCTTGAGACCTTCCACTTAACTTAGTTGATATGTCAGATTCATAATCCACCTGCAGGGTTTGACATAATCAAAACTTATAAGCTTCCTCAAGGGGAGTATCATCAATCTCTATACCAGAACGTGAATTCCATCAATAATTAATGTTCACCATACACGTGATATTATTATCCAACTCACTGAGTTTGTTAACCCACAAAGAATCTCACTATTCTGTGAATCAAAACAATAAACACTACATGCACGTATCTATTTATTATATTAGGCTTAGGAACATAAGCACTTATAATAATCATGAGGTATTAATTGTTTTATATAGTCATTATAAAAACAATTATCTGAACACAGTTTTATTCAATACACACAAAGTGTACTAGTACAAAGAGTTAAAACTATACCGTTCCCCATGTCAAGATAGACCTATTAAAATCTTGTGCTACAGTGCTACTGATGGTATATCTAGTTCTATCTAAGACTGTGGACGATAAACTTATATTTCGTAAGAACTGATGATTTGATCTGCCGTGTGTAAGCTGTACTCTACACACCAAATCATCTACTATATAGAATAAGAAACACACATGCATAATCATTAAATAAATAACGCAATAGAAATATTGCTCATACTAATTTTTATTAAAATGAAATAACTAATTTATTAATAAATACTAAAATCATTACACAAAACATGTCTTTTATTATAAATCCTTAACATAGGCAACTCAACTCTAAGGAGAATTATTAATCCAGCCATCTTTGCTTGAATTCTAATGCACTTTTTAACACTATATGTTGGCATACTAGTGTCATATAATAAAGAAGAGGCTAGGCTATGCCTCTATCCCCATATGATTAGATTTTCATTTGGTCAATTCAGTGAACATTCAGCCCTTTATACAACTGCAGCAGCACTTTGAAATAGAATCATTCTATTACATCATGACATATATATGATTCATTATATGTAGGTATAGGTTGGTAGGTTTCGATTGCAAAATGACAAGACGAAGCTTCTGAGAAAGCCATCACCCGGACTGGATTTTCTTGAAAGTTTTTCTATGTGTTAATGGAAGTTTTATATACTTCTTTTTTAATTTCAAATTATATATATATATATATATATATAGATAGAAACGTGTGTCAATGTATGTTTATTACACTTTGCAATCACGCACTTTAAAAAAAAAAATTTCTAATTTAGGATTTTCTTTTTACTTGTAACAATAGAGCCTTTAAAATTTTAATTTATTGTAATACCAACGTATTTTATGTTAACTTCCATTTGAGAAATATACTTTTAAAATTGCATGTAACAAGTATATGACCTTTTTCAAGGTGACAAAGATGTAAATCTAATTATTTTTTCATCCAAAGACTTATTTGTATGGCACGTGAGAAGAATTGTAACTTTTATATGATTTTTAATTACATTATTTCTATCACAAAGTTGATAACACTAATAATTTTAGAGTGATTTGGAAGGAATTTACGACAAGTTGTCGGAGGAAGGAGTTGAATTTTTACATATTTGTCTCTTAAAAAGGTTGTGTTTATTACATGTAAAATTTTTGACTATTTTTTAAACATAAATTTTAAAATTTACGTTACAATTAATTAAAAGTGTAAGAACTTAATTGTTACAAATAAAAATAAAAATTTTAAAATAAAATTTATGAGAACTTAATTCGTAGAGTACCCAACAAGAGATGCAGCCTGGGAGAGGACCATCTGATGCAAGTCGTGATCAGATAGGTACTTCCTAGCACTCCATACTTATATATATATATATATATATATAAAATAACAAAAAATAGTACTCTATATGTATATACAGTGTATACTTCAACTTTGATTAACTAAAGCCATGCATGAGCAGCTTGTCAATACACATATTTTCAGTTACGGTCATCGATAACGTAGAAAATTATAGCAGTTTGACAAGTGGTCATAGCACATGTACCGCAGATTTGCTTCGTTATCGAATTTTTTATTTTTGTTTTTCCTAAGTTTTCCTAATTAATTTTGTCCATACTGTTATTAGCTCCATTGCTGATGCTAATAGAATTAAATCGTACAACACAACAAAATACTTAATGTGAACGGTTTTTATTTACGGGGTATTACACAGTTAATCAAATTATATCATTTACATAGGTTTTTATTCTAATCGTCTAAAATTAGAAAGATATTTTCTCAAACAACTTAACTAATTGATCGCCGTCATGATGATTTGAATTTTAATATGTTTTGTTAGCATAATTTGATTAACTTATGATACCATATCAATGAGATGATATGACATATTACTGTTACATTAAAAATTTTCTCATGATCAGTGATTACTAATGGTTAAAAAACTATAAAAACGAAATTACTCTGTCCTCTTTGGTTTTGGTCTATATTAACAGTTTCATATACCCCTCAAACTTCGATTTTGACGCGAATATCCATTATCCCCCATGATTTAAGGTAAAGTATAATGACGAAAGAATTTACGTTAGTGGGATGCAAGCATAAAATTTATAGGTAATTTATCACTAGAATGACATGTTTGAATAAAAATTATTTATTTAACCTGTTAAGAATAGCCCAGCAGGTGAAAACTTGTTTTCTTTTTAAAAGTCCGCAAGTTCAACTCTTACCATATGCAAGAGTGCATATTGCGGTGACTCTTGCCCACTTGTTGTTTGTTGCTTGATCACTAGAATGACATGTTTGAATAAAAATTATTTATTTAAACTGTTAAGAATAGCCCAGCAAGTGAAAACTTGTTTTCTTTTTAAAAGTCCACAAGTTCAACTCTTACTATACGCAAGAGTGCATATTGCGGTGACTTTTACCCACTTGTTGCTTGTTGCTTGGCAGCACCTATAAGAGTAGGCTATAATGACTTTTACCTATAAAAATGTTATTGTAATATCATTTTGATAAAATTTTTTATATAATTCTTTTTGAAAAAGTAAAATTTTTCAAGATCGAAGTTAAGGGTAGAGGTGAAATGTCTCAAATACCTTTTTTCTTTTCATTTTTCCTTCACTTCTGGTTTCTAGATGTGTGTGTGTGAACATAGAGAAGTTAGGTGATGGTGCTACAGGTCGACGGCAAGAAGGCACCCAATCAGCATCGACTCTGTTTGTTTGAGCAGTTTTTAAAATTCTTTTAATAGATTTAAGATGAAAAATTATGAAATTGATTAGGGAAAGAGAGAACTTTCTTTCAATATTATTAATTACTAAAAGTTGTCTGGGGCACAACCCCTACATTGTATTTATAATTGTATTTATAAGAGACTTCAACTCTTGAAGTCGGACTAGAATTAAACAGAAAGTAAAAAAACTAAGAAAAATTATCAAAAATAACAAATTCAAGTTAAACTCAAGTTAAAATTTTTGGAAAAAAAAATAAAAACTCATAGACCAAATTATAATTAAATAAAACTTTTTTAAAATATCAAAAACGTAATTGTTGAGACTTATAAACGACAAAAGTTGGCCAAAATCTGGAAGGAGTATAGTTTTACCATAAATCTAATTAACTTTCACCACGTTTTCAATTAGTCTACCAAATTTCACATGATTCCAAATTTGAACATCATGATTTTTATATTGCATCACCATATGGAAGAGGGTTTGTCTTCAGATTTCATTTTATTGGTCAAATTCTTGTGCTACTTACTATGCATATCCCTAACTATAAAAATCCCTAAATTTGATCATAATAGTCTGGTTGCGAGTACATACATTAAGGCTTTGGCATTCGTTGGCAAATTGAGTTTGCTCTTTGCATACGAACCCTGTGCCTGCAGAATAAAGACCAGGACTCTCAGACTTCATAAAAATAAAATAAAAAAAGATGAGAACCAGCAATAGCATAATATAATTAGCTTTCTTGAAGGTCTAACTGTTTTTTTTTTTTTTTTTTCAATGAATAAGTCAATACCCTAATTCAGCAGAAATCATTACACTTCCAATTAAAAAAATTTATTAACTTCTTCTATTTCTTTTTTTTTTTTCCAATTCTTTCACTTTCTTTTTCATTCCCCTTTACAACTTAAAGATCCAAACACGGCGTAAAGTATAAAAATCAGCTAGGACGGAACAGGGGTTCGACAGCTGGGCGATTGGAATGATCATCGAGCCATGGCAGAAGGCATTCAGAGTGGTACTTGTGAGAGCATGACAGTGCCTTGACTTGTCGCTCTGCCTGAAAATCTTCTAAGCATACAACACAAAGCTGCCCTTTTGGTTTACTGCTGTTGATTTGGAAGTGCCATGGCATCCTCCTCAGCATTCTTGATACCAAATGGTCATGGCTATCTTCATTTGCTTGAACTCTATTCAACCTGTTATTAACAGAACAATTCAGTACAATATGAAATGACTTGTGGATCAATAAGTTGCGGACTGAAGAATTTTACAGCAAAAGGGCAACTGTAACAACTCAAATTTAAGTTTTACAATGAAGTACAAATATTGAAATGAGTAAAAATAAAAAGCTGAAACAACTTTTGAGAATGGTATAAGGTAAAATTAATTACATTTTAGAAGAATTAATGTACTATTGTTTAACACAAATACTCAGAAATATGTAGGACCTAAGAAATTTTTTTGAAACTTTGAAGAGCAAGATAATATTCTTTGAATTTTAAAAGGGCCAAAATATCATTTCTTGTCTAAAATGCCCAAATATACAATAAGTTAGTGCAATTTTCAGAAACTTAGGGGGCAGTGGCCACCGCCCCCGCCCCCTATGTCCGTCCGCCGTCATAATGATCTTTACATCAAACAAGGTCGTATTTTCTATCCAGAATTTATCCATGAAGGAACCAATGAAGCTAGGCAAAAGACACGGAGAGAGAGAGAGAGAGAGAGAGAGAGAGAGAGAGAGAACCTTGAAGGGCCGACATAGCCGAGCTTCTCCTAAAGCCGTTGGCGGGCTTTTAGCGCAGATTCATCCATGGTGGTGGTTGTCATCATCGGTTGTCCGAGCCATGATCTATAAGAGGGTTGGTCATGATAAGGATTGCCCTCATGAAGGCGCTGGCAATAAGTTCTCCTCCTCCTATGTAACTCAACTCCAGGCAGCATTCCAGCCATAAATTGCTTGAATTCTCTACACCACCAAAATGGTAATCTTTTTTAATGCAACCCAAATATTATATATTCATACAACTGTAACAATACATATATATTCATATGCTGGCATAAATGTGCCACATATTAAAGAGGCTATGCCTGCCTTCTTTCCCCAGATGATTACATTTTCATTTGGTCAATTCAGTGTGCATTCAGCCTTGATACAACTGCAGCGCGTATATATATATATATGGTTCATCATATATATTCTACCCATATAATGGTTCATCATATACGTAGATATGGGTAGGTAGGTATGTTTGGTTTGTAAAATGAAGCCTCTGAGAAAGCCATCAACCGGACTTTCCTCGCAGTTGATCGCTCTGTGGACGGCACGGAAACCGCCCTTGAACTTCCCTTGAAAACTTTTCTACGTGCTAATGGAACTTTTCTATTATTTTCTATTTGAAATGAAGTCATATACGTTCACATTTATATAATTGTATAAACACAATGAGCAAACACTATATTATTATATAAATCTTCTTGTTGATAAGATTTTGGACCTTGATTGGCTAGTCCAGGCATGGGAATACATTTTTTTTTTTTTTTTTGTCAACTACAGTCATCGATGACGAAGAAAAATATAGCAGTTTGACAAAGTACTTATGGTAGATGTACTGCAGATTGCTTCCTTTCCAAGTTTGCCAATTAATTTATTCAAAATATTATTTTTTCAAAAAATTTATACAAAAAATTTAATTAAAATAATATGACACTGACATTTTAATAAATAAAAATCACTATGATAAGTGTTATGTTTTCAAGTGAATGAATTTCATGTAACTATATTATTTTAGTGATAAATTTTATATAATTTTTTTTTTTTTTCATTCTATGGCAATAGAAGCCGTGCAAACAAGTTTCGAGTCTTTGACAACCAATGGTAAATTAACTTTTCAAAAAGTGGAAATTACTCTTTGCCCCTTGGTGTTTTAGGCCCGGTGTAACATATCCATTTTCTTTTTCATTTTTAGGTACTTCTAGTTTCAAAAAGCTATCAATGTGTGTGTGTAGATATATGGAGAGAGAGAGAGATATAACGGTGCTACATAGCGATGGGGGTGGTGGTGGTGGTGGTGATGGTAGTGATGAGCTGGAGCCTAGAGGGCAAATGGTTATTGGAGATTTTGTTGGTGGGAGAAAATAGTGAGAGAAAATGAGGGCAGTAGAGGAGAGCTGGTGGTAAATTGGTAATGTGTTGTTAAGGAGTGTGAGAAATTAAGTGTGTGGTAGGGAACGGTGGTGGGTTGGGGTAGAACGAGAATGAAAAGGTGGTGGGCGGTGGCTATGGGTTTTTAATTGGTAGAGGGAGAAGTAAAAAGATGCTGGTGGGTTTTGTCAAACAAAATGGTTGAGTGCGGTAGGCGGTAGAAAGACTGTGTAGTGGTGATGGGTGTCTGGTAGAGGAAGAAGTGAGCCTTCGATCTCGCTCAGTCTGCTAGCTCAAGTCGCAAGTACAGTAGTGAAAGGATGCGGTGGTGGATAAATTTTATTAAAAGAGAAAATGAGAAGGTGGCAGCGGCAACTCTAAGAATTTTTGTTAATGGTGTCATATAAACATAAATTTCGGGAATTCGAAATTTTACACTTATGATATCAATTACCTATTCACAATAAATTGACGAACTAATTTACATTTCTCCAATCATAAACAAAAGAGAATTTTTACATAGCACAACTAAAGTTTAATAGCAAGACATGCAGATTCATGTACTTTTACTATTGATCTCGAAGAGATTTTATATTTTAAAATCGTTGTATAATAACCTTATTATCAATACTATCACATTCATCCTTTTCAATACATGTAACGAAATAATCATTCATGACCTGATCTCCTATTTAACTGTGCAATCAGTTTATTATGAATTTCTTTCTCGAAAACGTTCTTTTCACAGTTGCAATTGCAACCTGTAGAAGTAAAGCCAAATTTAAATGGCCTTTTTTGAAATACAATTCACATTTGCATTTGCTTTTCTCAGTTTTAATAGTACTGGGCCAGCTCTTAATGCCCAATTTTGTCATGCAAAACTAATTCTGGTGCTTAGGTTTTGATTAGATTTTATTAGATTTTCATTTGTTCTGTAAATGAACAAACCCTAAATAATATTTCCTAAATTCAATTTTCATTTGCTGATTTGTATTTTCTTTTTCTTCCTTTTAATAAAAATTGGTCTGCTCCACTGTCCAACTTAGAGGAACCCACGATCATTCATCAAAACCATCAAAATATTACGTACCACAACAGGTAAAGTAGAAGAAAAAAACTAGGAGAGACAGATCAATGACAAACTAGAATAATTTACCTAAAAAGAAGAAGAAGATGCAACCGAAGAATAACGAAAGTCTTGCCTAAAAAAGCTTTAATAGTTGTCGTTATTAAAGCCGTTGGGCAGGGTGGTTAACAGTTAAAACTGATGAATAGGGGGACTTTTTTTGTAAGCAAATTTGGTATTGAGTCCATAGAAGCGTTTCTCTTGTTTATATTTATAAAGTTAAAGGATGTATAAAAATAATTAAAAAAATCGATGCAATTAAGAAGCCAGCTAATGTCGTGTAGTGTGAAAAAATGGGTCCCACCTTCAAAATGCAATTAATGCAGGCTATACATGAAGTTTCAACTAACACTTGCATAAAAATATGTCTAGGTTCAGCCCATAAGGATCAGGTTCAAGTACCTTTGCAAACAAACAAAAGGTATACTTAGTAAAATAAAATTTTTAATTTTCAGAGGGTTCACTTGAACCCATTGACCAACAAGTAGAGCCGCCCCAACTCGCCTGGTCTTGCATTGCGAAAATACCTGACGCATTTGAAGAGACCCGATTGGAGGAGGACATGTGAACGGATTCAGATAAGGCCGGGCTAGCCCGGCCACCATAAGGTGAAGAATAGGCCATCAATGGTGGCAGAACAGGACCCAATTCGTTTCCAACAGAGTTCAGTCTCGCTGGCCCTGAGATATGGATTTTCTTTCCACCAGAACTCTTTCGAAATACCTTGCAGATCATCCATTCATTCTGCAATAAGATGGAAGAGACTTAGGAAGGACTTTAAGGCAAGAAAAGAAAAAACAGAGGAAAAGCAATACCCCTGCTTTGGGGAGGTACTGGAGAGATCTGTACTCGTGCATGATCCAGCAGGTTTTCTCTCCTCTAGGAGCTCTTCCCTTGTAGAAAACCAGGGTTTTCCTCATTCCAACCAGGGATCCTCCTTGGAAAATTTCCTTATCTTTTCCTGTGGCCTTCCAGTAACCAGCTGCAGTAGCCCTCTTTGTCCTCAAGCCCGTTGGGTACTTTCTGTCTCTCGCACAGAAAAAATACCACTCTTTTTCCCCCATTTTCGCTTTCGCTGCATCCAAATCCCCGAGAAAGAAAATTAAGAATCACATATTCAACAAACAAATCTCATCTGTGAAGAGAAACACAGAGAGAGAATGAAAAAGAAACTATGGTGTAGAAGCCTTACATGGCAAATCCCAAGGTTCAACCTTGTTCAAGTCCACCTCTCCAATAACTCTCTCGCAGAAGGTGGTATCAAGAACCTTCTTGGATAAGTATTGTGTAATCAACTCTTCATCGGTTGGGTTGAATCGAAATCCCGGCGGCAATTCCATCTGATCTTCCTCTTCACCAAGCCCAGACAAGTTTTCCACCACTTCAAAACCCTAGTGTGCTTCTCAGAAACCTGTGATTCAGAAACTGTGTTTTGTTCAGAGAAGCTATGAATTTTTCACTGTAAAGCCTCTATATCTATACAGGGCCGGCCCTGTCAATTGGGTTGGCCTAGCCCAAACTCAAATATGTTCTCTCTTATTATTAATTTATTACCAAAAAAAATTATACAAGTTAAAAAATTAATTTTTATACAAAGAATAA
Source organism: Euryodendron excelsum (assembly GCA_033060915.1). Classification (NCBI taxonomy): domain Eukaryota; kingdom Viridiplantae; phylum Streptophyta; class Magnoliopsida; order Ericales; family Pentaphylacaceae; genus Euryodendron; species Euryodendron excelsum. Next base: position 26,999,310 of record CM065399.1, read on the forward strand.
AAAAATTTAATAGGATCAAATAATTTTTTTTTTACAAAAATATAAAAAAAATTATTATTATTATTTTTTTAACTAGGGGTTGCAATGGCCCGGAGTTGCCCAAGCCCAAACCTCAGGGCCGGCCCTGTATCTATAACCCGGCCCCAAAAATCCTTAAAACTTGAAATGGGTACTAACCAAACAGCTCTAGTTCCAGAGAAAATCAAATCCAGCCGAAGTTCGCAGGCAAGGTAGATTGATACTGTATTGAAAAAGACAAAGATTAGTAGAAACAGAGCTATTGGAAATCTAGAAAAAGATGGTAAGGACACAGAAAGGGGAAAAGAGAAGCCACAGAACTAAGAGTTGTAAGGTGAGAGATAGAGAGATGTTGAGCAAGCATTATGAGGAATTGAAAATCCCCCTAACTACTGGTGTTTGGAGAGAGAGAAACGCGGTTTGCAAGGAAACTAGGAAGGTTGTTTTTCAAAAAAAAGTTGTGACCCAGTATAGCTCATCTCTGTACAAGCATGCATGTAAATTCATAAATTACAGATTTATTATTCTTTTTGTTTAATTGTCTTCATTATTAATGACCAATTATAATGATTATTTTAGTTATAGAGAGAGATGTGATGAACAGTTCAAGACCAATGTGAAATTTGAATATTTGATGTTGCTTTCTCAGTTGTTTCAACTGTATACCAAACTTATCCAATACGCCTCATAATATGTTTAAAGGATTAAGAAAGCTCAGGATATTAGTATCTTTTTTTGATGAAACAAAATAATGTTTCAAAAGTATACTTCTTTTTCTCTCAAGGACAAAGATTTTCTATAGACCGGGTAGCATGAATCTCCTGTTACTCGAGTTTGTGTCATATTAAATATTACATGACAATTCTACATTGTGTACGGCACTGTTCGAGAAAATTATGTGATTTCGAGACTAAAAAGTGCACAAAAGAATAAAAAAAATTGAGAACGGAACCAACTTGACATATCTGGGTCGGTTTGATTCGAATCCATCAAAGGTTTGTTTGGTTCTGGGGTTCATATTTTCTGGACTCGATCTGAGCCGAATCGACCCGAGACCCGAACTTATATATATCATAAAAGTTTACATATATTGTATATATATCTTTAAATCATAGTTATTTGAACATAATCATTATTAATTTGTATTTATATGTTGTTTTATTAATTTTTAAAAAAATTGGGGATACAAGATTAAAAGTATTTTTTAAATCTCAAAATGAATAAGTTATGTTTTGTACAAAAAAAAAGGACCTAACCAGATCTCGGGCCGAACCAACCTAAGACATGGAACCTACTAAACCAACCCAAACTGACTCAAGTTGGTACGGTTCGATTTCATGAAAGGATCTTTGGGTCTAAAATTTTTTAAATCTGTCAATATCGGGTCGATTCTAAGTTTAGCACAGTTCTAGATTTAGCACAGACCCAACTCATACACACCCCTGCTCACTATATGAGGCGTCAATGAATGCCTAAATATACATAATGTACCCGAGTAATAGTAAGTCCTTGTTTCCGGTCTGGAATAATTATTTTTTTCCCTCCAAATTAGTAAATACAGCTTTGTGCAGGCATATAAGATAATAGAAGCTCTTCTACATCAGCTATCCAAATTTAGCTTAGGTTCCATTTAATAAAATGACCATTTCACAGCATGTTAGTTCTTTTTTGGGGGGATAATGAATGAAGCAATTAGAGACCTACACAAAGGTGGTGGTGCAAAAGTCAAAAGAGTATTTTCCAGGAAAAGTACTAGGAAAATATGAGGAATGTGTTTTGATTTTATCGCTTCTGTTTTGGAAAAACATGACATAAGAGGAAAAAAATTGTGCAGAAATGACCTATACAAATCATCTAGAAGGCTTTTCCCAATTTTTTCATGTCATGAAGGATCTAGGTGATTGTGTTGAGTTGTTAATTCTAAAGTAACTTTGTATATGTTAATGTACACATAAATGTCAAATGTAGTTAGGCATAAGTTAGGTGTGTCTTTTCTATTGTCAAATGTAGTTAGGCATAAGTTAGGTGTGTCTTTTCTATTGTCAAATGTAGTTAGGCATAAGTTAGGCTTGTTTTCTTCATAGTCAAATATTAGGTGAGCTCTTCTCTATATATAGGCATCACTTCTTCATTGTATTGAATCTCATCTTGTACAAGCATTCTTTCTTCAAGATCTCTCTTCACTTACTACTTCTCTCTTGTAATGCTTATTTGCTTTATAATGCATTGTGATTACACCCGAGCTTTATCTTTTCTAATATGGTATCAGAATATCTCATGCTCTCTTTCTCTTATCTTTTCTAACATGGTATCAGAGCCAAGGGAAAGTATGCTCTGTGGTTGCCCTTCGAGGGATTTTCCACATCAGAACTCCTAAGGTTTTTGTCCTCCTCTTGGACCTCCATCGGCATCTCTACTGCCATTGTCCTCTTCTTGGACCGCTCCCGACATCTCTACTACCATCGTCATGCTCTTGGACCGCCGCTGGCATCTCAACTGCCACCGTCCTTCTCTTAGGTTGCCGCCAGTTTTTTAACTACCATCGTCCACCTCTTGGACCGCTCATTCTCGGACCTTTTGAGCCATCATTTCCTAACTATCTCCAACGCTGACATTTCCTGATTGTCTCAGACCTTCTGAGCTGATATTTCTTGAGTATACCGGGCCTTCTGAACCGGACCTACCACTTTGGCCATACCTTTTTGGCACATCTTTTGGCGTCCCCCTGGCTGACTCGACTGACCTGGCCTGGCATCCTTCTAGCCATCCTTCAGCCGACCTGATCTTGCACATCCTTTGGCGTTCCTCTGACTATTCTCCGACTGACCTCTGGAGTCTATTTGGCCATTCTTCAACCGACTGTCTTCTCCTTCTACTGTGACTGCTACCCCTCCGACCATCTTACGGTCGACCTCCAGTGTTTCTTCGGTCAACCTAATCTGGCGTCCCTCCAGCCATTCTGCGGCCGACCTCCGGCGTTTCTATCATATCTTCTCCAAACTCAAGTAGGGAAAACAGAGAGCTACTTGAATTTGAGGAGAGCTGTTAATGTACACATAAATGTCAAATGTAGTTAGGCATAAGTTAGGTGTGTCTTCTCTATTGTCAAATGTAGTTAGGCATAAGTTAGGCTTGTCTTCTTCATAGTCAAATATTAGGTGAGCTCTTCTCTATATATAGGCATCACTTCTTCATTGTATTGTATCTCATCTTGTACAAGCATTCTCTCTTCAAGATCTCTCTTCACTTACTACTTCTCTCTTGTAATGCTTATTTGCTTTATAATGCATTGTGATTACACCTGAACCTTATCTTTTCTAATATGGTATCAGAACATCTCATGCTCTCTTTCTCTTATCTTTTCTAACAGTATATTAATTAATGAGCAATATTTCTAGCATATTGTAACGATGATGCATTGAATTAGTTTGATAGTTGTTTTGCCTCCGTCATACAACTGTCACCTAACCCGGTTTTGCTTTTTGTTCGAAATCATACTCATTTGAATCAACTTATTTTTAGTTTTTTTTTTGTTTAATATTTCTAAGCTTCAATAAAAACTAAACAACAAAACTAAAAGTCCATATGAAAAGGTAGAAATTTAACTTTTAATTGAAAAATATTAGAAAATAAAAGCTAGGTAAAAAAGTGGGTATTTGGTTTTTGGTAAAAAAATAAGTAAAAAAATAAAAAGATAAAAATACTAAATTTCTCTTGGAGACCACCCCCTTGGCCTTCTTGCAGGAAAACGTGCAAGGAATTCTAACAATATAAAAGAGCGAATGCACATTGGGAGGTTTTGTTTGAACTTTGGCTAGTTTCGAACCTCTTTGTCCTTTGCTTTTTTGGACCTTGGACCTGTTTGCCCCTCAGTTTTTTCTTGATTTAAGGTCTTGACCTCCTTCTTATATATATATATATATATATTTGGCACAGCTTTGCAATGGTCCGTGTTTGGCTTTTGTTTGGGTAGTGGGCAATTACAGCCATGTGAATTCGGGAAAAGAAGAAACAATGAATGGAAATAATTAAGAAATGACAAAAACAGAAGCTAAGAGTGTGAGGCGTGTTGTATTGTTGTGCATGGTTCCAAAATAGTATATATCTATATACACATATAAAAGAATAGTAGAGAGTGGGATGTGTATGGTTACAGTACTTTTCACCAACTCTTTTTTCCATTATTTATTCCTCACTATATGTTTTTTTCACCTTTTTTGTCTTTGTCTTCTTCTTCATTTCCTCCAATAACTCCAACAACCATCTCTATCTCTATCTATCTCTCTCTCTTTTTCAGATTTTGATTTTGTTTTTGTTTTTATATCATGATGTTTCTTGCATGTTTATCTTCTCGAGTACAAGACTGTAAAAAGAAGAATCTTCTTTGCTGTTTTCACACGAACGAAAAAGAGGGAATTTTATTTTCTTTCCCCTGGTTTGAATAGTCTTGTCGAACATAAAAACTTTGCAGATATACATCATGACTTTTCACCTACCACTCTGTAGAGACCCTCTTACTCTTATTTTTGTTTATCTTCTTCTTCTTCCTTACTCCATATTGATCGGCACCATTGTTGACTTTGGGTGTTCTTCATTTGTGAACTCAGTATATTTTCTACATTTTCTTTAAACATTCTCTTTTGGAACGATTAAAGCAATTACTAACAGTTTAATTTTTTTTTAAAATGCTTTTTTTCCCCCTGTTTGTCTAGGTCTAGATTTTGGTTTGGAGAGCAAAGGTCTGGTTCTTATGCTTTTTATGTTCGCATCATCAGGTGACTATTGGTTATTAAGATTTAATTTTGTTTTGGTTTGGGTAGTGCTTGAATTTACTATGGTGTTTCCCAATTTTATCTCTTCTAATCTATTTGTATATTTCGTTTGCTATTTAGCTCTTTTTTGTATTTTCTCTGTTACAACAATGGTTTACTTTATTATGGTATTGTTTAATACCTGTGTGACTATTTGCAGTGTATTGAAGGAGTATGTTTCTGCAGTGTTTTACTGTGTTTTTTTTTTTTTTAGCGAGTGTGGATGTGTTCTTTGAAGCTTTGTTTTTTTTTTTTTTTTATAACTCGGAGCTTTCATGATTCAATCTCTATTTTTAGGAGTAAACTCTTTTATGTTTGTTATATTTATAGATATAGATATAGATTTAGACATTAAAGAAGAAAAATGAAAAAAGGTGAAGATTCAAAACAAGCCTGTACTAAGGTAACAAGCGAAAGTGACAAGGAAACACCAGACATAATTTATGTTTGCAGGAGAAACATGTTGTGGATATAGGTAAGTTTATATATAGAATATGTTTGAGCGAAAATTTCAAAATTGGAGTTTACTCTTGCATTCTCAGTATTAAGAATTAGCTTTTGCATGTTATGTGATTAAGTATTAAAATCTCAAACTTAATTTTTTTTTATTTGCTATGTTTGCTTGTTTGGTTTTCAATTTGTTTCTTTTATTTGGATTTTGTCTCACTTTGTAGATATGAGTTTTGAGGCTAAAAGTTATCATATGAAGCTCTTAATTTATTAATTTCATGGATATCCAAATTGTAAACACCTTATTTTTGTCCGCTCGGCAATCTTCGGCCTAACCGAACTCCCTTTCAAAACTCCTAAGCACATTCAAGCCCAAATCAACTTTCATACCCCCATCCAATCAGTTAACTGCTTCTTGGGCTTGCTGGGCCCAATAAAGGCCTAATAACCAAACTTGCCCCTTTGGGCCTCCAAGCACATCTTGAGAAAGTTCAAAATCCCTCAAGATGGTAAGTCCGCCTTTCCAAAATGTTACTAAACTGTTAGGCGTACTCCACACGCCATCCGGTCTAATTTCAATCCCATTCCAGCTAACTCCGGTCAAAATAACCGTTTTACCCCTGAACGCCCTAGCTCTGCACAAACCCCACCGAATGGTAAAAGACTTTCCCGAAATCATCCCTGAACAACCCGGCACGCTTAACATAACACTCCGATCCATTCCTAACCATTTACAACCAAAACTAGCCAAAATGACCATTTTACTCCTGACAACCCAAACGCGCCTCGAAACAACACTGGTTCTAGGATATTAAGCAATGGGTCTTGTCACACACCCCTGTTTAACCAAAGGAGGACCTTACGATGCTAAACACCCACCACTTGATAAAGGCTCCCTGGAGCGTCTCGCAGACGCTCCGCCCGAATGGCCTTTTTTCTTAATTCCCTGGTCATAACGCGCTGTCAAATGACTCGAGAAATGCGTAAAACAGGAAATTCCCGAAACCTCATCCACAAATCCTTCCATCAATACGACTCAATCAGATAGATCGCTCCCCGAAACCCTTCATCGTACGCCGCAAAAACTGCAACTTCCAACAACCCCTAGAGCGTCTCACAAACGCTCCGCTAAAGTTGATTTTTTCTTCGATTCCCTGAATGCAACACATCGTCAAACGACTTGAGAAATGCGTAAATCTGGAAATTCTCGAAAGTATTTCTAGAGTACTTTCCACCAGTATGGTCCGATCAAAAAGATCGCTTCCCGAAGGCCTCGATCACACGTCACGAAAACAGTTACTTTCAAACACCCTCAGAGCGTATCACAGATGCCCCACAAAGACATCCTTTTATGCACGCTTTCCGAGACGATATCCCGTGCTTCCAAATACCATTCAAACTTTTCAAAAATATGAAAGTTCACTGGGAGCCCTAGGAGAACATCTTGGGTGCGGCCAATTTTCCCAAAACCTTTCCGGTTGGCTCAATTATCGAAACAAAGTTTAAACGAACCTTCCTGATGATGAAGCATATGCTACATGCGCTCAAATTTTGATCAGATCGACCAAAGTTTGATCAATTGTCAGAATTTAACCAGTACACTGGGTGCCACGTGTTATTCTAGCAATGGAACAGTACTTGCGCATATGCTATATGCGCCAGGCCTGTTCCAGTTTGCCTATAAATACCAGCCTCCCCCTTTGCATATTCCAACTCCGAAATTGATGCGAAACTCTGCTAAAACTGCTCTAGAATCTCGAATCTCCATATACATTCCACCCCTCCAACACTTAGGCTAGATTCCACCTCCCTCAAGCCTATACACTTCACCTACATAGCCTTATATACCATTAAATACTCCCTTCCAGCCCCTTAAGCCTTCTTGAAGTCATTCAAGTTCAAGTAAAGGCATCCATTGAAGACTATAAGTGTGTTGAAGGCAAAAGGTGGTATCTCTTTTATATTTTTGTCTTTCCCTACTCTTTTCTTCTCCCTCCTAGCCTACTTGGGCTATTCTCTATTTTAACCCCCATCTTCAACCTTCCTTTCTTGCATGCTTGAGCTAAGAGGGCTCTTAGTCCACGCCTAGAGAAAAGCAAGTGAGAGCCACCGTGTAGGGGAATCTCTCACTAGTCTACTTTAAGATGGTATGGCCTAGGAGCCCCTTGATTATGTGGTGTAGCCTAAAAGCCTTGTATGTATTCATGACCCCCTTGCATTTTGGTAATTTGATCATGTCTTGTGTGCTTGGCTTCATTTTCATGTTTCTAACCATATGCTACAAAGTTTGCATTATTCTTGTTTCCATGCCGCTTTCAAGTTCAACATTCCTCTCAAAAATGGTTCTAAGAGTTGGTCCCTTGAAGTTTAAAATAAGACCTTAGAAATCATGCCTTAGAAAATCTCCACTAACCTCTAACTCACACTTTTGCATCCTTGCATTTCAATTTGTATAAAAGTTGTTTTCAAACTCTCTAATTTCCAAGGCTTCTATTCTCTCAAGTTTAATGGTTGAAATGGCCCCATGGAATTCTTTCTTGAGTGGTCTTCCTTTTATATTGGCCATAGGAGCCTTAAATTGTTAAAATAGTCTTCTTCTCTTTTATTCTTGCACACAAGTGGTTTCCAAACTCTTTGATTTCCAAGGTTTCCATTTTCTCAAGTTTAGTGGTTGGAATGGGCCCATGGAACCCTCTCTTGAGTGGTCTCCCTTTTATTTGGCCATAGGAACCCTCTCTTGTTAGAAAGGTTTCTTTCAAAAATGGTTTTCATCATCCTTTTTCAAAAATGGTTTTTAAAAATTCATTATCTCCATCTTTACATTAAAAATGGTGTTTCAAAAAGTTGTCATCATCATGTTGATTTTTTTAGATTTCATACACTTGTCAAGATAACGGTGATAATGGTCATAAGGAAACCTCTCTTGGAATGGTCTCCAAACATCAACCATATAAACCATACTCTTGGCTAGAACCAAATTTTTATGGAAATGATGTTCAAAAGGATTGTCAACCAAAGTCCTTTGCATAACATAAGTTGTTTTCCAAAACCCTTTCCAAAAGTGCATGAAACCACCTTTCAAAACAATCTTCCAATCCAACTCTAGGTTAACCTGACCCTAGTTATCCAACCCTAGTTTAACTTGACCCTAGGTGCTTAACCCTAGGTTAATCTAACCCAAGTTAGTTAATCTTAGGTTAACTTGACCCTAGTTGTCCAACCCTAGGTTAACTTAACCCTAATTATTCAACCCTAGGCTAACTTGACCCTAGTTCACTCATCTTAAGTTAACTTAACCCTAGTTAGTTAATCCTAAGTCATCTTAACCTTAGGTTAACCCTATTCTAGTTAATTAACCCTAAGTTATCTTAATCCTAGGTTAACTTGACCCTAGTCACCTTAACCTTTAGTTAACCAAACCCTAGTTAGTTAACCTTATATTACCCCTAACCATTGGTCAACCTAACCTAGGTTAGTATATTTCAAGATTCCAAACCATGGACCCCTTTTTAAATGACCCTTCCATTTAAAGTTGTGCTCATTACCCATTTTTCCAAAACCTCCTACTTTCTTGAGATTTCAAAAACCAACTCCATAACCCTTTTAACCCCCCCCCCCCCCCCCCCCCCCCCCCCCCCACACTTTATGTTCAAAGTATTTCTAAAAATGTTTTCAAGAACTCACAACCCTAAGGTATCCCTACCCTTTCCATAGTTAGGGATTCCAAAAGAAGGTGATATATCAAAAACAACCTCCAAGGTTGTCCATGTTAGGGTTCCAAAGCGTTTAGGTACTTTCAAAAACCTCTTTCGAGAAGCTTTTCAACTCTTCCAAACTTTATATCCAAGACTTTTGAAACAAGACCTCAAAATATTTTCAAAACTCCCTTGAGTCATTTCAAAACATTTTCCAAAACTCCCTTGAGTTGATCCAAAAACATTTTCAAAACACTCCACCATCCAATTTCAAGTCAAAACTTTCAAGACCACAAAGTGTCTTCAACCCTTCCAAAGACCTCAAAGCGTCTTCAAAACTTTTCAAAGGTCCTAATACGCCTATTTTTCATTGGGCTCTTGCCCGAACTACGATTGATCTGATTCTCGCTAAATGAGATACGTAGGCAACCTAAAATGGTGCGGTCATAACTTCTATTTCAACTTCAGTCCCTTTTTCAAAAGTTCCTATCAATTCAAAATTTCTATCTCAAACCCTTTAAAACTCCCACGCTTTCAAACTTCTTCCAAAACATGCATCATGCATCATTCATCCGAAAAGTGATGACTAAACCCTATTTTCAAAATTCTAAAGTGGATATAAAGTGGACAATGGTAACCGGTTATTCTAGTGAGTGAACAAAAAGGTGATTAGATATGTAAGTACCGAAAGAGTGGGGTAGGGTGATAATCTTAGGATATCTTCCTTATACGTAACCAACTCCCAGACCAAATATTTCTGTTTTCGAAAGACCAAAATGAAGTTATTTTTCAAAAGACTTAAAACTCTCTAAAGGTTGGCAAACAACTTATCTTCTCAAAAACCCTCCCTTGAGGGAGTTTTTCAAACTTTTTTAAAAAATCCTAAGTTTAATCTTCGGATTATGCTTAGTTTTAGGTGTCTTAACTAACCTTAATCAAGTTAGGTGGCGACTTCTATTTTTCTAAAAAACCCTTAATCAAATCAATTCAATTCAAACCTAGTGTCACTTGTCCTTTTAGGAGGATGAATTCTAGTGACAGAGTTCCATGCTTTTGTCTCCGAGCTGAATGAACCTTGGACACCCAAAACCGGGGCGCGACACAAATATCATGTGAAGTGTATGAGCCATTACTTTTTTTTACTTAGGAATAAGATTTTTATTTTTATTTTTACTTAAAAGCGTTTTGTTTTGATTTACAATTGCACAATGAGTTAAGATTAAGATTGAATGCTTGCAAAAATCGGCTCTTCACGGGGGAGCTTCTTTATTTAATTGACGATTTAGAGTAACAAAGGAAAATGGAAGAGTCAAAGTGGTGGCAAGATTAGATTGATTTCAAATTTAATGCTCATTTCAATTATTACAAATATTATTTAAGTCACTGTATTGTTTTAAATAAAGGCAATTGAATACTTTGACTGCTAATGTTTGCATTAATTCTTTAATTTGCAGATTGAACTATTAACCCTCTTATTTTGTATGATTTAGAAAATGTCCTTTCTATGACAATACTGTATGATTTACATTGTATGATTTGCATGTAAAATCCAAATCATACAAAATTGATTTTATTGTATTTTCATATGCTCCGTTACACTAACAGAGCATATGAAAATACAATGTAAAATCAATTTTGTATGATTTACATTGATTTTACATCGTATGATTTACAGAGCAAAATGTCCTTTCTATGAAAATGTCATACAAAATCAATTAAGAGCATATTTTGTATTAACACTCTTAATTGATTTTACATTGTATAATACGCTCTGTAACAATACTGTAGGTGCTCTGTTTGGGATGCTAATTTTTGTTTAGTTTCTTTTTTAATGATTTTCTATTGCAGAAAATTCACCTTTGTATCAACAATAACCAGTTTATATTATATTATGCAATTTAGATGTTTTAAAATGTAGTAGTTCAAATTATCTGAATTCTTGAATGCAACTTTGGAAAATCTTGTTATTACCTTGACATAACATATGAAACTTCTCAAGCACATTCTGCTGATTAAAAATTGATTAATTTACTAATATCCTTGGATAAAGTAGCTTGCACAAGCAACTTTCACTAGTAATAAAAAAAAGTATCGAGTCATGATTTCCTTTGTTAGTTGGCAAGTTGGCAATTACTTCGAATACAATATGTGTTTACCTTTACAAACCTTATTGACTAATTGTTTTTAATTTTTTTAAAATTTCAAATTGTTCATATCTATTTGACAATTTGACCCAAAAAAAAAATAAAAAGAAAAAGCAAATATCAGAGGCGCAGATAGTTTGACAACATTACTTGTTCTCCTTTTGATTTGCCTGTCTCTCTCTCTCTTTCTCTCTCTGAAGTATCTATATGATGAACAAGATGAAATTACAGATTTATTGGAAGTTAGAAATATTATGAAGACGATCAAAGAAAGTGATTACAGTTTGTATGGGGATGGCCACCTCAGGGATTTTGACACTAAATTAAGCTTCTCAAGTTGAGTTTATCGCAATCGTCACTAGTTGGTGCAAGTGCAAAATCATCAAAATGAAAAGTAGAGGCACAAAACAATAGAGCTGTGTTTGGATTAAGGATGTGATAATGAAAAATAGAAGAAAAAGAAGAAAGTGAGGGAAAATAGAATAAAAATTATCTTCCATTTTGTTCTTCTTCCTACACTTTTTCTTTTTCTTTTTCTTTTTCTTTCTCTCTTGATAAATCCGGATTCTAAAACACAACATTGGCAGAACGATAGCGAAAAACACAATAAAAAGATATTGGAAAAAACGAGAAGTGGGAAACAATTAAAAAAATAATATAAATCTTATTAAGAAATTTTTGCAAAACTCAAAAAAAATTTTTAAGAAATTTAGTGAAAACTTACATGAATAATTTTATAAATATTGAGTTAGAACTTAAGAAAAAAAATGTATAAAAAAGAATATTTTAAGTTTCTACAGTGCTTTTCTGTTTTTCTTTTATTTTCTAATAGTTTCTATAAACTATCACAAATGTATTATAAACGTTTTCTAAAATTTTTGAAACATTTTACTCGTATTTTCAGAACGTATTTTCAAAGATCCGTTACAATGTTACCTTACAAAGACACGTTTTCAAATAAATACGTTTTCTCCTTCCAAATAAGTTTTCTAACTAGTGTTGCCATATCAGTTCAATGAAAGGGAACTTTTTATCCTTTCAAGACTGGATTCGTACCATTAACCAATATAAATACATAAATACATAAAGACGAACCTATGTGAGACTTTCACACTGTTGAGTGTTAGGAAAGGTTCTGACTTCATTTAAACTCAATGCAATTTTAAAAACAATAAATTATTAACAAAGCATGAATGGCATACACTATATTCTCTTCTTTTTTTTTTTTTGGCTAGGAGTGTCCATGTCATAAACTTCATGCATTTGTATTTATATGTATGAGTCAGATAAACATCATGTATTTGCATGGATGGTTGGCTACAAAAAGCGCAAGAAAAGTATGAATTTGAAATCTTTTATTAATTGCCCTCAATTAGACCAACAAGGCCAAGTTCTAAATATATTACTAACTTATGAATATAGATTGCCCTTGATTAGACCAACAAAGCCATCGTCTGGGTCCTCAATCTTTTAAGACCCTAAACTTTTTGAAACTTAACAAGTCACTATATAATTTTTACACTATTATTTAATAAAAGGCTCCAATTTGGATGAAAAAAAAAAACTATCTGTTAGAAAAATTGAGTCCAATTTTTTAAAACTTAGTGAGGTCCTATATAGAATTTATATCTTTAAAAAAAAAATGCCCCAGGTCCAAATGAAAAAACAAAAGTCCCTATTTTAGAAAAAGAGACTCCAAAATCTAGTACACTAATGAACTTCAGAACAAAAAATTTTTGTTTAATAAATAATTGGTACACTATACAAATAAAACAAATTTGAAGGCCCCCAAAATTTTAAAAGATTACACGCTACAGTCAAAGTTTTGTATAGTTTTTACATCTTTTTTTTTTAAATGCCTTAATCTAGGTGGGAAAAGAAGGTTTGTCAGAAAAAAGGCATAAAATTAAATACACTAATTAACTTTAAAATAAAACATTGACTTAACAAAAACAATTGTACAATTAACTTTTTTTAAAAGCTCCAAATTAGTTAAGGCTCTATGTAATTTTTATAAATTACAAAAATTATAGGGCCCGACAAGCCAGCCCAAGCCTGCCCATAAATTATAGGGCTTGAAAGTTTTTTAGGTTCGATTAGTTTAATGGGCGGATTTAGAAATTGTCTTTGAAACCTGTCCCGCCTAATATATATATATATATATGATATTTTATATTTTAATATATATGTAATTAAACTTTATGTTATTCAATATTATTTTTAGAGAAAGAATTACTTATTAAACAAATTTTAGGTTAAATGGTAGGGTTTGGGTGAGCTTGAAAATGTAATTTTTTTTTAATTAGGAGGGCTTGGAATTTAATTTTAGACCCGATGAGATTTATTTCTAGTATAGGCTTGGTCTGCTCAATGGTCATCTCTAGTCTAAATGAGAAAAATAACCATTCTGAAGAAGAAAGTCAAAAAATTAGCACAATAATTGATTTTAGAAAAAATTTAAAATCATCGTCTCAGTTCTTGAATCATGTCAGGCCTTTGCTAAGTTCTCTCCCTCTCTACAGCAGTTGGCAAAACAATTGATCCGGTTGATGCATAGATGCTATAGTCTTCCACATGCATGTATAGGGGGCCTTTTCCTCTGATTCATTAGCTCCAGTGTTCCTTGTTTCAATCTCTTCTTTCTATTACTAGGAACTAAATTGCTAGAAATACCTTTAAATCTAACATTGAACATAAATTAACCACAACCAAAAGTACATATGCATATGGTTATGTCATGACTCATGAGTTCGCTCATTCCTTCTCTTTCTTTTACATAATGAATTGATTAGCTCTTAGCAAGATAGTCTCTTGCCACAAATAGTGGAACGATCTCCAAATTTTCACTTTTTTTCAACCTAAAACTAGCTCAACCCAAGAACTTTTTTCTGAAACTAATATGAAAGACGGATTATACCAAGCTCGACGTACAATAAAATCAATTCCCTTGAGCTCCATGCGAATTTAGACCAACAAAACAAGGCAAAAAAAATGTGAGTTTAGGTTTTGTTTCCATTATAATTTTTTCATTCGTGTATTTGATGCGGCCTCTTACTATAAAACTTAAATTAAGTGACAATAGTTAGTACTACTATCATACTACTAAATATTTGTCAAAATCAGAGTTCGAGAGCTCTAATTACATGGAGTAAGACTTAAAAAAGTCACTTATAGCTTTATACAATTTTACAAGAAGCCACTTAAAAAGCTACTTTTAAAAGTAGTTTGTAGCTTGTGAGTTATGATTTTTAAGTTACTTATCCAAACAACCCCTACATGAGTGGTGAAACAAGGATGATATGGTGTTGAGTAATTTTTCCAAGAGGAAAGGGTGATTTCCCCAATTGACAAAAAAGTCATTCTTTTCTAAATTCACACAAAATCTCAAAATAAGATACATAATATACACTCCCTAAACCTATTTGTTTTTGGTTTTTTTTGTTATCCTTCCTTTCTCATTGTTCCCTTGGGCTGGACTAACCATCTCTCAGGTGGATTGGTCTTTTATCTGGGTAGTTTTGTATTGGACCCACAAGGATAATGGTCAACTCATTAAGTCCCCCGGATAGGAAGAGCTTGGGACCTAACCAACGGAACCATGAGCTCAAATGTTTGGGAAAGGGTCCAGTCCAACAGTTTGAAATTACTGATCAGTGATCACTGCAGAGGAGCACCATCAGCAAATTTACAGAGACTTGTCAATTGCTAAAATGACATATATATTGCAGCTTAACTAATTAAGATTATGCCCTTCGACAGAGCAAAACCGGCAAATGGCTTTGTTGAGTAGAGTTGAGTTGAGGTTAGTTATCAATTACTCGTATCTTTATAGATTATGTTTCATCATTCTATTTTATCAAGGGACATAATATCAGTTTAGTCGCAACATAACTTCTCTTTCTTTATAATCTTAATTCATAAGTTAATTTTGGAATATATAGGCGTGTCTTGAGCCTTGACATCATCAATGTTATACTTGGATGTTCGACTTATTAACAGAAAGGAAAATAAAATTACTTATAGATTTTTGTTTCATTTTATTTTTCAATCTTTTTACTCTTTTTTCTTTTACCTTTCCCTAGCGTCGTTCAAATTTTGGTTTATAGGTGTCCAAGCGTGCTAGGAATTAATTCCACTTGTGCCGATTGACTGGCATATAATGCACAAATTTTAGGTAAATGTGACTGCATGGTTTAAACGCTGTATTTTAGGACTTCTTCGAATAAAAAAGTGAACAAAATAATGAACTTCAAACAAATAGAGATTCACAAATTAGGAAAGTCAAACTCATTTGTGAAGATATTTGCTTAAAGTAAGGGATGGAGAGAAGACTTTTGATTCTTATTACAAGTTGATGAATGAAACATTTCAGAGAATCAAAGAACAATCGAACTGAAATTGGATTATACTACGAAGATATTTATACAAAGTATGTGAAGGGGGCTGAATGAACAACCTAAATTCCAAGTTGTAGGGCTACTTCTACATTAATGCTATGGCAAAGTTAAAGTTACTCCTAGATAAACTCTTTGTGGGGGATGGTGTTGAAAAGTTGTGTTTCTTCTTAGCTTGCTGTTCTATTTATAATCTCCAATGTATACCCATTTGCTTGACAGCTACCTTTTTTGAATTTGAATCAAGTAGTGAGCACTTCCCACTTTTTCCAAGAAGTTGAATTTCAGTTGGTGCCATCTTCCACTTCCTATAAACAGCTGAGGCTCCTTGTAAATTGTCATGGTTGATTCCTTAAATTCTTAGATACATATATAATAGAAACAAAAGAAATTACATAGCTATGAAACCTGCACAAACTATGGGGATGTGAAGGTAGAAACCTCAATAGATCTTCGTTCTCGTTCTATTTTCCTGGTACCGGAGCCAAGATCATCACGACAATAATCAACCAAATGATGCTACCTCGCAGTACTGAGCTAGCTGTAAAATTTGAAAAAAAAAAAAAAAAGAAAAAAGAAGAAGCTGGCTCAGCTTATGTGGAAAAACCAAGGAAAAAGGTCTATTAAACAGCTTTGGTTTGTACCATTATCG
This sequence comes from Euryodendron excelsum, assembly GCA_033060915.1. Classification (NCBI taxonomy): domain Eukaryota; kingdom Viridiplantae; phylum Streptophyta; class Magnoliopsida; order Ericales; family Pentaphylacaceae; genus Euryodendron; species Euryodendron excelsum. Next base: position 27,015,474 of record CM065399.1, read on the forward strand.
GGCAGACTGGATATTGAAGAAGTTGATTTGTTCGTTGAAGTAATCCCAAGGCTCGAACAGTCCACTCCAAGCGAACCTTGAATCATATATATATATATATATATAAGTTTCAAGTCTCAGATCAGTATTAAAGACAAATTGGCTGCAGCATGTAATGCAATATAGCTGTTATTTTTGCTTAGTGTACAGTTTTCAAATTGATGTATTTGAAATTATCTCACAGGGCAAAACCAACTCAAGAATGTATAGCAAATTGTAGGCTTGTCCTCTTACATTCCCTGAAGCATGGGAAAGCAGTGATACTGAGTAGATTGTAATAACCCTCTTTGCATTCGCATATGTGCGTGAATGGTGATGTCTTATTGCATGTCCCTCCTCCACAATCGGTCCAGTGGCAAGCTAGAAGACCACACACCAAAAAAAAAATATATATATATATATATGTTTTTGAGAAAAGATTATCAGTTGAAAGCATGAAATGGTCATAGTGTTATGGCCGGTGATAATTACGGTCAAAAAATGGCGTATTAGCTCGGATTTCTTTATCCTGAACAGGCGGGGCGGCTTCCGTGCAGGAGTAGTCGAGGGTACCTGGAAAAACAAATACTATTAATACCAACAGAGCTACAAAATATTTAGTCAGTCATCAATCAAACAAATGAAAAAGTCTAATGGAACACATCATTAAGTTAGCTCCATAGTTTAAAAAAGAAAACTTAAGAGCTTAATCTTAGACTCGGCTTCAATTGTAGAACTGTATGTATGTCGGATCCAACTAACCTGACATGAGTCCACCAACACAATAAAGCAGTGACTAAGAATTCTTGTTCTACTAACTACAACAAGATAACGAATTCATTGCCTGAATTTTTTTCATTATTGTATTGTAATGTGTTTGTTGAGCAAAGAAATATTAGCAGCATAATATGGTTCTGCCTTATTTAATATTGTCATTCCTTTTAGCTTTCTAGGGAAGTTCTACTGCAAAATGAATTATTATTAACCTCAGCTTTGTTTCAATAACCTCCTTTGAAATTTTTTTTTTTTCTTTCATGCCGATGATAAATGCAACAAAGGCAAAGGCATATTGCTCTTTTCATCGCTTCTCTTCCACTTGTGTTAACTGGCATGACCACCTCCCAAAGGCAGATTCATCTATAGAATTGGAGAGTTTTAAATACATGTAATTTAAATTCCAGTAATTTCAATACCTTTCTTTACAACTCCTACCTTCTATTTTTCATGAGCTCCTAAACAAATAATAATAAAAAATTACTCCACACAATAAGTTTCTAAATTCCATATTATTTTAGAATCTCACTTCATATCTACAAAGAACTACTAGAACAGGGGCAAAGGAAGTACACAAACTTGAATATGCTACCAATAAGGTAGTCTCCTAGGGATTGGATGCATACCGAATTAATAATTAAATAGCTTTAGGTGTAAGTTTTAATTTTATAATCTGGCAAGATTAACAGCATCAGTGAGAAATTACATCATAAAATTGCAACACTAGTAATAAAATTAATCCACTGAAATAATTAAACATCAAATCAGATGGCTCAATGAAACAGAGGATCCACAGACAAACAAATATATAAAGCACATCATAGAGAGAGAGAGAGAGAGAGAGAGAGAGAGAGAGAGAGAGAGAGAGAGAGAGAGAGAGAGAGATCACAGTTGGGAATGACACAAGGGAGAAACTTGAGATCGTTATCTTGGTCCGGGCGGGTCTGCTTCCACCCAGGATCACATTCACACACAAACAAGAAAGTGCTGTTTGGTGAAGGCTTGCAAGTCCCCTTTCCACACTCCACTCCTTTGCACACTTCATCTGTGGACACCAAACACACAACACGGATATGATAAAAACCCTCTAAAATCCCAAATTCATGATCTACAAAAGTCAAATCAAGTCAACCCAGTTGGTAAAAAGGTCAGAAAACCCCAAACCCATAAAAAAAAGATTGTTGAAATCACTCAAAACCCAGAAAGCAAAGAAGGATTGAGAAACAGAAGGAAGAAAATAAAGAGCAGAAGAACAAACCAAGGTAAGGGGACAGCGGTAGAATGTTGCTTGTGGCAGTCCAAGGCTGCAGAACAAGAAGGGTTGCAAGAATAGCAGTGATACTAAAGGAGGCCATGCTTTAAGACACAAAGAAGAGAGAGAGAGAGAGAGAGAGAGAGAGAGAGAGAGAGAGAGAGAGAGAGAGATGGTGACATGTACTTCTATTTTAATGGAGGAGTTAGAAACTGGAGCTTCTCAAATGGAAGCTTCTACGGCCTATTAGTTATGGATACGGATGGGTGTTGAAAAGTAAACGTGGGTGAGATGAAATAGGTCAAGTGGGTCGTTGGGAGTTGAGGTATGCTGATTCCTCTGCGCGCAGAAACTCCCAAATCCCAATAGTAGCTTGGTTCTGCAGCAAGTTATTATATGTCACCGCATCAGCACACATGTAATCTAATGTTAATCAGAAACATTAGGGGGTAAATTTCCTGTATTCCTATGTTAAAATGTAATACATATATATATATATATATAGCCTTGATCTCATTCAAAAATTCATATCAACCATATAAAATTATCCCTCGGTTACTTTGCTTCGTTGGGGACAATATCAACATTTCATATTCGACAATCCAAACGACCAAAGGGAAGAAGTGAATTGTTGTCAGCAAGTAGTATTGTGGCCCACACAAATTTGTTGGCAAGGAAAAAACTATCCCGCGATTGACCTTGTAGTCATCCATGAAGACACGCGTAGTAATGTCACACTAGGTATTTTTATTATGATCAAATTATGGACGAATTTCACCTTACAGTCCAATTGTTTAAACACAACAAAGTGAAAGATTAAGGGCTCGTTTAGTAACGTTTAATGTTTTTGTTTTTTGTTTTTTTTTTTCAAAAGAAACAAAAAACGGCGTTTGTTTAAATTTTATTTTTTTAATTTTTTACAAAATTCGAAAAAATGAAATTAAAAACACTAAAATGGGTGTATTTTCTCTTACCAAAACATTGGTCTAGTAATCTTGGTACAACGATAACCTACAAACGCTCATCATCAAATCACAAAAAACACACAGTAAAAACACACAACAAAAACTAAAAACTGACAGCGTTACCAAACGGACCACAACACTCTCATTTGATTCATTTTCGTTTTTGTGTGATCTTGGTCGTTCGATTCAGTGCCATTCGTAGTGAATAATGATGATGTGGCGCTATATATGCAACTCTTTTCTTGCATACGTGGACCATGTACAAGGTGAGCTAAAGAGCGGCACCATAAGTCAATCTGATGGTAGATTTACTCTTTGGATAATATAACATCATTATTGATGTCTTTCCTGGGACAAATGCTCAATAATAAGATCATATCAATCACTATCATTAAAATTTAAGCAATTTAGTGTGAGAACACCACTACATGATATGTAAAAGAATATAACGAAAGTAATATCTGAAAGGGTAAATTACACATATCCCCCTTGAACATTTGTTAAAATATAGGGACCTTCCTCAATTATTTTAAATTTACACTGGTCTCATTTTTTTTTAAATTTCATTAGCAAATTCTCCCTTCCATCTAATGTTAGGTAAACACCGTTAACTGAAGCTATTAAATGACAATTTTACCCTTAACTTAAAAAAGATAAGATATAAAAAAGATCTTTCACTCTTCTTCTTCCTCTAGGGCCAAACACACCCATCATCAGCAATTTTCTCTCCCTTAAATATTTGGGAAAATAAAGGGACCTCTCTCAACCATTTCAAATTTACATTGGCCTCCCTTACTTTTAAAATTTCATTAAAAAAATTCCCTATTTCGTCTAATGTTAGGTAAATAGTTGTTAAATGACAAATTTACCCTTAACTTTAAAAAGATAAGATATAAGAAAGATCTCTCACTCTTTTTCTTCCTCTCCCACCAAACCCACCCACCGCCGGCAATCTTCTCTCCCCGTCCATACTCACATTAACAGTCCCAAAACCCCATTTGTCTTCGTCTAAACCCCCATCCACCAACAGCCCCAATCCTTGTTAACAGTCCCAAATCTCTCTCTCTCTCTCTCTCTCTCTCTCTCTCTCTCTCTCTATCTCTCTCTCTCTCGCTCTCTATACATATATATATATATATATATATACGCACGGTGACATATATTTACACACGTTAATAATCCCAAATTCTTTTCTCTTGTTTCCACCTCGTTTTCTCCCTCTTCTCCTAATTGTGATGAAAATATACAAAGTCTAAGGCGGTGACATGCGTATGTATATATTTGTTATATATATTTTGCTTTTATGTGTACATATGTGGTTGAAGTTGAAAGAGAAATAATCGTCAATTTTGGGGTTTCGGATTTGCAGATGTCTTTGTCTAGAGCCTTATCCATGTTAGCCCTAAGTTTATTTAAATGAAATTTTATATATGATTTTGATGATGACTTACCTTGATTTATAAATATTTTCTTGATTAAATATATTCAATGTTTTTAATCCTTGGTTTGGTTAGTGTAATTAAGTTTTGCTGGATTATGAAGCACTTGAAAGAGAAATCAAGAGTTGAAAAGTAATATCTAAATCTTTGAGAATCATGTTTTAAGAAAACTTGATTCAAGGAAGAAAATTAAAGGACATAATTTTCTTCTAAGATTGAAAATTCGATAAAACTATATCCTATGATACAATCATAGTATTTTGTCTATATCTTTTGATCTAACCGTTGGATTGATTTGATTCTTATGGGGATAGAAAGAAGACTCAAATGACTAATTATGGTGTTTTATGAAGTTTTCATGCAAAAAATGTTTTGTGGGACGAAAATGAGTTGGAATGTGACTTATTGGATTTGAAATTCAAAATATGATAGCTTGAAGGCAGTCATGATTATTTGATCACATCTTTTGATCCAAAAGTCCAAATGATCTGATTCTTGAAGTTATGAAAAGCTAACATCCATATATATATATATATATATTTGTTATATTATATGCAATTTCAAATTCAAATGTTATTTGGGTGAAACACAAGGTGAAAGAAGACTTAACTTAGTAGAAATTCAAATATGCTAATTGGGAGTAGGGTTGTTCAAAAATTTATCCGACCTGCCAACCCGACCCGAACCCGACTGACCTGATGGCATTTGGTCGATTTTGTTAGTTAATTGGGTGGGTAACGGGTGAGGTTTGTCAAATTTATAACTTTTTGGTTCCGATGTCGGGTTTACATGTATATCAACCGTTAGACCTGACCCGGCCCGACATTTTGAAGATAATCCCTTTACATTACTCGTGGTGTAATCTTATTAATCCATGAGATTACACCATTATGTTTTAATATTATATTATAACCTTATCTCTTCCTTTCCATGTTTCCCGACCAAATATATGAATTGATTCAATTGAGAGATTACACTATTATCTTTTAATATTTTATTATAATCTTATCCCTTCCTTTCCCTGTTTCCCAGACCAAATAGGCGAATATACGAATTGAGAGATTACAACATTATCTTTTAATATTTTATTATAACCTTATCTCTTCCTTTCCCTATTTTCCAAACCAAATATACTAATTGAGTTCCTCTCTCTCTCTCTCTCTCTCTCTCTCTCTCTCTCTCATACTAAGGTTGTAGAACTAGAAAAATACGATGGAAGCTTGAGTCGCCACTGATAAAATCTTTATATTTTTAGTTTACGGTAGGTCAACAATGTTGCCATCGTTGCCAAGTCTATTGAGGAGTCACGCAGGATTCAGGGAGTAGCTGTTTGTAAGTTTTACATCTTCCATTAAATGATACCTCTAAAACTATATTTCGCTTACTAATTTGATTTTTTTTTTTTTGGAGCTTTATACAATCTATTATGTTTCTGTAGAATCTGTACTATGAATCTGTGATAATCGAACAAATAAGTCTTACAAATTAAAAAAAACAAATTTTTATTTGAGATCTGTTAGGACTTAGATTAGGATCATATAACTCTGAAATCATCTTATTGAAGATATTTCTTCTTCTTTTTTTTCACTATAAAAAAAAAAAAAAAGAAGATACTTTTTTTTTCATACTTTGCTCTGTCCTGTGAATCAGTGATAATCGTTTAGTTTTTGTACCTGATTATAGGTTTCAAAATTAGTTAGGTTCTTGGTGCCTGATTAGTCAATTTTTTCAAATGTAGTTTTCCATTTGTGATCATTGAATTGTTTTTTGAGAAGTGTTGTATCCTGAATTTATTGTGAATTGTTCACATGATCAAGAAATGATTAATTCATTGTTAGGACTTAGAATCACATAATCTGTGATAAATGTATAATTCATTGTCTCTAATTTTGTTTAATTTTTTTTATGTTGTGGTTTAAGGGTTGTGGAGTGGACACCTTACTTTTTCATATCAATATCAAGGATTGTCATGAGTACTCTCATAATAAAACTACTACCTCAAGGTCCCCAACTACAATTGTCCCCACTCCCAGGCTCCCCACCATTGAAAAGTCTCCAATACCACCCAAGTAAAAGATGAAGGAATGTAGTGGTAGGAGGAGCAAAAAATCTGTGGCATTGGACCATTTTGATAAACTAAAAAGTGATGATGGTCAAATTAAGGCTGTTTGTAAATATTGTCAAAAAGATTATCAGGCTTGTTCGAAAAGTTATGGAACAAGTAATTTGTTGTCTCATTTAACTTAATGGAAAAAGTATCCTTATAGGGATAAGGATAACAAGGGATACCAAACATTAGCTTTTCATCCCAAAACTAATGGAGAAGATAGAGTGGATCTCTTGACAATGAGTTTTACTGTAGAAAGCTGCTAGAAGAGCTCTTGCCGAAATGATTATAATTGATGAATTGTTCTTTAGGTTTGTGGAGGGAATAGGTTTTAAGAGATTTTGTAATATTTTGCAATCTAAGTTTAACAAAATTTCTTCTCGGATCACAATTGCTAGAGAAGTTGTGGGCATTTTTAATAATGAGAAGGATAAGTTGAAGAAAACTTTGAAAGGTTGTAGAACATGCCTTACTACGGACACATAGACATCCATACAAAATCTATGTTATATGTGCCTTACGGCACATTTCATTGATGATGATTGGAAGCCCCAAAAAAAATCATAAACTTTTGTCAAGTTGAAGATCATAAGGGAGAAACTATTCATAAAAAAATTGAAATGTGCTTGCTTGAGTAGAACATTAGCAGCATATTTACACTACAGTAGATAATGCTAGTTCCAACAACACTACCATTAAGTACTTGAAAAGGAAAACAAAAGATTGGAAAGGAGTTGTTTTAGCGCATGAGTTCTTGCATGTGATATGTTGTGTACATATTTTGAATCTTATTATGGGTGATGGTTTGAAAGAACTGGATACATCTATTACTTGTGTACGTGATGCTATGAGGTATGTGAGGTCCTCTCCAAATAGGCTAGAGACTTTTAAGAAGTGTGTGGAGAAAGAAAAAATTGAGTCCAAGAGTCTTTTATGCCTCGATGTACCAACTAGGTGGAATTCCACCTATTTGATGTTAGAGGTTGCCATGAAGTTTGAGAAGGCCTTTGGGCGATTAGAGGAGGAGGACTCCAATTATCGATCTTACTTTATGGAGCATGATGTTGTTAAACAAAGTGGTAGAAGGAACAAATCATGGGGACCTCCAACTGAAGATAATTGGAAAAATTGCAAGATATTTGTAAACTTCCTAAAGCTTTTCTATAATGCAACCAAGTAATTTTTAGGGTCTCTTTATGTGACATCAAATTACTATTTTGATGAAATGTTTGTAATTCAAACCAAAACAGAACAATTAGTGAAAAAAGATGATGACATTTTGTCTTTAATGGCAAAAAGTATGAAGCTAAAATTGGAAAAGTATTGAGAAAATGGAGATAAAATAAATCTACTATTGTATGTTGCTGCTGTGCTTGATCCTCGAAAGAAACTAAAATACGTCAACTTTTGTTTCTCACAATTATTTGAAACCAATGTTGTGGATGAGATGACCTCTAAAGTGAAAGTTGCTTTGGCTCGTTTACATAACCACTATTCTGCAAATGATGCAACAAGTGTTGAAATTTCTAATGTGAGTGAAGCATCCAAGATGGTGATAGATGATGATTGTGAGGATCCACATTTGCTCATAGCGTCTCAATTTAATACATATTTGGAGGCAGAATATTCATCATCATGTAAGTCAGTAATTGATAAGTACTTGGGAGACTTTTGTGAAGGTTCAAGGGATAAGAACTTTGACATATTAGAATGGTGAAAGACTAATTCCTCAAAGTATTGAGTGTTGTCCCAAATAGCACGTGATGTGTTGGCAATGCCCATTTTTATTGTAGCTTCGGAATCTGCATTTAGCACAGGAGGACATATACTTGATCCATTCCGTAGTTCACTCTTTTCCATGATGGTAGAAATTCTTATTTGTGCTCAAAATTGGCTAAAAAGCAATGTTTCAATTTCTCTGCGCAAGGTAATGGATGATGTTGAGGAATATGAACGATATGAATCAGATAATAAGTTTGAAATTGTTAGCTAATTATGTCTTCTTTTTTTTTTTAGTACTATAATGACATATTTATTTTTTCAGAATCAAATACAAGTTACACAAGCTCAAGTCTAAGCTCAAGCAAAAGTATTATCATTATTTAGTACATGCTGTCAGGTAAAAGTTTCACCTTTGTTATGGATTGTAACGTGTTACTCATTACTCCTAAATGCTGAAATTCTATTTAGGATGATGAGGACATTTTGTTTTTGGCATCAAAGCAACGGTCCAAAAACGTTTTACTCCCTCCGTCCCAAATTGCTGGTCCTTCTTTCTTTTTTTGGATATCCCAAATTAATTATTAATTTTCAAAAGTAAACAAGAAATTTATACAACTTTCTCATTTTACCCTTACTTTTTACCATTCAACAGTTAAAAAGCATTAAAATAGAGAAGGGCAAAATTAGAAACTCAATACAAAATTAATGTCCCATCCTTGTCTCCTTAAAATTCGATTCCCCAAAAGGGACAAGCAAATTGGGACGGAGAGAGTATCTTTTATTTTTGGATAAGTTCACAAGCCTAAAAAAATTAGGATTAGTAATCTTAGACATGCATTATGTATTTGATCAGTTTTTTTTTTTTTTTATAGTGACACAATCAGGTGCAATGCTAGCAATAGAGTGAATTTTGTGTCATTCTCTTATAAAAACTTTGTATCTTTTTTTTTTTTTGGGTTAGTTCACAAGGCTCCAAAAAAAAAAATATTCATCTTGATGTGTGTATGTATCCAAATATATCTTTTTGTTTTACTTCCAGGCGTATTGATGTAGTGGAGTGAATTTTATGACTCTCTGTTGAAAACTTAACATCTTTCATTTTTGGGTAAGTTCAAAAGCTTCTTAAAACAAGACATAGAAATCTACTAATCTTGGACATGTATTATGTATTCTAAATTTCTGATGATAATATATATATATGTTTTTACCATATAGGTAACTTGACAGCAATTGAGTGAATTTTATGTGAAATTCTCATTCTGATCAAGCTTTTTGGGTTATAGACTTGATTTAGGTAAGTTACTTAACCATCATATACTGTACATATTTGATCCATTTGCTTTCATAGCCATGTCACCCACTATGCTGGTGTAAATGAGTATTATTACTTTTGTTAAGTTCTCTAACCATCAGTACTTAATAATAGATTTTCAAATTTATTATTTTTTTTATTCCAAGCATTTGACTGTATTGAATCTGTTGATATTCTAGCAGGTTACGTCTTTCTCTCCCTCATATGTTAATCAATTGCAACACTCCGGAGTCTGTAATCTGAATGAATGCAATAGATAGACTAATGACTAATAGATTTTATGGTTGTATGGTGTATTTTAAAGGGGATGGATAAAATGACTGAATGTGATTGTGGATTGACTAGTAGATTTTACTACTGCATAGAATAATGGTTGAATTTTTACTAAGTGTTTTTATTTATTTGTAATTTAAGTACTTATTTTTTAAAAAAAAATTAAAAAAAAGATGAATTTCTGGCCTGAACCGGAACCGAACCAACCCGATCACCCATTGGGTCAAAAGCGGTTCAAGAAATTTTTAACCTAATATTTTCAGTTTGGGTGGTAGGTGATTACTCAACCCGACCTAAACTGACCCATGAACACCTCTAACTGGGAGACAATTTGAGTATTTTGACCATAATTTTTTATCTAACCCTTGGATCGATCTGATTCTTGAGGTTCGAAAAAGATGACTTCCATGTATACAACTTTTATCTTATAGCCAGTTTCAAATTTAAACGTTATAATGGAGAAAATCGAGGTAGAAGTGAAAACAACTCTACAAAAATTTAAATATGCCAATTAGGAGGCAGTTTGAGTAATTTGATCGTAACTTTGGATTTAACCATTGGATCAACCTGATTCTTGAGGTTTTGAAAAGCTGACTTCCATGTATACAACTTTTATGTTATATCCATTTTTAAATTCGAATGTTATCAAGGAGAAAATCGAGGTAGAAGTGAATTTATCTGATCAGAAATCCAACAAACAAATCTGGCAGTAACTTGCTGAACGGGAAGAATTGTTTTAAATGCTCTCCAACGGCTAGAAACTAATTTGAAGCTAAAAATCAATCTTCAATATTAATCTATAAATAGAGATCCACTTGAGGAGCAATCAAGAACAACAAGAGCAACAAGAGTTTGTGCATCAAAGTAATATTCATCCTAGAAAGTCATTGAGAGCTTAATTGTCTTTTATCTTGTAATGTTTTGAGAGCTTCATTGGCATATCTATTATTTGAGAGAATTATTTGTAAGCAAGAGTGGTTGTACTCTTGTTCTTTCTTCTTATAAGGGAAAAACTAGTTAGAAGAAATAGCTAGGAGTTGGATGTGACTAGAATCTGTACAAAAACTAGTTGGAGTGAGTGATCACTTAGATGGGTGTGCTAGCACCTGTGTAAAAATTAGTTGGAGGGGTGTAACTAGCATCTATGGAAAAAACTAGTTGTAAAGAAGAACTAGCGCCTGAGTTAAAAGACTAATAGCTGTATCTACGGTTTGGATATAATGAAAAAAAATATCAAGGAAGGAGCCTTGGGGAGTGGACGTAGATTTTGGAGTTGAAGTCGAACTGCGATAAATCTTGGTGTCGTATTCTCTTCTCTCTATCTCCTTTACTTTATGATTTGAATTGCTTGCATTTATTTAAAACATATCATTGGTTAATTAATATTAGTTTGAATATTTAGTTAGAATTTTTAACTCTTAAATTATTTGTTGAATTATTGTTTAAATCCAATTTACCCTCCCTCTTGAATTGCCACCTGACTAACAATCCAGAGACCAACGCCCAGTTTTTGAAGTGCAATAGGATTCAGTTATTTCAATTTGGCATTGATGTGGTCAAAAATTTTATGAAAATAATATTACAAAGGGCTTTTTTGACATCGTACACATTAACAAGGGTATAATAGACATATCACGATGTTATGTTGCTTACATCACCCTTTTTTGTCTTGATAATTGATGGCAATTGAACGGAAGGGGAATTTGTTAATGAAATTTCAAAAATAAGGGAGACCAGTGTAAATTTGAAATAGTTGAGGGAGGACCTATATCTTCATAAATGTTTAATCTATAAACATGGATCCTACATACTGGACCTTTTTTTTTTTTTTTTCCCGCTTAGCTGGAACCTTAGGCCTCTCTATAGGTGGGTTAGTCCAATCAATAACTTGTTTTGTGCACAATAGTCTCAACTCAGTTGTTTACTTATATATATCGTGTTGAAAGAACATTGATCGGGGGGTTTTTCAGTAATAGAACTAATACATGTGTAGGAACTGGCCTTTGTTGAACACTAGCAACAAGAATAAGCCATTGTGCCTTTGGAGCAAGAAACACCTTATTTCTTTAACTAATTAATGGTTTTCACCTTCTCTACCTCACGAGAAGATACAAGGATTGCACTCCCTTTCGCAATGTTCATGTGATGTTTGAAAACAAAGGAACTGATAAAGAAACTATGAATTGGAGAGAGAGAGAGAGAGAGACTAAATAGTTAACATATATATGTGCAGCTCACTGGTGAAACATGAGTGATGACCTGACTTTTTAGTTTACAAAGGCAACGTCTGTTTCGCTCGATAAAGAATCTCGTGACATTAAAATTTAAATCTCGGAATACCATTCCTTTGAAATTATTTAATCCCGTGTATACAAGATAAAAAGCTGTGTCCGAATTACCTATCTCTATTTTCTTAATCTGAAAACCAAATGTAAGATAAAGGCCAAACCTGTAATAATTAATTGTTCAATTCTTAGGATAACCTATCCTTCAAAAGTAAAATGGTTTGAACAAACAAAAGAAATCAAAGTACACACCAACCATTAGATAAAACTCTACCAAACAATGCATACATGTTCCAACGGCATCCAAAAATACAATAAAGGCCTTATTGTTCATAGGTTTTGAATATATAATGGCGTATCATATAGAGGGAAAAGAAGTTTGATTGAGATTGGGAGTATCAAAAACAGAGTCAGTGTGTCTAATCTTGAAGATTCATCATTTACTTTCAACCAAAATACCAAATGCTTTGTCCATTTTCGTCCTGTCCTTGTGTGTTGGCTTGCTTGCGGCATTCCACTATCTGCGGCTTGTGCCAGTGGCACCAGAGGATCAAAATTTCGTTTCGATATGTCGTTTTAGTTGCTTCGAAAAAGGAAACGTTTCGGAAATAATTTGAAAATGTTTCAAATGTTTCAAAAACATTTGAAAAGTGACAATTATTAAAATACAATATTTTGTATTTTTCTCAATGAAAATTGTACAACATTTTTGAAAAGTTTTAAATTCGGGTTGACACAACTTAATATTTTAGCATATAGCATTGCATTTTGATGCATTTTTTTATATTCTAGTTGTTTTGATGGAAATAGTAATGTTTCGTTATTCCACTAGTATTTTATTTCGGTCTCTTAGGAAACGGAAACATTTCGGCCGTTTCGATGGTAGTAAATGAAAATTTTGTTCCTTGATTGGCACACTCCCTTGCACCTTCTTCTTGCTTGTGAGACTACCTCTTGAAGACCACTTCTCTTCCTAAACAGATTATTATTCTTTGGTTACAGGCCTATAACATTTGATTTTTCTTTTGTGACATATAATATTATGTTAAATTGAGGGCGTTGCTCCGTTGTGACTTGGGTGTCATTGACTTGGGTGTCATAGGTTCGGAACACGGAAATAGCCTAGTGGCTCATTTATAGAACCGTCAAAGCTTCAGAACATGAAAACAGCCGATTGGCCCAGAAACAGAACTACGTCTAGACAGTAGGGGCCATGGCCCTCATACTTTGAAGAAATTCTATTGCACTAATGGTCTACCTTATAAATTTCCCAATATATTCATGTCATGAACTGAGCTAAACATGTAATTCTCTTCCACAAATGGCTTCATGTAGCTTCCTTCAAGAAACTTCCCCCTCAATCAATCCATAGATCAGTCAACAAACCCATTACATAACTAGTTGAACATTTCTTGGTTTTGTTTCAAAAACCCAAAAATTTGAAATGGCATCTTTCCATGAAAACAGACCAATATTCAACCAGATGAGATCAATGTGGGAACTGAGAAGTTGCCCATGCAGCAGTGATGAAAAGGGGTCTTCTGCAATGACTCAATCGGTGTCCCTTATAATTTTCACTTGATAGCAGTCTAGTCTTGACTTCTTTAATGCTATATTTAGATCTCATATTTATCAACAGAAAAAAGAAAATGAAAGATAAATGAAATTAATTATTAATTTTTATGGGTAACTAACAGAAAATTTTTTTTTTAAGAAAATAACTATTTTCTTTCTTCTCATTTTCCTAACCTATTCAGAAAAAAAGAAAGAAATTTAACTTCATTTATATCATTTTCTTTCCAAATCTTCTCCCTTTCCTTTTCCTTTCCTTCCGCAAATCAAAGATCTAAACATAGCCTAAAGGATAAAATCAGCTAGGACCGAACAGGGGTTCGACAGCTGGGGCAATTTGGATGATCTCCTTAGTATTCTTGAAACCATGTGATCATTGCTATCCCTCATGCTTATTACATTATTGCCCCTGCCTTCATTTGCTTGAACTCTATTCAACCAGTCATTAAGAGAACAATTGAGTAACCAAACAAAAAGGTCTTGTCTTCTAGCCAGAATTTATCCATGAAGGAAACAATGAAACATGGCAAAAGACATGGAGAGAGAGAGAGAGAGAGATATATATATATATATATATATAACCTTGAAGGGTGGACATAGCTAAGCTTCTCCTCCAGCCATTGGCGGGCTTTTAGTGCAGCTTCATCCATGGTGGTGGTTGTCAATCTCACAGATTGTTCGAGCCTTGATCTATAAGGAGTTCCCTCATGAAGGTGTTGGCAATAAGTCCTTCTCCTCCTATGCAACTTAACTCTAGGCAGAATTATAATTCCAGCCATCTTTGCTTGAATTCTAATGCACCTCCTAACACTATATATATTCATATGATATATGGCATATATACCAATAACCATATAATAAAGAAGAGGCTAGGCTATGCCTGCCTTCTATCCCCAGATGATTACATTTTCATTTGGTCAATTCAGTGTGCATTCAGCCTTTGATACAACTGCACCAGCACTTAGAAATAGAATCATCCTATTACATCATGACATATGTACAGTTCATCATATGTAGATATGGGCAGGTGGGTTTGGATTGTAAAATGACTAGAGGAAGCTTCTGAGAAAGCCATCAACCAGACTGAATTTTGCTCTTTTGTTTTTCTGTGTTAATGGATTTCTTCTATTCTTTGTTTTTTAATTTCCAATTAAGGCATAAAAGTTCGCTTATATATTAATTCCACTTTGCAGTCCTGCAGTTTACATTAAATCTTACTTCAAAACCTTCATTTTTATTTATAACAATTGAGCCTTTAGCTTCTAATTTGTTGTAATGTCAGCTTTTTGTTAACTTTCGTTTGAAAAATAGACAAAAAATTCTTATATGAAAAGCATTGGACTTTCTTTAAGGAGGCAAAAATATAAATTCCATCATTTTTTATCTAAAGACTCACGCATATTGAACATGATTCAAATTGGGACTTTTAATGAAGCTTGATTACATTATATATATTGCAATTATGATTCTGGAGTGATTAGAGAAAGATTTGTGAAAAGATTATTGGAGGAAGGGGTGGGATTTTATATCTTTACCCCATTGAAAAATAACACATGCTTTTAACGGGAATTTGTGGTAGCAGAATATTGACATTGCAACTAATTAGAAGTGTAAAAGCTCAATTGTTGCAAATAAAAATAAATTTCTTGAAGTAAAATTTGGTATAAAGTGCAAAGTGTTATTAAACTTATACATACATATGCATAAGAATTTTACTAGTATCAACCCCGCTTATTGGACATGCGCTGACTGATGCCTGCCACATGGCTTCACCGGCTGTGCTGGACGCCCTTATTTGTATAAATGGATGGGCACACACTTTTATTATATCTTCTCGTATGTATTAGAACTTTGGTAGGTAGTGTACATAACAAGGACTGCAGTTTGGGAGAGGACCATCTGATGTACCAAAAAAGAAAGTCGACATCTGATAGGTACTTCCTAGTTTTCCATATATATATATTAGTGGTATGGGACGTGCTATGCAGTGCCAACCACATTTTCATAAATATGATAACAATTGAGAGAGAACTCCCATGAGAGGAAGTACTGCCACATTCACCGTGAGAGAAAACTCCCATTTCGAAGTTGCAGACAGCAAATAGGAAATGATATTATTTGGAATGAGCAACAAACTGGGTTGCTAACATTTTAAGCCAATACATGCATCAACTTTAAGATAAACATCCATGTAAAAAAACATGGAGAACCTTGATTTCCCTAAATGTGATGAGTAAATGTGTTTTCATGTTTGGGAATAAGATTGATAACTTCATAGGAACAACAAAAACAGAAAATTCAAGGAAGAAGCCAATGCACATAAAACTTTATTCAGTTCCATTGAAAACAATTTGACAATGATCTCAAATGATTCAAATATATAACTGAAAAATTATTGAAATTGCACCAATCTGCAAAAAGAAATCAAATCAGATTAAGGATAATTATTCGATGGGATGAAACGCTTAAGAGGTGTTCATCGAACACTTATTTTGCCCTTTTCAACAATGGTAGAAGTGTACTTGAAGGAAGTTTAGCATATAGTTGGCAGGCGTTCATCAAGCTACGGCCATGATTTATGAACTTACCATAGGTAAACCTTTTTAAAATTATAAGATTCGCCGCTATAAACACCTCATCAACTTAACCAAACTTCAATATGCTTCAGATGATCCTAAATTAATAATAAATTTAGCTACTATGGACATCCAATTCAAGCGATTACCCAAATACTATCAAAAGGGTACTCTAACTGGTAGTCAATCAATACTCCAAATGTGTAAAATGCTTGTAAGCAAGCCTTCATCATCAAATCACAAATGAGCAAGCCAAATGTTCTAGTGACCAATGAATAAAAATGCCTTTGAATACTCAACAAACTACAGTAATTATTTCTTTTATCAAGTAACAACCCACGGTATTAAAACCCAGAAATCAAAAAACCAAAAGCATCAATCAACAAACCATAAACAACCAGCCAAGGAAGACAAACAATAACTAAAAACATGCATAAACTGTGAATATGGATAAACTCGAATTGAATGTTCATTTAAAATCATTGATAATATTTTGTGCTGTTGACTCCAAAATTGAAAAAAAAATTTACAGAAATGTATTTAAGAATTGGTAGTGATGCTTTCCCGACCCCCTAATCTAGAGTTCCGACCAGACCAGGGATTCACCTAAATGTCTGTTCGGGCACCGATCAGAGCCTTGCCTTAGCCCCCCTCGGCTCTCGAACAAATCGGCCCCTCGGGCTCACTTCCCGTTCCGTTCGGCCGTCCTTCCCATCACATCAGTGGGGGCCACAATTGACACCGGACATTGTAACGTACACTCGAAGCATGGGCATAGAGTGTATGAGGGACAATCACTCTACCCTTGACGCAGTTCTAACACATGCCACGATGGAGTGGGGAAACGATCTTCTCAAGTGCCTTGCCACAGATCTGACCCTCCAATGGAACACCGTCACGTGAAAAAGTTGCCAACCACCCCTATGCATGCATACACAAAGAAAACAAAGGCCTTCCTCTTCAAGTACACATCAAAGAAAAACTCTAGCAAACTACACTCTTGAGGAACCATATTCTCCTAAATCTAATTTGAACATCAGAGAGTCTTTGGCAGACACCACAAAAGTGTGCTTAGAATATGAGATCACATACTAATGGGAGAGAGAACTCGTCGAAGGCCTGGGGCCAAGATACCACGAGATTGCTGCACCGTCAGCTAGCACCGTCTGTGGGAAATGATTATTCTCGTGATTTTTCATCGTCTTGACTAGGTCTGGGATTAGCACTCACCCCTAAGGAAGCTCAATGGTGGATTCAAGTGCAAAGAAAATAGCAGCCCTCGAAAAGACTGTGGCTGACATGATGGCCAATATGCAACAGCTGGCTCGCCAAAATGCAAAGGTGCTCCAATGAGTTCCATCTCCGTCTGGAGGGGTTCCACCACTAGTTGTCCCGTCGGGGGTGGAATGGAAGGATCAGGAGGTTGATGGAGAGTTTACTATTCCCCCTAATAATAATGGAAATGGGAACGGAAACGGAAACGGAGGACGGGTGGAGGACCCACTCATACGCCGTGAGCTCCACATTGAAGAAGCACAAACCAGCCACGCAGTTCAATCGAGAATGGAGATGGTAGGTGATAAACCAGAAAGCACCAATGCATGGGACAAACAAATAAGGGCCATGCAGGCCCCAATGGCAAGAGTCTTAGCAGCTGTGGAAGCCAAGGCTCCAAACACAGTCGATACACTTATCAGTAGGATAGCATCACCGTTCACCCAGGCGGTGATGGACTATCCCCTTCCCTTGAAGTTTAAGATGCCAACGGTGGACACATTCGACGATTCCAAAGACCTAGTGGACCACTTGGAAGCCTTTAGGGCACTCATGCACCTGCAAGCGGTGTGGAATGAGATCATGTGTAGAGCCTTCCCCGTTACGTTGAAAGGCTTAGCACAAACCTGGTTTAACAAAATCAAGCTAACAATGGTCTCCACTTTCACTGAATTTAGCAAGCTCTTCGTGAGCCACTACATCAGGGCACAGAAGCAGTGAATGCCAGTTGCGCACCTGTTGACCGTGCTGCAAAAGAAAAAGGAGACCCTGCACAAATACGTGGGGAGGTTCAATCAAGAGACTCTAGCAGTGGATGACATGGATGATAAGGTAGCCGTCACGATGTTCATGAGTGGCATAAGAACTGGGAACTTCTCTTCTCCTTGTCGAAGAGCCACCTCAGGACATGGCTGAGCTGATGCTTCGAGCTCAGAAGCACATGAACACAGAGGATGCTATGAGCGCCAGGTGAGAGAATGATAGAGGGAGCAGTTTGCGCTCTGATAAAAAGAGATCGAGTGGCACCTCAAACAAGGAGAAAGAGGCAAAGATGAACCGAAGCCGCAACCGATCACGCGACAGGGCAGATGATAGACAGGAGCGTTATCATGAGCTAGATCGAATGTTCACCCCCCTTATGACAAATCTAAAAGATGTCTTGATGGAGATAAAGGACGATCCAGCATTGAAATGGCCCGAACGCCTAAAGACGCCCTCGAGCATACGGAACCGAAAGAGGTACTATAGATTTTATCGCGATCATGGCTATGACATGAAGGACTGTATAGACTTGAAGTAGCAGATTGAGGATCTGATCAAGCAAGGTAGACCTGGCCAATACATCGTGGGTAGAGACCGAGAGTGGGGGGATCGACGTAGTCCAGCACGAGCCCAAACCAACAACCAACCCATCGGCAAAATCAGGGTCATAGCCGGTGGTTTCGCTAGAGGAGGCAAGTCTTCTACAGCACGAAAGAAACACATTCGGGAGATCTAAACCGAGGCGAAAGTGATGCTGGTCAGAGCGCCCAACAAGAAGACGAAGAGAGAAGCGCCCATGATCACTTTCACAGAGGAAGAAGCCGCTGAGCTACATCAACCACACGATAACCCCTTGGTCATCTCCTCGATTATCTCCAACTTCAAACCTGGAGAGTTCTGATCGACAGTGGGAGTTTGGCAAACTTTCTATTCTGGGGAGCCTTTGAGAAGATGCAAATCGACAAGGACAAGTTGCAACCAGTCAACTCTCCCTTGGTCGATTTTATAGGGGACCGAGTAGTTCGCCTCGGGTCTATCGTCCTACCGGTGACCTTAAAGGAAGAACCTCATCGAGTAACGAAGATGATACACTTCTTGGTGGTGGACTGTCCATCGGCCTACAACGCCATTATTGGACGAACGACGTTGAGCAGATGCAAAGCTGTAACATCCACTTACCACCTCAGGATTAAGTTCCTGACTGAGAATGGGGTCGGGTGCGCGAGGGGCGACCAGAAAGAGGCCCAGGAATGCTACATGGCCTCCCTGAAAGGAAAGGCCAGCAAAGAAACCCTGGTCATCGAAGAGCTCGAGTCAAGGGACGAAGAGGAAGTCAGAAGAGGCAAGCCGGCAGAAGAGCTAAAAGACATTCCCGTCGAGGCACAAGGGTAGAAAAGAATAGTAAAGATCAGGGCCGCCACCCCTGAGAAGCTAAAGGAGGGGTTACAACAATTCCTTAAGAAAAATATTAACTTGTTCGCCTGGTCTCACAAGGATATGCTCGGTATTGATACAAGAGTAGCAGCTCACAACTAGAATATCGATCCCGATGCCAGGCCAATTAAATAGAAGCGGAGAAACTTCGCGCTAGAACAGAAATAATGCAGTGGCTGAAGAAGCCGATAAGCTAGTCCAAGCAAAGTTCATCAGAGAAATGCAATACCCCACCTGGCTGTCCAATGTCGTTATAGTGAAGAAGTCCAATGGAAAATGGAGAATGTGCGTTGACTTCACCGACCTAAACAAAGCATGCCCGAAGGACAGTTTCCCTATGCCCACAATTGACCTCTTTGTTGACTCCATGGCTGGGTATGAAATGCTAACCTTCATGGATGTTTTTTCAAAATACAACCAAATCCAAATGGCTGAGCACGACCAAGAGCATACAGCCTTCATCACTGATTAGGGGCTCTATTCCTACAACGTGATGCCGTTCGGACTAAAGAATGCGGGGCGACATGTCAACGGCTGGTCAACTTCATGTTCAAATCACAGATTGGGCGCAATGTGGAAGTGTACGTGGACGACATGTTAGTAAAGAGCAAGAAGGCCATCAGCCACCTGCAAGACCTCGAGGAGACATTCCACACATTGTGCAAGTACCGGATGAGCCTCAATCCAACCAAGTGTGCTTTCGATGTAGCCTCGGGGAAGTTCTTCGGTTTTATGGTCTCGCACCGGGGGATTGAGGAGAACCTAGAAAAGATCCAAGCCATTATTAACATGCAAGCGTCCCAGACAACGAAGGATGTTCTGAGACTGGCAGGGCATATGGCAACTCTGAATAGGCTTATCTCCAGATCCACTGACAAATGCTTGCCCTTTTTCAAGATCCTGCGCAAGGCATTTGAGTGGACCAAAGAGTGCGAAGCGGCTTTCCACCAACTCAAGCAATACCTAAGCTTGGTCCCATTGCTCATCCGAACTGTTCTAGGGGAGGAACTGTATTTGTATTTGGCAGTTTCGGCAACAGCAGTGAGCTCAGCTCTCGTCAAAAAAGAAGGAGGAATCCAGAAATCGGTATACTACACTAGCCGGGTGCTACGTGGGGTCGAGGAAAGATATCCGAATATGGAGCTCATGGCTCTAGACCTGGTGACAGCGGCTCAGCACCTGAGACCTTACTTCTAAGCCCACACAATAGCGGTCCTCACAAACTAACCTTTGAAGAGTATTCTACATAAGCTGGAAACGTCGAGACGCTTGGTAAAGTGATCAGTCGAGCTCAACCAATTCGACATCCACTACTGACCCCTGCTGGCGATTAAAGCGCAGGTTGCTGTGGATTTTATAGTAGAATTCACTAACCCTCTTGCTGCCACCCCCCGATGATGGCCACATCGACAACCATTAGGTCTTGAATGTAGATGGCTCCTCTACTGACAATTCTAGTAGTGCTGGCATGGTCCTTATCACTCTCGACGGTCACAAGATTGAATATGTTCTCCGTTTCACGTTCCCCACCACTAACAACGTTACAAAATACGAGGCCCTCATTGTCGGACTCCGGATGGCTCGGTGAATAGGGGCCGAGCAAATAGTGGTGCGAAGCGACTCTCAATTAGTGGTGGAGCAAGTCCAGGGAGAGTATGAAGCTAGACCGGGTAATATGAAGTAATACTTTCGAATAGCTAAGAGTTTATCCAGGAGGTTTGCAAAAAATTTTCAAGAACGTGTCTCGAGGCTCCAGAATGAAGAGGCAAACTGGCTGGCCAAGATTGCCTCGTCCAATGAGCTAGACTCGAACATCCCAATGGAGGTCCTTGATTCACCGAGCATCTAGAGTTCGGAGGTAAAGCAGACCGAACTTGAAACGTCATGGATGAGCCAGATCAGGGATTTCTTGCAAAGTAGAGCCCTACCCGAGGATAAGAACGAAGCAAGGCGAGTACAGTACCGTTCGAGTAAGTACCTAACATAGAACGAGGTTCTCTACAAAAGGGGACACACCCTACCGTTGCTTCGTTGTGCCACGGAAGAAGAGGTAGAGTATGTGATGAGAGAAGTTCATGAAGGGGTTTGTGAAAACCACTCAGGTGGTCAATCCCTCACTAAGAAGATTCTGCGAACATCCTATTATTAGCTCACCACGGAGAAAGACACCCAAGAATTCGTTAAAAAGTGCAACAAGTGTCAGTGGTTTGCCAACATCTCAAGATTACCTGTTCAGGAGCTGACCTCGATCCAGAGCCCGTGGCCCTTCGCCCAATGGGGAATTGATATTGTGGGACCACTGTCTATGGGTAAGGGCCAGAGGAAGTTTGCGGTGGTGGCCATCGATTACTTCACCAAGTGGGCAAAGGCAGAGGCACTCTCAACGATCACTGACGAGAAAATGAAGAAAGTTTTATGGCAGGATATTGTTTGCAGGTTTGGAATTCCTAGGACCGTCATCACAGGCAACAGAAAGCAGTTTGAAGGGAGGCAATTTAACCAATTATGCACCGACCAAGGAATCAGTCATCACGCTTCCTCTTCTGAGCATCCTCAGGCTAACGGTCAGGTAGAAGTCATGAACAGCTCCGTCCTGAAGATCCTTAAGACCAAGCTGGAGAAAGCCAAGGGCTTGTGGGCAGAAGAACTCCCTAATATCCTCTAGGCCTACAAGACAACGGAGAGGGTGTCTATAGGGCAAATGTCGTTCTCCCTAACCTTCGGCACTGAAGCGGCCATCCCAGTGGAGATCGGCCTCCTCAGCCCGAGGACGATGCAGTACGACCTCGAGACCAACAACGAGGCTCTGAATGTGGTGCTAGATCTGTTGGAAGAACGGAGGTTACAGACAGCTATGACGGTAGCATCCTACCAACAGAGGATACGCTAGTACCACAACTCCAAAGTCCGACTGAGAGACTTCTCGACAGGGGATCTGGTTTTAAAAAGGGTTAACCAGTCTACAAAAGATCAAAGGGATGGCAAACTCAAACCTAATTGGGAAGGCCCCTACGAGGTGATCGGCAACACCAGGAAAGTGACCTACAGATTGAAGAATCTGGGGGGCAAGGAGCTACCACACCCATGGCACGTAAAGCATTTGAGAAAGTACTACTTGTGATAGGCTCCTGATTGTAACTCAACGGATTATCAATAAAATCGACCGTTCAACAACTATCTACTTCCAATTAATCGACAAGTTCAAATCTGCTCGGTTCATGTGACCGAGCAGAGCCAGACGGCCTTAATGGCAATAGCATAGAAAATTTACTCGGTTCACATGACCAAGCAGAGTGAGATGGCCTTATGAAAATAACATAGAAAATCTGCTCGGTTCACGTAACCGAGCAGAGCCAGATGGCCTTGTGGCAATGGCACAAAAAATTTGCTCGATTCATATGACCGAGCAGAGCCAGGCGGCCTTATGGCAATGGCATTAGAAAATCGACTCGTTTCATGTGACCGAGCAGAGCCAGACATCCTTGAAGCACTAATATAGAATATCTGTTTGACTCACGTGAACTGAGTAGAGCCAAACGTAATCAACATGAGCATTCAACCATGTAGAAGCGACAGAAAATAGGTGCATGAATTTGAATTATTTTACAATCATTCTACAAATTATTGAAAGCATTCAACATAACTGGGTCAAAAAAGAGATTTCTCATTAATGATAAGAGGAGTACAAGACAGAACACTCCTCTCAAAAACAAAAAGAAGAACAAGAAAGAGAAAGTACAATAGGCATTAAGCCTGGGGCTCCTTCTCGGTGGCCTCCTCCCCAGCCTCGTCTATAACTTTCCCAGCCTCTTCAACAGCCTTAGTTTTAATAGCCTTCTCGGCAGCCTGTTCTGACACCTTCTTGAGAACTTCCTCCAGGTTCTGGGGAACTCCTTCTTCTAAAGAATCAAGCCTAGCGAAGTCCAGCTCCAAGTAGGTCTGAGACGCCCTCTTCCTGGCGAGCTCGAAGCATTGGGTGAATGTGGGCTCCAACAAGGCTTGGAAGTCATCCCCCTTCTGGAACTTCAGAACTGCCTCGACTTGGACCTTGAGTAGCTCCTCTAGAAAGGTGGCAAACTTCCTCTCCAGCTCCAACCTTTGTGGCTGCTCAGCAGTGAAGTCCAGCAGAAGCTTGTTGGCTTTGATACTTAGCCTCTTGCTCTCCTCACGGGGGAACTTGAGATCTGCGATGGCCGCATCCCGTTTAGCCCGAGTAGTAGCGACGTCCTCTTTCAAAGAATGGACCTCGTTAGCAAGGACGCCACATGTTTACTTCTCCTCATGCAGGGCCTTCTCTAAGTTGCCCAGATGATGGCCCAGGGTCATGATCTTCGTCAGAGACTGAAGAGAAGTTCGAACGAAATCAGAAGTAGGACAGGATCAAACAGAAGCAGAACAGAGTAAGGTATCTGTAGAAAGAAGCTCACCTTGAAAAGATCATGATGATTACACCCTAAAAGTGTAATCATAAGCCCTTAATTTGTACTTTGTTAGACTTATATTGTAATTAATTATCTTATTTTAGTTAAATATTTATTTGAGTATGTTTTGTATGTATTTTTTAGGTTATATAAGCTAATAAAGGTGAAAAGAAATCAAGAATAATTAAAGCGAGTTCAAGACGAATATTTTGTTCATGAAAATTCAGACA
The DNA here is from genome assembly GCA_033060915.1 of Euryodendron excelsum. Lineage (NCBI taxonomy): Eukaryota > Viridiplantae > Streptophyta > Magnoliopsida > Ericales > Pentaphylacaceae > Euryodendron > Euryodendron excelsum. Next base: position 27,039,891 of record CM065399.1, read on the forward strand.
TATCTCGGTATTTTGGCCATAACTTTTGACTCTGATATCCGATTGAGCTGATTTTTGCGTCATTGGAAAGAAGACTTCAAGCTCTACAACTTTACGTCTAATGTGCATCGGCTGAATCAAACTCTAGGGTGGCCAAATCAAGTTTCGAAATTTCTACAGCTGAGTAGTGTGAATAGTACCCGTCCGAACGGGTACTGTTCACCGCATGAACAGTAACCGTCCGAATGGTGAACAGTACCGTTCAGACGGTTACTGTTCACCATCCGAACGGACTTCAAACGGGCATCTAACGGACCGTCCGGACGGTATTCGGACGGTTACTGTTCATCCAGATTGTGTTTTTTGCGTCCGAAGCTGCGTTTTTTAGGGTTTTTTTGTATAGTTTTTGGTTAGTTAGGGTTTTTTGGAGCAAAGGGGCGGCGGGAGAGCCTCTCCAAGGTTAGATTTTTCTATTTTTCTTCATTTTTAGCTTAGATTTAGCTTTGTAATTGTAGTATAATGTAGAAACTTGTAATTTTCTTCATTGTATTGTATTTTCTTTCACTTTCTTGCACTTTCTTGTATTTTGTTGTATTTTTCTTGTATCCAAACACTCTTAATCTTCAAGTAAATTTTAGTTTGAATCTCTACATACTTTGTTTCCATTTTTCATGCTTTTATTATGAGTTTAATTAGCTAGTTTTTACATTGGGTTTAAATGTGAAAATCACCCAAATAATCCAAGGAATTCAATGGAGGTGTCTCATGGATTAATTGCCATATTTTCTTAGAATTCAAATTTCTAGTAATTAGGTGTGGAATTTTAGAAAACTTAGATTATTGACTAAATTTGGGGATTTTCATCACCCAAATCAATGTTATTAATTTAGGACTCTTGATTAGAAAAATACTCCACAATTGCTAGAAATTCATTCCCAACAATTGATTGAAGATGCCTTAGAAAACCTAGGTTATTGACTATGTTTGGCTAATCAATGCACAAACCACAAATTTGGTATTGACTAAGTTGAATCGATGGTATTAACCTTTGATTCCCCATCGAACATGTATCTAATTTCAATTGCTTGAGAATAATTGGTTTTCAAAACTAAATCCTCCGAATCAAAGACACTTAAATGTTGTGTTTGATTTGAGTTATAAACCCCATTGGAAACCTTGAATGAAATTGAGTGGTTGGATCATTTGAGCCCAATTCCCTTTTTAATTGCTTTAATTCTATTTTCACTTTGCTTTAATTTATTTGTCTAGTGTTAATTCTCTTTATTTTCATTGCAATAGTTTAGGAATTCAAAACAACCATCAAAACCCAAAAGATTTTCGGTCTTTTTATTTTCCTTTTTATTTTAGATCCAATTCCCCACATAATTGCAATCCAATCCTAGGTTAGGTTAGTGTGAGTTGAGTGCTAGAGTCTATATTTGGCTAGGTCCCTTGGGAGAGAACGATACCGGATTACCGGTTTATACTTCATCGCGACCCCCGTACTCTTACGGGGTGCTAACTCTATTTTGTAGGAATACCGCATTACGGAGGCGAGCCATATGATTTGAGTCCTTGGCCAATCAGAAGTTTGGATACTTGCTCAACCTCTGCATATCCATGGGTGTTATTGCATCCCTTGATCTCTCCCAGGCTGCCTCCATGCTATCAACCACATTGCGGAAAGGAGAGGTAGTGGGACTAGCCCAAGACTGGGGTTCTGCTGGGACGACCGTGCTGCACCTCGACTCGGCCGATGGAGGAGGCTTTGCAATGGCAGCCAGGGTCGTGACCTTCCCCTTCGGTAGGGATGCTTTCTTGGGTGGAAGGGCAGTTTCCTTTTCCAAGTCCGCGACTTCGGCCATTTTTTGGCATTTCTCTCCAGGGGCAGCCAACCCGACTCCCCTTTTCTTCGCCAGGAAACTAACGTCGAAACTCATTGGGTCGAACCCAGGAGGTGGCTGAATCACCGCAGGAGGTGGCTGATTGGTTGCGGGGGATGGACGATCTATAGGAAAGATTAAAAGTCAGACAAGAATCGAACTACGAAAAGAATAATTCTACTCACTTCTCTCATGTTCAGTAGCCAACGCCTTTCTGGTCAGCTCGGGCCCCAGGAGGTATTGAGTCAGCGCCTCGACTGTCACTAAGTCTTTGGAGTTACGAAACTCATACTCCTAGACCTTCTCTATGTCCCTCTTCAGCTCGTTGGACAGAAGAGGCTTAAGTCGACCTGACACCCGCAAAACGCCTAAGTCAAAATGGACGACACTTTGAAAATAAGAAGGAAAGAGAAAGTTTAGTAAAAAGAGCATACTCTTCTTATTCTAATGACCCCATTGCCTGGGGACCCGAGCAGAGTAGTCAGTCACCCAGGGATAAAACTCCCAGCCTTTTCCACTAACGAAGAATAACCAATCTTTCTAGTTCTTATGTGACGATGGAAGCTTACCAATCAGATCGAACCCTGGCGCCCTGCTTGAGAAGTATCAATAGCCCTTTCTCCTCTCGATCGGCTTATAGGAATACAGAAACTCCTCAGGCATAACATCCCTTCCATGGACGATCTTCTAGAGGATCACGCAACCCATCATGATTCTCCACGTGTTCGGCTGAATCTACCCGGGAGAAAGACGTAGCCTCTACAAAATCTCCCTGACGGGCTGAGGAAATAGCACGCGAAGACCGCCGACTAGTGCAGCCTGGAACACAGTGATCTCACCCTCCTTCACCGAGCATGCCCAGTTCTTAGGGTTGGGGACCCTGTACTTCACCTCTCTCAAGATCTGGTATGCCCTCCATAGGGCAATTACTTTCTCGTTATCCAAAACAGAGGCGATCTCCACAGCCTTATACTCGGGACCCTCCTCCTGCTCAGCCTCCCCAAGTCAAGCAACCGCCTCAACGGGCTAGTCCTTTTCTCCCTCAACACCAAAGTGAGCGGCCCCAATCTCCTCCGGTTCTAGAACCTCCAAAGACGCCCCAAAGTTCCCAACGGAGGCCTCCTCTTGGGTCTCACGCCTCACAACCCTAAACTCTTTCGAGTCAGTGCTTTCAGAACTTGAACTAATATGCTCTGGGTTCGCCATTGTACCCTAAAGCCTACCGTCTTTAATCCTATCAAATACTGGCTTGAAAAACTCACACACGGCCCTAAGAGTGAACTCTAAATGGTATAGGTTTCTGTATGAAATTTACTGTCATAATTCTGTGTTGAATTAGATAAAAATTTTCTTATGTTTTTCTTTATACATATTACATTCATACTGTACATGAAGAGAGTAGAATTTGACATTTACATTTGCTGGACCTGAATATTATAGTGCTACTTATTCAGTGTCGTGATCATTTTATCCTGAAGATAGACACCCGTTAATTACATGGGCAGCTATGTGGGGGGCAAATCTTTCTTAATGAGAGAGTGTGCAACACTCGACTTGATCTATCTTTCATTGCATATTTTATTGCATTATCGCCTATGAATTGTTTAATATGCCATGTCACATTATTACATACACATTATTCATTATCTTTAATTTCACTTTATTATGGCTACAATTTATATGGGAAACATCATACAATATTTTTTCAACAATATTAAGACAGATTCTGTTTCTACTTATATATGTTTTCCATATGTAGTAATACTGTGAAGTTGCATGTGATTGTGTGTTGTTGAGTATATGATGTTCATAATCATGTGTGAATTCAAATTTGACGGTAACGTAAAGTTTTCATGTTTTTAAGGCACTAAATTTATTTTATTTGCCGCTTAGAAAGCAATTGTTCATTTATGAAATGAACCTCTTACAAATTTAGAAACTTGAGTTTAGTATTGCATAGCAATTGACATGAATCTTAATGTTATGATGAACTTAACTTGTATAGTGGTTGTTAATTTGTTAAAGTTCTATTTTCGTTGCATGTTTAGCATGATAAGTTGTATTAGTACATCTTTATGTATCTTAGATGGTACATATTGTTTGTTTTACCATGCTTATGTGTTTCTGGTGAAAGCATGCCTTTATGGTTGAGCAATTTTTATTGCTAGAGTTTTTAATTTCATTTGAGAAATTAAATTTGTGTTATTTTATGATTTATAATCATAAGAATATTACCATGTGTTTGCAGTTCACATGATAGACATTTGGGAAGAGGTAGGTCGTAACTGGTTTGGTGAGGATGAGTCAAAGAATCATGCACAACTAGCGGATCCTCCTATGTTACACACGATGTATCATCTTCATCAGAGGACGTTGTTTTTCCTAGGCCAATGGCATTGCCTATTCTGCTAGGGCATGTGATTAGACTGAATGAGGCACGACCAAGGCGCTATCGAAACTATTACAGGAAGATTCGATGCACCACTCTCAAGAGCATTTCGTGTCCCGCTTACTTCCAAAGGTTGAGGCTTCTAGCATAACCCAAGAGTCCTCACAATGTGGACTCTCCTTATCGACCAAACACCCTCGAGCGCACGCGAAAGAGGACGCTTGATCCTGTGTTGTTAGTGATTGAGAGTTCTTCGTCTGGAGGATCATTTAGTCCTTATTAGTTTCTTTTTATGTTTTAGTATAGTTAATTTGGTTAGTATGATAACTTGTTTAGTTGCGAACATTAGAAAACTTTTAGTGACCACATATGTATTTGTGTATATCTATGTTTGTGATGGTAATGACATATCTAGCTTTTATGTTAATTGTCATATGTTGATTGTATTTTACAATGTTCCTTGAAATATAATGAAATTAAGAAGGTACCATCGAAGAGTATACTTATAGTTATCCACATTCCTAGTGGTACTACCGGAATAGTATACTTAAAGTAATCAAAACACATGTTATAATGTTCAAGTGAGTGTGAGAACGAATGTAGTAAACGAGTAAAAGGCATTGGACATGGTGATGATGTAGCTTCAGTAGCTTAACGTCCAACTCTTCATTGAGTTGATGTGTATTACTTTATTAAATTCTGGATAATCTAGGAAATGTGGGGGGAAGCTTTGTTTTCTTAAACAAACGCTCTTATTAGGACACCCCACAGAACATTGTGTTAACATGGATAGAATTATAGCTCGTGTCATCCGTAATCTAAGTTATAAGATGGTGTGAGAGTTTATTCCCCGGTGTGCTTAAACATAGTTGTGCATGTGAATGTCGTGGCAGACAATATCCGTCTAATACCCTAGAATCATTCGAGAGAGTATTTCCTAATTCTAGAAGTGGGACATTATTTAGGAATAGACTTCCTTGTGCATTTGCATTTCACTCTAAGAGTCTTGAAGACTTTATGAATAAGCAAGAGATCCAATACTCTAAATTTATGGTTGGAAGGAAAAATAGTTCTACATACATAAAGGAGAGAATAATTGATCCGAATGATTTTAACTTTCAAAGTCAGAGGTGAAACCTCAAGTAGAAAAGGAACTAATTGCATTCTCGGTAACTTTAGTAAAGTAAAGAGATGTACGGAGTTTCGTTATATCTGAATCACAATAATAGTTTATATGGAGGAAAAACTAAATGGATAACAGACAATCTGCCTGATGGATCCGAGAACAAGGTTATCCCAATAGTTCAATGAGTAGAGTCTAAACTCAAAAACTTAATAGATATGTGACGAGATTGAGTCTCGGTAATTATGAATTTGTGATATGAGTGCATGCAAGTAACAAGGGTAAACATATATTGGCAGCAATAAAGTATTTTATTCAAACTCAAGGTTAATTCACTGGAAGCTGATAGCCTTGTGCTACAAATGAGCACTGCGCACATATACATCCGGAAGTACTATGAGGGTACATTGTGGAAACTGAATTTATGGATCAAAAGACACTAAATCCACAAATGGATAAAGTCTTAGAAGAAGTGCATTAATTTCTTAGGAATTTCTCGTAATGGAAGTAAACAGCCAAATTCTGTGGAGAAATCAAGGGCTAGGGATGAAGTATCAAGTGACTTCTTAAATGTCTTAAGACACAGAGAATTTCGGATAATGACAAAACATAACAAACATTTCTGTTAAAGGTCATTGCTCGCAGGAATGTAATATTCAATGATTAATAATTTAGTCAAAGGATATTGAGAGATCATGTTACTATTAGGCTTGATAAGAGATCGAAATTCATTCATCGAGAGGATTAGGCATTAAAGCCTATTATCTTAAAAGTTACCTTAATGGCAACCCAACCTAGTTGACTGGATATCCCAATATCTAGAATCAACGGGATAACCGAATTAAGGATGATTTAGTATAAATCATCCTAATTCTATGGGAAACTTTGTTCCACTACCTAATTCTATGGTGAAATAATGATTACCTAAAATATTGTTAGGATAAGCTACAACTTTTAATATAGAACGAGTAGGGCAAGCTACTCATCTTAATAAGCTTATGTTTTTAATGATTCTTATTACTTGTATACCAAGCGTAGTATGTATATCTACTCACTCTATAAGAAATCATCTATATAAGTGACAATGGGCCGCTTCTGTGAGAATTGCAAAGGCTTTAATTCTCTAAAAGCACTCATGAATACCAGGATCGTTCAGGGCCAAAATGAATACAACTGAAGAATCAAACTTGGAGGACCTATGGAACCCATAAGTAGACCTAATACTCCATATAGGCACGCACCGCTGCCGTGCGCCCTTCCGTTCGACTGGCTCGGCTCGGTTCTAGTTCGGGTGATAGTGCGATTAAAATAATATTAAAAAGGCTTGGGCCTGTTTAATATTTAATTTTTGGGCACGGTCTAAACTAGATATGTGTGAACCAGGTGAGAACCGAACTGGTTCAAGTTCAAATTTAATTCAAACGGTCGCAACCCTTCCTAAGGGCGCGTTTGGCTGGCACCGTTTCAAAAGGGTGCGAATCTTTCTACATATAGAAATATTCCGCCTCCAAAATAAAATAGTTTTTTACATAGTTTTTGTTCGTCTCTCTATATCTCCGGCAAAGTTTTGCCGCAACCAACCTCACGACATTCTGCCTAGACTCCAGCGACGTCCGTTCGCATTTTCGGCAAAGTGCTGTTCAGATTCCGGCTACTGTTCTAGGCGAGTTCTAACTGTTCAATCAGTCTTTTTGATATTCGTTTCAGACTTAAAAATTCTGTACGAATTTCTATTCAGGTTTTGTTTTCAGATTAATTTTTTGTATATGTTGTGTGGTGAATTTCAGTGAAAATTTAACCACTTTGTTCTGTGTTTCTGTATTGAATTTCTGCGTTGAAATTCTATAGAATTACAGTATATTTTCAGCGTAGAAAATATTGTCTTTAGTTATCATGCCATATTGATTTTGTCAAAAACGGTGTAGGTTTTTGTATGAAATTTACTATCATAATTCTTTGTTGAATTAGACAAAAATTTTCTTATGTTTTTCTTTATACATATTACATTCATACTGTACATGGAGAGAGTAGAATCTGACGTTTGCATTTGCTGGACTTGAATATTGTAATGCTACTTATTTAGTGTCTTGATCATTTTATCCTAGATATAGACACCAGTTAATTCTATACACACCTGTGTAGGGGCGAATTTGTCTTAATACTAGAGTGTGCAACACTCGACTTGATCTACCTTTCGTTGCATATTTTATTGCATTATCGCCTATGAATTGTTTAATATGCCATATCACATTATTACATATACATTATTCATTATCTTTAATTTTACCTTATTATGACTACAGTTTATATGAAAAATATTATACAATATTTTTTCAACAGCCAGTACATACATTAATGCTTTGGCATTCGTTAACAAAGTGAGGCTGCTCTTTGGATATGTACCATGTGCCTGCAGAACAAAGATCAGAACTCTCAAACTTGTTAAAAATCATGAAAACCAGAATAAATAATAAAGGAGCATTTTAGCTTTCTAGAATATTTGACTGCCTTTTTTATTATTATTTTAATGAATGAATCAATACCCTAATTCAGCAAAAATCATTACACTTTAAAAAAAATGAAATGAAAAAATTTATTAGCTTCTTCTATTTCATTTTCTTTTTCAATCTTTTCACTTTCCTTTTTCTTTCCCTCTTTCCGCAAATAAAAGACTTAAACATAGCTCAAAAGGATAAAAATCAGCTAGGACTGAACAGGCGTTCGGCAACTGGGGCATTTCGGGTGATCAGCGAGTCATGGAAGAAGGCATTCAGAGTGGTACTTGTGGGAGCATGACAGTGTGTCACGGGCTAGCAAGCCGGGCACCACACAGTGACAGTAATGCGACCTGCCATTGTCATACGCAATGGAATAAACCTGTGAGACGACTATGCACCAAGCAATAGTCCCGCCAAACTCAAACACCAAGGCATAAGGCTATGCGCTTGTCCAAGATCCATCCGTAATGTCCCGCATATATTGTTAAGCTCGAACCTCCAATGCTCAAGCCATAAGGCTAACCCAAGCTATAAGAGATAGCAACACCATTCTCAAATGCGCGCACACATGATAAACAATGTGCTTAGCGCTAGTCCCTCTCAAAACACAAACAATATAGCCATGTGCAACCAGACATGCGCGTGAGCCAAGCATCACCCGTTAGGCACGACGCCTCCATCCATGAAGCTCTTAGCGCCCCGCATCAAGGTTGTTACCTGCAAGGATAGGCACCACCGAATAGCAACCGTTAAGCCCACAAGATGCCAGTCAAACCAAGCGGCCGTGTGCACAAGCGTGAACCCAATGCACAAGTGTACATGAGACACACGGCATGCAAGTGTGCACACCGAGACCCAATCCGTCATGAACATAAGCCTCGCAATGATATGAGTGCGGTGTAGCGGGTGCGAATGCCACAACCCCATCCTCGACGCCAATGCCCAACATTTGCCCCACCATGCACAATACTGCCAATGTAGCCCCTTGACTAGCACGAGCACTGTAACCACGTGCCACAGCCGCCCCCAAGTCTCGCCCACACCCTTGGGGGACTCACTTGAGTACTATTCCTTTCGGTAGCACCGAGAGGTGGTAGAGTTAACACCATATCCCCCCCCCCCCCTTATAATAGCATTCTGAGACATCTCCAAATTGATAGGAGGAAACATCCTACCCCCTCGAGGAGTCTTAATTCATAAAACCAATAAATATGAAAAATATAAATTACGAGATTGTCATACCACCGGCCAACCATGCTTAGACATGCCCCACGTCAGGGTCCCTCACGGCCCCAGACGTGCCACGGGTGGCAACCCGTGACATAATGACATGACTTGTCACTCTGCCTGAAAATCTTCTAAGCATACAACACAAAGCTGCCCTTTTGGTTTACTACTGTTGATTTGGAAGTGCCATAGCCTCCTCAGTATTCTTGATACCAAATGTTCATGGCTATCTTCATTTGCTTAAACTCTGTTTAGCCTGTTATTAAGAGAACAATTCAATACAGTATGGAATAACTTATGGATCAATAAGTGGCGGACTCAGAAATTTTACAACAGGAGAGCCAACGTAATACAGACAACTCAAATTTAAGTTTTATAATGAAGAACAATATTGAATGAGTAAAAATAAAAATTTGAAAAAACTTTTGAAAAGGATACAAGGTAAAATTAATTACATTTTAGTGGAATTAATGTATTTTATTTTTAACACAATACTCATAAATATGTGGGACCTAAAAAAAAAAAAAATTTTAACTTTGAATGGCAAGGTGATCTTTTGGAACTTTAAGAAAGCCAAATTACTATTTCTTATCTAAAATACCCAAAATATACAATAAGTTAGTCCAACTTTCAGAAACTTAGGGGGACAGTGCCCCCGCCAGCGTCCCATGTCCGTCCGCCATCATAATGATCTTTACATCAAACAAGGTCTTATTCTCTATCCAGAATTTATCCATGAAAGAACCAATGAAGCAAGGCAAAAGATATGGAGAGAGAGAGAGAGAGAGAGAACCTTGAAGGGCCAACATAGCTGAGCTTCTCCTCAAGCCGTTGGCGGGCTTTTAGCACAGATTCATCCATGGTGGTGGTTGTCATCATCGGTTGTCCGAGCCATGATCTATAAGAGGGTTGGTCATGATAAGGATTGCCCTCATGAAGGTGCTGGCAATAAGTCCTCCTCCTCCTATGTAACTTAACTCCAGGCAGCATTCCAGCCATAAATTGCTTGAATTCTCAAAACCACCAAAATGGTAAACTTTTTTAATGCAACTCAAATACTATATATTCATACAACTGTAACAATATATATATTCATATGCTGGCATAAATGTGCCACATATTAAAGAGGCTATTGATTCACTCTCTCAAATGCACGTTGAGTCGGAGCTTTCCCCGCAAGAGCACGAGTGTCAATCGAAGTATAAACTGGCTATGCCCGGCATCGTTCTCTCCCAAGGACCGAACCCAATATAGGTGTGGCACGAGTTAACACCAACAACAAACGGGATGAGTTAGCAAGTTACTTAGCAAATCGAATTTATACAAAAAATGAAACCGAAAATTGTTTGGGTGGTGGTATGTTGTAAACTACTTGAACTATGCTAACTACACCTAGAATTGAAAGTAATTAGGCTAAATTTGTGACAATTAATAAAAGGGGCTTAGATACAATTGTTCAAATCTACCAATTCTCTACAAGTGCTTCAATGGAGAATTTTATAACTCAAATTAAGGATTCACTCTGCGGAACCTTAATTCGGAAGATTTAGCCTATATAAGTTGGGATTCATGCTCAATTGGTTGTAATTAATGATCAATTGCTAAGAATCATAGGTTCAAATCATAATTTGTGCAATGCCTATACCAATTAATGAGTTGTGCATAAAAATTACCAAAAGTGATTATGAATCTAAGTTTTCTAAAGAATCACAACACAATTGAGATGAATTTGAAGATTTCATAAGATGAATCATTGAAGTATATATACCTCCATTGAAGAACTTGAAGATCCTTGGTAGACCCTCACAATTGCATCCAAGGAATGCTTAGCTACTTGATTCCATAAGAGATAGCAATAGTAATTGAATATTTCTCATTGAATTAAGAAGAAACGGGTGTTTGTTTACAAGGAAAGTGCGAGAAAATGCAAGAAAATACAAAGAAATCTATATCTAACCCACTTTCTCTCTCTATATCTATCCTAACAGAAGAATCTATGCTATATCTAATGATTTCCCCCCAAAAATCGCGTCATTTTCCGGATATATAGCTGAAAAATACGCACATGGGGTACCGGGACCGTACGTACGGTCCAAAATACCGTACGTACGGTCAAAATACCGTACGTACGAACTTCGTACGGTGCCCAATACGCTGAAAACAGCTCTCTAAAGTTGGAAATTTTGGCAGACCGTACGTACGGTTGCACCACCGTACGTACTGTGGAAAACAGCGTACGTACGGTTAGCTTCACCGTACGTACGGTCAAGCCACCGTACGTACGGCTAACTTATTTTGATAGATTTTCAAAAGTTATATGAAATCGATATATTATGGATTCCGGTAGCCTTTGTGGTTTGGGAGATATGGCTCTCCAAAGTTTCAGCTTTGCGTGCTTTAACTGATTGTACCACAGCTTTAACAGCTTGTACATTGACAGCATCCTTTTGAAAAACACACTCTTCTTTCATTCGAAATGCGCCCGAAACCCTCCACATTAAGCTCAAAACCTATACAAAGCAAAATATCTTTATTAATACTAAAATCTAATTAAAGAGGCATATAAACTCCTAAATTAAGGCTAACAAATAGCAAATTAAGGTGTTATAATTGCACTTTTGGAGTGCAATCAGCTATGCCTGCCTTCTTTCCCCCGATGATTACATTTTCATTTGGTCAATTCAGTGTGCATTCAGCCTTGATACAAGTGCAGCCCGTATATATATATATGGTTCATCATATATATTCTACCCATATAATGGTTCATCATATACGTAGATATGGGTAGGTAGGTATGTTTGGTTTGTAAAATGAAGCCTCTGAGAAAGCCATCAACCGGACTTTCCTCGCAGTTGATCACTCTGTGGACGGCCCGGAAACCGCCCTTGAAAATTTTTCTATGTGCTAATGTAACTTTTCTATTCTTTTCTATTTGAAATGAAGACATATACGTTCACATTTATATAATTGTATAAACACAATGAGCAAACACTATATTATTATATAAATCTTCTTGTTTATAAGAATTTGGACCTTGATTGGCTAGAACATGCATGGGAATACATTTTTTTTTTTGGGTCAATTACAGTCATCAATGACGAAGAAAAATATAGCAGTTTGACAAAGTACTTGTGTTAGATGTACTGCAGATTGCTTCCTTTCCAAGTTTGCTAATTAATTTATTTAAAATGTTATTTTTTTAAAAAATTTATACCAAAAATTTCACTAAAATAATATAAAAGTGACATTTTTATAAATAAGAGTCACCATGATGAGTGTTATGCTTTTAAGTAAATGAAACTCATTTAACTATATTATTCTCATGATAAATTTTATATAAATTGTTTGTTAATTTTTTCATTCTGATGCCAATAGAAGCCGTGCAAACAAATTTCGATTCTTAGACAACGAATGGTAAATTAACTTTTTAAAAAAGTGAAAATTACTCTTTGCCCCTTGGTGTTGTAGGCCCGGTGCAACATATCTATTTTCTTTTTCATTTTTAGGTACTTTTAGTTTCAAAAAGCCAAGAATATGTGTGTGTGTATATATATAGAGAGAGAGAGATAACGGTGCTACATAGCCATGGGGGTGGTGGTGGTGGTGGTGGTGGTGGTGGTGGTGATGATGGTGAGCTGGAGCCTGGAGGGCAAATGGCTGTTGGAGATTTGTTGTGGGAGAAAATAGTGAGAGAAAATGAGAGCAGTAGAGGAGAGATGGTGGTAAATTGGTAATGTGTCGTTCAGGAGTGAGGGAAATTAAGTGTGGTAGGGGACCGTGGTGGGTTGGGGTAGAAAGAGAATGAAAAGGTGTGGGCGGTGGCTATGGGTTTTTAATTGGTAGAGGGAAAAGTAAAAGGATGCTGGAGGGTTTTGTCAAACAAAGTGGTTGAGTGCGGCAGGTGGTAGAAAGGACGTGTCTAGTGGTGGTGGGTGTTTGGTAGAGGAAGAAGTGAGCCTTCGATCTCGCTCAGGCTGCTGGCTCAAGTCGCAAGTACGAATTGGAAATTTTACACTTATGATATCAATTACCTATTCACAATAAATTGACAAACTAATTTACATTTCTCCAATCATAAACAGAAAGGAATTTTTACATAGCACAACTAAAGTTTAATAGCAAGAGATACAGATTCATTAACTTTTACAATTAATCTCGAAGAGATTTTATATTTAAAATTGTTGTATAATAACCTCATTATCAATACTATCACACTAATGAAATGATCATTCATCAACTAATCTTTTATTTAATTGTGCAATCAGTTTATTATGAATTTCTTTCTCGAAAAAGTTCTTTTCACAGTTGCATTTGCAACGTGTAAAAGTAAAGTCAAATTTAAATAGACTTTTTTAAATACAATTCACATTTGCATTTGCTTTTCTCAGTTTTAATAGTACTGGGCCAGCTCTTAATGCCCAATTTTGTCATGCAAAACAAATTCTGGTGTTCAGGTTTTACTCTTTATTTTCTGATTTTTGTTTTGCTCTTTTCCTTTTGTTTCTGTACAGCTCAAACTCCAAAAAAAAAAAAAAAAAAAATTTAAAAGCATTGTAAAATGCCCTTTGAAAATAGATTGGAATAATGCATTAGATTTTCATTTGTTCTGCAAATGAACAAACCCTAAATAATATTTCCTAAATTCAATTTTCATTTGCTGATTTGCATTTTCTTTTTCTTCCTTTTAATAAAAATTGGTCTGCTCCACTGTCCAACTTAGAGGAACCCACGATCATTCATCAAAACCATCAAAATATTACAGACCACAACAGGTAAAGTAGAAGAAAAAAACTAGGAGAGACAGATCAATGACAAAATAGATTAATGTACCTAAAAAGAAGAAGAAGATGCAACCGAAGAATAACGAATGACTTGCCTAAAAGAGCTTTAATAGTTGTCGTTATTAGAGTCTTTGGGCTGGGTGGTTAACAGTTAAAACTGATATGAATAGGGGGACTTTTTTTGTAAGCAAATTTGGGATTGAGTCCAAAGAAAGTGTTTCTCTTGTTTATATTTATTAAGTTAAAAGGTTGTATAAAAATAATAAAAAAAAAATCAATGCAATTAAGAAGTCAGCTAATGTCGTGTAGTGTGGAAAAATGGGTCCCACCGCAATAATGCAATTAATCCAGGTTTTACATGAAGTTTCAACTAACACGTGCATAAAAATATGTCTAGGTTCAGCTCACAAGGGTAAGGGGTTCAAGTACCTTTGCAAACAAAAGGCATACTATAATAAAATAAAATTTTTAATTTTCAGAGGGTTCACTTGAACCCATTGACCAACAAGTAGAGCCGCCCCAACTCGCCTGGTCTTGCATTCCGAAAATACCTGACGCCTTTGAAGAGACCGGATTGGAGGAGGACATGTGAACGGATTCAGATACGACCGGGCCAGCCCGGCCACCATAAGGTGAAGTATAGGCCATCAATGGTGGCAGAACAGGACCCAATTCGTTTCCAACAGAGTTCAGTCTCGCTGGCCCTGAGATATGGATTTTCTTTCCACCAGAACTCATTCGAAATACCTTGCAGATCATCCATTCATTCTGTAATAAGATGGAAGAGACTTAGGAAGGACTTTAAGGCAAGAAGAGAAAAAACAGAGGGAAAAAACAGGGGAGAAGCAATACCTTTGCAGTTTTGGGGAGGTACTGGAGAGATCTGTACTCGTGCATGATCCAGTAGGTTTTCTCTCCTTTAGGAGCTCTTCCCTTGTAGAAAACAAGGGTTTTCCTCCTTCCAACAAGGGATTTTCCTCGGAAAATTAGCTTATCTTCGTCTGTGGCCTTCCAGTAACCAGCTGCAGTAGCCTTGTTTGTCAAGCCCGTTGGGTACTTTTTGTCTCTCGCACAGAAAAAATACCACTCTTTTTCCCCCATTTTCGCTTTCGCTGCATCCAAATACCCGAGAAAGAAATGAAAAAGAAACTATGGAATGAAAAGAAAGCTATGGTTTAGAACCCTTACATGGCAAATCCCAAGGTTCAACCTTGTTCAAGTCCACCTCTCCAATAGCTCTATCGCAGAAGGTGGTATCAAGAACCTTCATGGATAAGTATTGTGTAATCAATTCTTCATCGGTTGGGTTGAATCGAAATCCCGGCGGCAATTCCATCTGATCTTTCTCTTCACCAAGCCCAGACAAGTTTTCCATCAATTCAAAACCCTAGTATGCGTCTCAGAAACTTGTGATTCAGAAATTGTGCTTTGATCAGAGAAGCTATGAATTCCACTGTAAAGCCTCTGTATCTATAACCAGGCCCCAAAAATCCTTAAAACTTGAAATGGGTACTAACCAAACAGCTCTAGTTCCAGAGAAAATCAAATCCAGCGAAGGTTCACAGACAAAGTAGATTGATACTGTATTGAAAAAGACAAAGATTAAACAGAGCTATTGGAAATCTAGAAAAAGATGGTAAGGACACAGAAAGGGGAAAAGAGAAGCCATGGAACTCAGAGTGGTAAGCTAAGAGATGGAAAGATGGAGGGATGGCATTATGAGGAATTGAGAATCCCCCTAAATACTGGTGTCTGGAGAGAGAGAAACGCGGTTTGTAAGGAAACTGGGAAGGTTGTTTTTGGCCTTCTTTTAGCTTTGCTGCAATAAATCTGTATGCTTCCAAAAAAGTTCTGGACCCAGTACAGCTCTATCTCTGCACAACCATGCATGTAAATTCATAAATTACAAATTTATTATTCTTTTAGTTTAATTGTCTTCATTATTGATAACCAATTATAATGATTATTTTAGTTATAGAGAGAGAGAGATGTGATGAACATTTCAAAGACAAATGTGAAATTTGAATATTTGATGTTGCTTTCTCAGTTGTTTCAAGTGTGTACCAACCTTATTCGATACAAATTTTAATATGTTTAAAGGATTAAGAAAGCTCAGGATATTAGTATATTTTCTTGATGAAACAAAATAATGTTCAAAAAGTAGCCTTCTTTTTCTCTTATTAACGACAAAGATTTTCTGTAGGGGCAGCATGAATATCCTGTTATCCGAGTCCGTGCTGTATATTTAAGCATTCATATATAAAAATTACATTAAATATCACATTACAATTCTAGATCGTATACGGCACTGCTTGAGAAAATTATTCGGTTTAGAGACTCATCATTGGGAGTGCACAGAAAAGCTGAAAATTTTTTGAATAGAGTCAATTCGAACTTTTAAGGTTCGGTTGGGTCGGGTCTATACAAAATTTGATTAGGTTCTATGTCTAAAAAATACGAACCCAATCATTTCGGTTTGGTTCCACGATTCGTATTTTTTGGGCTCAATCCGAATTGAGAATCGCGTGGAACTGAACCAATCCAAGAATCGACCTGAGGCCCTAAACTTATATATATCATAAAGTTTATATATATTGTATATATGTCTTTAAATCATAATTATTTGAATTTAATTATTATTAATTTGTGTTTATATGTTGTTTTATTAATTTGTTTTAAAATTTAAGGTACGAGATTAATAGTGTTTTTTAAATAAGTTATGTTTTGTACAATAAAAACGGACTGACCCAATCCAATCAATCTCAGACCAAAACAACCTGAATCGACTCTAGTTGGTACGGTTCGGTTTCATGAAAGGCTCTGTTCGGTTTGGGGTCCAAAATTTTGAAATCGATCAATATCGAGTTGGTTCTATCTTTAGCACATACTTCATTTATGCACACCCCTACTCACCCTATGAGGCGTCGACGAATGCCTAAATATTCAACACGTACCCAAGTACCCGTAAACTCTTGTTTCCGGTCTAGAATAAATCTTTTCTTCTCCAAATTAAATGGATATAACTGTGTGAAGGCATAGAAGATAACAGAAGCTATTCTAAATCAGCTATCAAAATTTAGCTTAAGTTCCATTTAATGAAGTGACAATGACCATTTTCACACCATTTTAATTTCCTTTTTTTGGATAAGGAATGAAACAATTAGAGACCTACACAAAGATGGTGGTGCAAAAGTCAAGAGTATATTCCAGGAAAAGTAATGGGAAAATATGAGGAATGTGTTTTGATTTTATCTCCTGGTTGGGAAAAATATGACATAAGAGGAAAAAAAATGTGCAGAAATGACTTGAACAAATCATCTAGAAGGCTTTTCCCAATTTTTTCATGTCATGAAGAATCCAGGTGATTGTGTTTTTTTTTTGTTCGAAATCAACTTTTTTTTACTGATTCTTAGTTAACTTTTTTGTTTACCATTTTTGAGCTTTGATAAAAACTAAAAGATTAGACTAAAAGTTCATATACAAATTAAGATACAAATTTAACTTTTAATTCAAAAATATTAAAAAAAAGAAATGCTAAGTACAAAAGTGGGTATTTGGTTTTTGGTAAAAAAATAAGTAAAAAAATAAAAAGATAAATAATACTAATTGACCAAGTTGCAATTATTTCTTTTGTTAGTTGGCAAGTTGGCAATTATTTCGAATACAATATGCGTTTACCTTTATAAATCTTATTGACCAATTTCTCCTTTTTCTTTAAATTTCAACTTGTTTTGACCCCAAAAAAAACACTACTAAAATATCCACTTTTTGCGACGGGGCCTTGCCGTCGCAAAAGCCCTAGATGCCGTCGCAAAAGGGCTTTTGCGACGGCTGTGCGACGGCAAACCAGCCGTCGCAAAAAGTGGCGTCACAAAAGGTTTTTGTGACGGCTATTTGCGACGGCTTGGTTATTTGCGACGGCATGTGAGCCGTCGCAAAAGGCCGACGCCTTAGGTAGACTTTTTGCGACGGGTGGACCGTCACATATGCCGTAGCAAATATTAGCTTTTGCGACGGTAGATTTAGTATTTGCGACGGTCATAGCTGTCACAAAAGTTAGTTTTTGCGACGGTTAAAGTATATGTGACGAAAGTTTTGACACAAATGCTAGAATTTGCGACGGCAGGATTAGTATTTGCGACGGGCGTATCCGTCACAAAAGTTAGTATTTGCGATGGGAATACTTTTGCACAAATGCTAGTATTTGCGACGGCTGAAATATTATTTACAACGGGGGCAGCCGTCACAAATATCCTGTCTATTTTTAAATATATATTTTTTAAAATGAAATTCCTGTAATTCCTGTATACCTGGCATAAATCAATAAAAATATCTCATTCACCTTATAATTGCATAAATCAGTAAAATATTCATCCACAAAAATATAATCTATAAAATGAAGTTCAAATAATACATATAATATAAATCCACATCATCCATACATTCACAATGAATACATTACGAATCTGTTATCCATACAAACTAGTTTTTTTAATTCAAAATACACAACCTATTGTCCAACATAAATACATCAAAAAATAACACAATCCATTCATTGACTTGCCACTCCATCAATCCCAAAAATGAATAACAGCCGCCTACTCCTTTAGAATAACCTGAGTGAAAATAAAATAATAACAATACAATTAGTTAAACTGTTAATATATATAGGAATGTAATTAACGAAAAAATAAATGAAACAAAGTTGTAATTTACATTAATAGATTTCCATGCAACGTGTCGCCCAACTTAAAAAATTGATAACTCCCAAACCGAGAGTCGCGTGACCATTCCGTCAGTTCTCACACGTCACCCGTGCCTAGACCGTGCTACGTACCAAGTTTGGGGCCGTTCGGAGGCCATTTGGGGATTTTGAGCCGTTAATACCAGAAACTTAACAATTTTTAACTCAAGTTGTCCTAAAACGGAAAAAAATTAATAACTCCCAAACCGAGACTCGCGTGACCATTCCGTCAGTTCCCACACGTCACCCGTGCCTAGACCGTGTTACGTACTAAGTTTGGGGCCGTTCGGAGGCCATTTGGCGGTTTTGAGCCGTTAATACCCAAATCTTAACACTTTTTAACTTGAATTGTTTTAAAACGGAAAAAAAATTGATAACTCCCAAACCGAGAGTCACGTGACCATTCTATCAGTTCCCACACGTCACCCGTGCCTAGACCGTGTTACCTACCAAGTTTGGGGCCCTTCGGAGGCCATTTGGAGATTTTGAGCCGTTAATACCCGAAACTTAACACTTTTTCGCTTGAGTTGTTCTAAAACAGAAAAAAATTGATAACTCCCAAACCGAGAGTCGCGTGACCATTCCGTCAGTTCCCACACGTCACCCGTGCCTAGACCGTAATACGTACCAAGTTTGGGGCCGTTCGGAGGCCGTTTGGGGATTTTGAGCCGTTAATACCCAAAACTAATCACTTTATAACTTAAGTTGTTCTAAAACAGAAAAACTTTGATAACTCCCAAACCGAGAGTCACGTGACCATTCCGTCAGTTCCCACACGTCACCCGTTCTTAGACCGTACTACGTACCAAGTTTGGGGCCGTTCGGAGGCCGTTTGGATATTTTGAATCGTTAATACCCGAAACTTAACATTTGTTAACTTAAGTTGTTCTAAAACAGAAAAAAATTGATAACTCCCAAACCGAGAGTCGCGTGACCATTCCGTCAGTTCCCACACGTCACCCGTGCCTAGACCGTGCTACGTACCAAGTTTGGGGCCGTTCGGAGGCCATTTGGGGATTTTGAGCCGTTAATACCCGAAACTTAACACTTTTTAACTTAAGTTGTTTTAAAACGGAAAAAAAATTGATAACTCCCAAACCGAGAGTCGCGTGACCATTCCGTCAGTTCCCACACGTCACCCGTGCCTAGACCGTGCTACGTACCAAGTTTGGGGCCGTTCGGAGGCCATTTGGGGATTTTGAGCCGTTAATACCCGAAATTTAACACTTTTTAACTTAAATTGTTCTAAAATGGAAAAAAATTGATAACTCCCAAACCGAGAGTCGCGTGACCATTCCGTCAGTTCCCACACGTCACCCGTGCCTAGACCGTGTTACGTACCAAGTTTGGGGCCGTTCAGAGGCCGTTTGGAGATTTTGAGCCGTTAATACCCTAAACTTAACACTTTTTAACTTAAGTTGTTCTAAAACGGAAAAAAATTGATAACTCCCAAACAGAGAGTCGCGTGACCATTCCGTCAGTTCCCACACGTCACCCGTGCTTAGACCGTGTTACGTACCAAGTTTGGGGCCGTTCGGAGGCCGTTTGGAGATTTTGAATCGTTAATACCCGAAACTTAACATTTGTTAACTTAAGTTGTTCTAAAACAGAAAAAAATTGATAACTCCCAAACCGAGAGTCGCGTGACCATTCCGTCAGTTCCCACACGTCACCCGTGCCTAGACCGTGCTACGTACCAAGTTTGGGGCCGTTCGGAGGCCATTTGGGGATTTTGAGCCGTTAATACCCGAAACTTAACACTTTTTAACTTAAGTTGTTTTAAAACGGAAAAAAAATTGATAACTCCCAAACCGAGAGTCGCGTGACCATTCCGTCAGTTCCCACACGTCACCCGTGCCTAGACCGTGCTACGTACCAAGTTTGGGGCCGTTCGGAGGCCATTTGGGGATTTTGAGCCGTTAATACCCGAAATTTAACACTTTTTAACTTAAATTGTTCTAAAATGGAAAAAAATTGATAACTCCCAAACCGAGAGTCGCGTGACCATTCCGTCAGTTCCCACACGTCACCCGTGCCTAACCGTGTTACGTACCAAGTTTGGGGCCGTTCAGAGGCCGTTTGGAGATTTTGAGCCGTTAATACCCTAAACTTAACACTTTTTAACTTAAGTTGTTCTAAAACGGAAAAAAATTGATAACTCCCAAACAGAGAGTCGCGTGACCATTCCGTCAGTTCCCACACGTCACCCGTGCTTAGACCGTGTTACGTACCAAGTTTGGGGCCGTTCGGAGGCCGTTTGGAGATTTTGAATCGTTAATACCCGAAACTTAACATTTGTTAACTTAAGTTGTTCTAAAACAGAAAAAAATTGATAACTCCCAAACCGAGAGTCGCGTGACCATTCCGTCAGTTCCCACACGTCACCCGTGCCTAGACCGTGCTACGTACCAAGTTTGGGGCCGTTCGGAGGCCATTTTGGGATTTTGAGCCGTTAATACCCGAAACTTAACACTTTTTAACTTAAGTTGTTTTAAAACCGAAAAAAAATTGATAACTCCCAAATCGAGAGTCGCGTGACCATTCCGTCAGTTCCCACACGTCACCCGTGCCTAGACCGTGCTACGTGCCAAGTTTGGGGCCGTTCGGAGGCCATTTGGGGATTTTGAGCCGTTAATACCCGAAAGTTAACACTTTTTAACTTAAATTGTTCTAAAACGGAAAAAAATTGATAACTCCCAAACCGAGAGTCGCGTGACCATTCCGTCAGTTCCCACACGTCACTCGTGCCTAGACCGTTTTACGTACCAAGTTTGGGGCCGTTTGGGGATTTTGAGCCGTTAATACCCGAAATTTAACACTTTTTAACTTAAGTTGTTCTAAAACGGAAAAATATTGATAACTCCCAAACAGAGAGTCGCGTGACCATTCCGTCAGTTCCCACACGTCACCCGTGCTTAGACCGTGTTACGTAGCAAGTTTGGGGCCGTTCGGAGGCCATTTGGGGATTTTGAGCCGTTAATACCCGAAATTTAACACTTTTTAACTTAAATTGTTCTAAAACGGAAAAAAATTGATAACTCCCAAACCGAGAGTCGCGTGACCATTCCGTCAGTTCCCACACGTCACCCGTGCCTAGACCGTGTTACGTACCAAGTTTGGGGCCGTTCAGAGGCCGTGTGAGAATTTTGAGCCGTTAATACTCAAAACTTAATAGTTTGATTACTCGCAAGATTTAATATCTAATATGTAAAGACTAATGTACCTGCTCATTAGGTCGTGGAGAGGCTGGCGGTGGTGTAGAAGGCGATGCAGATCTACAAGGTATGTTATCGTCGCCAACAGACTCCCGTAATGCTTGGTGGCCACTAGATGCGTCGGGAACCTACAAATTCAAGATTAAACATATCATTAAAGCCCTGTCATGAGTTATGAGATTACACATATGATTATGAGATGAATTTGAATCACGTGGCCGAGGCTTCCCATCAAGAGTTTTAAAGTTACCACAACCTCTTCTTCAGTAAAGCCCTCTCCAAACATAAAATGAAACCATATGAATAAAATTTGAATAACGTATGGCATTCTACTAAAAGTGCAAAATAAAAACATTCTGGACAACCATTCAACGTTTTATACTTAAGAATTGTCAGCTCCTTTTAACTCCTTAACAATTATCTTGTGAAAATTTGTTACCACAAACTTTGCAATAATCTCATCAACACTAAAATCAAGTCTCATATGGTGATCGTCCCAAATGTCACCAAGCTCACCATTATTCAGAAATAAAAATTGAAGACGGATAAGAATTCACATGGCATGAGAAAATGAACAGAATTAAAACTTATTTTCAGTTTCTTTGATGTTAAAATAATGAAAATAAAACCTGTCCTCACAAGTCTCATAATTGGTCAAACCTGAATATTTTTTTCCATGACACAACACTTAAAGCTTCTTATTTGGTGATGTAATTACTACAAAGTAACAATACCACAATATAATACATTTTATTGGGTTTCTAGGAAGTATGTAGTTTAGCAAGAATTATCCTTATGCAAAAGTTACCTAAATTAGATTGACGACTACCAAGCAAGTTAGAATAAGTATGTAACTTAGAATATATTTGACATGTAAGGGTTTGAATATATTTTACATGTAAGGGTTTGATGTAACTTAGAATAAGTATTGTGCTGGATTAGGAGAGGATTTACGAGGGCGCTGGCAGGGACCACCATGGCCATCCCTTCTTTATTAAATTCATGAATCACAATCTTCTTCTGAGATTTCAAAACTTAGCTTGAATCTCTCCTTACTTTATCTAACAAAAATCCATTCTACCTAATTGAGAATTCTGTCTTATTTAACTACTAATTCCAAACAATATATTGAGAATGATTATTCCATTTTCACTAAGCAAATAAACAAAAAACAATTATACCCGAATAAGGCAACATAAAATACATAAACACCATACAAAATAAATTCATTTTACCTGTCTACCCAAATGTGAAGTTCCGCCTCCTTGGGATGCCATGGCCTGAGATACGATCGTGCCGACCAATTGTGTGAGATCATCCATCAACCGTGTCTTGACGTGCTCGAGTACATGCTGAGCAATCTCCTCTAAACAGGGCAACTGTGTGGGCGACTGTGATGGTGCTGTAGACTGAGAAGGTCTTGCACTCTGTTGGTGCACTATAGTTGGCACTATGCCTGTGCCGTAGGTCCGGGAATAACCATGTCCATCTTCACCAAACAAGTCTATGAAGATGCCATCCCGAACCTCATCAGTACGCTGCTCCTTAGGCACCAACTCTAGTCGTGCATTAAACTCAGCCTAAAAAGTATTGAAGTAGTTAAATGATGCAATAGTATTATAAATGAAAATTGAGATAATAAGCATGGTTGGACTTACAATAAATGCCGCCACCTCTGGGTCAGAAGGATTACGAGTATTGATATATACACTCATCCTATCAGTCCTATCACCATCATCTTGTAACTGAGAAATTTGAAACACGTACGTTAATTATTTTCCTAAATGTGGGATATTATATGAAATTAAGTAATGTTATTTATAAGTATTTACATTGTCCCGTATGTTGGCGAAGTGCTTTCTGCCAGTCCGATGCGGTGGACCACGCTGTGCTCGATTACGAGAATTTCGATTCGATATCGCCTACACCATTACATTGAAAAAAAAACTCTTATTAACAAAATGCATACTTGGTTTGCCAAACATAAATAACATAGCAAAAAGTATACATTCCCCTTTTCGCTCCTCCAATGCGCCACAAGCTCTCTCCACACATCTGGCATGATGTCTCGTGGTGGTTTAGTATCAAGAAGGGGGTCATCCTTGTATGGTGTGAAATGCTTGCTCTTCAACTTGTTCTTCTTATTTTTCCAATTAATTCTACATGCATTCATGCAAAATGGTCTGTATTCAGGTGGACAATGGACCAAATTTTTCTACAATATAACATTCAAATATATTAGCCAACATATATACTATTTATCTAAACTTTAAAATTAATTAAAGTATTTTACCTCAACATCTTCCCATATGCGCTGCTTGACATCTTCGGGCACCACATCCCAGTCTAAGTATGTGAATGAGACCTTATCCCGCACTAGAACGCCGAGCTGGCTAGATAGTAAGGTCATATCATCTTTAACAGGACGGCCGGTTTCATGAAACCGTATAGCAATCTTCTTACCCGGAACACCCCAGCCCGGAATGCCTTTAGCAAGGCCTCGGCCCCCAGCACCTAAAAAACAACAAATATAATTTAATACATAAATTTACTTATTCTAATACATAATATTAACCTGCATATATACCTGTAGAGTGTGTAGATGATGATGTCTGAGTAGATGTAGCAGCTGGTGGTGATGATAAAGGGGTACTAGCAGCCGATAGTGATGATGATGGCCTCTCAATCTCTCCTAATCGAGCACGCCGAGATGGCTCAGTAGTCTGTGATGGAGAGGCCTCATTACTGCCAGAAGTGGGTAACTGAATAGCGTCTGACATGGTACGAGGACGCTTGCCACCCCTCCTCGAAGAAGACATCTATCTGTAAAAACAAATTATAACATACTATATGTGTGGCAAAGTGTAACCAAAAAAAAGTGAAATGAAATATACAACAAGTTATATAAAAAAAGTGAAATGAAATATACAACAAATTATGTTCACAACTATGTCACTGTCTCATTAATGAAAAGAGATTACAAAAGAAACAAAATAAATTATATAAAAAAGGGACTATTAATGACCCGGTACATCAACAACCGTCTCTCCTTCAGTTCCTTCCCTAACCCAAACAACATCTTTCTCCTGATATGCCACTACATTTTCTTCCAACTGTTGACTTATGTAGGGGTCTGCTTGAGGCTCTGAATTCATATCGAACAAACCCCTCTGAGTCATCTTCACAACTACATGCCACTGTGGTTCCAAAGCATCTGGAGCATACCAAACTTGCTCTGCTTGAGATGCCAAGATGAAAGGTTCATCAGTAAGTAGATCATTTGGGTACAACAAATGGTTAAAGTTGATCAATGTAAACTTGAATGTGTCTTCCTTCTTCCCGTGGTTGTTATCAATCCAATCACACTTAAACAAGACATATGTCTTGTTATTATTGTATCGGATTTCTATAATTTCAGTCAACTTTCCATAGTAGTAAACATGCCCAATGTGAGGATTATTATCATTTCACCTACCATAACTTGGTGTCTCTACCTTCAAAGCTACACCACTATTTTGAGTAAGCCGATTGTCATCTGTGCCCTTCACTCGGAAATGAAAACCATTTACAACATAGGCGTTATGCCTCCAAGCTTTGCTATGAGGCGCATCTGCCAATATATTGATTTCTTCGGAGAATGTGATATCAGGTGTCCTACTTAAAGTTTGGACCTGTTAAGAACATAAATGTGCAATCAAAAGGCATGTATGTCCTATAATTATGAGGGGTTCAATGTCATTTATATTTAAATACTTACATAATCTTTGAACCAAGTTTGGAAGGTTTCAAAATGCTCATGCTGGATCTGACGGTCATCTGCACTGGGCATTTTTTCCTTTAGGAATTCAAGGTGCTTGCTGTGTAATTTGTGAGACATATATTACGATCACTACATAATATTTAATAAGAATAAAAATTATATGAGTAAATACTATAACTTACTTTATGAACGGTTGAACTGATTTTGTGTTGAACAATATATAGCGATGCATCTGGATCCGTTGCTTAAGATCAAGAATAACCTCTGAGCCCTCACCTTGTGCACCTTCGATGTTCCGCACCGGTCGGGTGGATTTGGTTTCAACGTCATCGAGATATTGTGCACAAAAATTCATGCACTCTTCCATCAAGTAACCTTTAGCTATTGAACCCTCAGGAAAAGCTCGGTTACGGACATATTCTTTTAAAGTAAGGAGATATCTCTCAATTGAGTACATCCATCGATATGACACTGGACCAGCTAACAATGCTTCATCAGCTAAATGTATGGGTAAGTGCTCCATTACATCAAAGAATGCTGGAGGGAATATTTTCTCAAGATGACAAAGGGTTACAGCAACACGGTCCTGAATATATTGAAAGTCTGTTGCACGATTTACTTTCGAACACAGTTGTCTGAAGAAGTTACTCAATTCAATCAATGGTTGAATCACAGTTTTTGGCAATGAGTTCCGTATAGCTAAAGGAATAAGTTGTTGCATCATAACATGATTGTCGTGACTTTTCAAACCCCAAATGGTTCTGTCTTGTAAACGGACATGTCGGGATATATTAGATGCATATCCATCAGGCACTCTAACATCCTTTAATACTTTCAAGAACAAGTCTTTCTCAGTTTTGGACATTGTGAACTGTGCAGGGGGTAAATAGACTCTATTGTTCCCTCTTTCTTGTGGGTGTAACGATTTTCTTAGTGCCATTAACTGTAGATCACGTCGAGCATTTGCATTATCCTTAGACTTCCCCACGACTCCCAGTATTGTCCACAATATATTGTCACAAACATTCTTCTCTATATGCATCACATCGAGATTATGTCTGATTAGATTGTGCTTCCAATAAGGCAATTCAAAGAATATACTCTTCTTCTTCCAATTATGTGTTTTTTTCCCGGGCTTTTCCTTTTCACCTACCACACTGTGTCTTTCCTTAAGATCATCCCTCCTGTATTGAGTTAGGATTCCTGCTGATTCTAGTTGTTGCAATATTTCTGAACCGGATAACATTTTAGGTTTCCCTTCCACTTCTCGAGCGCCATCAAAAGATACTCTATCCCTTCGGAATTTGTGACCATCAGGTAAGAACCGACGGTGTCCCATGTAGCAATACTTTTTTCCGTGCTTCAATCTCTTGGATTTAGTCTTTGTATTGCAACAAGGACAAGCAAATTCACCTTTCGTACTCCACCCTGATAACATCGCATATCCTGGAAAGTCACTAATTGTCCACAGTAAACATGCGTGCAACTGAAACATTTGCTTCGTTGATGCATCAAATGTTGGTACACCCTCATTCCACAATTCTTTCAACTCCTCAATTAGTGGCTGCATATACACATCAATCTTGTCACCTGGGGATTTTGGACCATCAATAAGCACAGAGAGAATAAAAAATGGTTGTTTCATGCACATCCAAGGTGGTAGATTGTAAGGAGTCAACACTACTGGCCAAGTGCTATGAACTATGTTCATTGACCTGAATGGGTTGAATCCATCTGATGCTAGCCCAAGCCTTACATTACGGCTATCAGTGGCAAAGTCTGGGTTCTGACGGTCGAAATGTTTCCACGCCTGCGAGTCAGCAGGATGTCTTAATCTCCCATCATTTACCCGTTCCTCTGCATGCCATCTCATTGACTTGGACGTCTTGGATGACATAAACAATCTCTGTAACCTGGGCTTCAGAGGAAAATACCTCATCTGTTTTGCTGGCTTCTTTTTCTTATCTCGGGATATGGTAGTACCATCACATTCCCTTTTCCATCTAGAACTATTGCATATGGCACATTTATCAAGATTGGCATCCTCATTTCTGAATAACATACGACTGTTAGGGCATGCATCCCAAGTCTGATAAGTGAACCCTAAATTGTCAGTTATTTTTTGAGCTTCATAATATTTCTTTGGAAGATTCACACCCTCAGGGAAAGCCTCTCTCAACAAATCTAGCAAC
Organism: Euryodendron excelsum; assembly: GCA_033060915.1. NCBI lineage: Eukaryota > Viridiplantae > Streptophyta > Magnoliopsida > Ericales > Pentaphylacaceae > Euryodendron > Euryodendron excelsum. The sequence continues at coordinate 27,067,682 of CM065399.1, forward strand.
ATATCTATGGACTTATCCGTCCAATGATTAAGTACCTTCATATGTAGAAGTCGAACGATGAACGACAATTTTGTAAATTTCGTACACCCTGGATACAATTCAGTCTGTGCAGCTTCCAAGAGTTTGAAATAATTTAGCGTTTCTACATTTGCCCCTGTCAAGCCCTCCTCAGTGTCAACAGTTGTATCAACATGTGGAATAGCCTCATGTACCATTCCAATCATATCATCTACAGCCTCAAGCCCAATGTTTGAATCCACTAACATATTAGAGTCTTGTTGAGGCTGCAAAGGATGTTGGGCTTCCCCATGACGTGTCCAATTTTTGTAGCTCCTTTGCATTCCGTTGTTGAGAAGATGGTCATACACAACCTCTCGTGAATTATGGTAACGATTGCAACAAGTCCTACAAGGACACCATATCACAGAACCTTCAACCTTATCTTTGTATGCAAATGCAAGGAATTGTTGAATCCCATCTAGGTATTCCCTAGATAACCTGTCACCATAATCAATCCAACTCCTGTCCATAGTGCTGTACATGCCCATATTGACAAAGTTACTTATACGTCACAATAAATAAAAAAACAAGTTATATGCCCATGCATCGTGAAACCTATCCATCTAACTTCTCTCTACAAGGTAGGTGGTCCTATCCCATTTAAAAATACACAACCTATATAGCATAAAGCAACTCAAACCGCTTCGTCCATCTCTTAGAAAAAGTCGGTAGCATATCCTCGCAGTTCTCCATGTACACGATGTAGACGAAGTGTATTGTTATACACAGACATCCAGTATGCACACAGAGAACAACAGGATTTGCCGCACAAAATATCTCTTAAAGATGAACAATATCAAGTGATAAGCCACTAACTGCCATATAGGTTTATGCATTCCCAAACTGTCCGAAATTGGACAATTCAAGAACCGCCTCATCATAGCGAATCCACCAACTCCGATGAGGATTCTTGAACGAGTCTAAGGTTATATGTTTATACTTCAACAAACTCATGCATGGATGAGTTAATCAAAATATATATGCATGCATGCAACAAACTATCATAAACAATATTAAGCACATTAAAAACATTTGTTCTACTCATCTAGTAGAAGAAATAATAAATTACACTTTTTATTTTATTTTTAATCTTTGAAAGGTCAATGATATTACTAATTACCACGTGTACCCTAATCATATTGTTCTTAATTGCAAAAAATTTGGGCAGAAAACATATTAGAAAAACACTATCAAACATTCCAAAAATCACCAAAAGAAAAAATAAACGAATGGGATTTACTATACTTTCTAATCAAGAATACAAATTAAATAATGTCTAACATTTGTGAAAGCATCTATCATAACATTATATTTGGATCTCAAACTTGTTAAGGGAAAAGAAAACAAAAAGAGAAAGATAGGAAATGAAAAATGAAGTGAAAGAAGATAATTTTTTTTTTTTTTTGGGTTATGGTTTGGATAGGTTAATCGAGAAAAATGAATAGGTATTTGTCAACAAAGATTCAATGTTTTTTATTCCATTATATATAATTTAATTTTTTTTTTCTTTTCCTTTACAAATCCACAATATTGTTAACAAAGAAAAATGAATAGGTATTTGTCAACAAAGATTCAATGTTTTTTATTCCATTATGTATAATTTAATTTTTTTTTCTTTTCCTTTATAAATCCACAATATTGTTATCAAAAAACATATTAGATTATCCATTGTAGGTACGTTGCGAGGAGGAGTTGGTAGCTGCTATCAATATGGCAATGGGGGATAAGAAGGACTGCATTTGCTTCATTGAAGTGATTGTTCACTTGCATGATACCAGCAAATAACTTCTTGAGTTGGGATCTAAGCTTGCTACTGCCAATAGTTCCCCTTCTGGTCCTCATTAAAAATCACTATATCTGCTTAATTACTTTGGGAAAATGTGTATGAGGGCTATGGATGAGAAGAAACGTTTGGAAAGTAGACCCAACAAGAGAAGAAGAGTTAATATAAATGGTTGTAATCTTTAACTAGTTTGTGTGCTAGTTCTGTGTCGTGTAACATGATGGAACCATGAATTATGAATTTTGTTAAGAGGGAGTCAAAGTAAAAAAATTTATCAATTTTGAGAGGTAAAAGTAGAACTTTTTGAAATTTATGGGGACAAAAGTGAAAAAAAAATGTTGCATTTTGGAAGACTAGAATATATTTTTTTTTTTGAATTTTACGGAGGCAAATATATCATTTCTTATCATAAATAATCAAAATTTAGAAGTCCTATGCAAAGTTACCGGGGCTATGGCCCCATTGTTGTAAGGTAGTTTCATCTTCGCATGTAGATGATAGCAGCAGATATAGTAATGTGATAGCATGGAGGAAACTTGATCTAGTTCTACATTTTCACTGCTTGGAAATTTGAAATGCAGACAAAAATGGTAAAAAAAAGAGATTGCAAAACAGATAAGGGGTTCGTACTATATAATCAGAAAATTCATAATTTTATAACCAGATGTATGTGATTACATGAGATTGTCATATTATTCTAAGTTCTGGTATATAAATCAAATAATATAATGCAAGCAAAAGTTCCTACATTCATGGATACATATAACAAATATTAACTATTATGATCCACTGGAACAAATATGTATATCTATACTATTATAAAACAAACCCATTTGGTGAAGCTGTTGAAACTTCAAATTCAAAAAAGTGTCAATTTTAGGTACAAACTAAAAATTTTTTAAAAACACATAAATTACTAACATTGTGCATTTTTTTATTTAACTTAAAGGGTAAAAAAGTAAAATACTTATTTAAATTTTGTAACCACCCACTAATCATCTCCTATTTGTTCTCTCTCACTTGCTCAAATTAACCACCCCAAATTAACCACCCACGTAGTGGGGCACACATTCTAGCATAGATACATGTATACCTTTTATTTATTTATATTTTGTGTATATACTGGAACAAAGGAAGAAAAAGAAGAAAATTAGAGGGTAGAGAACAAATTCAAATACAGTGGGAGGAAAATTTTCCTTCACCTTGCTTTTTATTTTTTGCCTATTTTAATTTTAATAGTTACTCTATTATTTTTTTTTTCTTTTTCATTCTTGACTGTGCTCCTTATTGGTATGTTTCTCGCTTTTGCCTTCAGCCTCCTTAACACTAAAAAAAAAAAAAAAGCACGTTCAATTATTGAAATGAACTCAATGTGTTCATAGATCAAGTATTTTTAATAAATAATGTTATATACAATTCTATTTCTTACTTTATTTTCTAACTCATAAACACAGTTGTAGGACTCACTTTAATAAATTCATGTGACATTCATTCATTTGTATTTAATAGTGAGAAAAGGGATTCAGAAATAAAATTACATAAAAAAAAATTTATTTTGAACATATACAAATAAACTTAATAACATATATAGTATTTTTATATAAATCTAGGCGTTAAACACAAATTCCAAGCCCCCTAATAATCAGACTAAGGGAGCCTTCAGGCCGATGGCCTCCCCTAATCTTCAACCTAGGCCTACTCTTAATAATGCATAATAGCTTTGGTTCTAACCCATAATCCCAAATTCCATAGGTGTTTCTCAGATAAATTGGACACTCCTGATAACTGACAGAAGGTAAATGCCTGATTTAGGCACCAACCATCCTGCCTCTTTGCCGAAAGCCAATACATCTATGATCAACCACTTCATGAGAATCAACAAATGCCAAGTTGGAGGTGAAATAAAGATATACCTATACTAAAGAACCATTGAAATTAAAGTAGGAAACAACTGCACTTGTATATATATATATATATATATATATGCATATACCCGTGTACAAAAACAGGGGAGCCGGGGTTACCTGGTCAGGCAGTGGCAGCGGAAGCAACGGCGACGAGGAGGCGGCAGCAGCAGCGGCGGCAGTAGCAGAGGAAGCAACGGCGGCTGTCACTGGTGGAGGAGGAGGAGGAGGAGGAGGCGTCTGTGGGGGAGATCGGGAGGGGCTGTCTCTGAAATCTGCAGGAGGAGGCGTCACTGGAGGTTTGCTGCTGGACTGCCGACACCTATGGAGGAGAATGCCGGCGAGGGAGAACGTCGGCGTCAGCGGAGGAGGAGGAAGGGGGGGCGAGGCGGCTGTTCTCTCAGATCTGGTGGAGGCGCGCGAAAGATTTCTCTCAAATGGATCTGAGCATTTTGCTCCGACTGCCGAAACCTATGGAGGAGAACGGCGGCAAGGTAACGTCGGCGTCGGTGTCGTCGTCGGTGGAGGAGGAGGAACGGCGGTGTGGGCTGTTCTCTCAATTTGCGTATACAGAGGACAGAGGCGTGAGGCACAATTTGTTAAGGGCTTTTGTTGTTCGATCGACCAAGAAAGAGGGGGAAAATTTTTTTCACCGAAATGACGTCGTTTCATTGGCTATTTACGACCGGAGTCCGCTGTCGCAAAAAACCCGTGGCAAATACCACTCCTTTTGCCACGGAAAATTAGCCGTCGCAAAAACGCCGTCGCAAAAAATTACTATTTGTCACCGGAATTTAGCCATTGCAAAAACGCCGTCGCAAAAACTATTATTTGCTACGGGAAATTAGCCGTCGCAAAAACGCCGTCGCAAAAAGTGGCATTTGGGACGGCATTTGTGACGGAAAATTTCCCGTGGCAAATAGCACTTTTTGCCACGGCAAACGCGCCGTCGCAAATACTCCCGTCACAAAAAGCTCTGTTTTTAGTAGTGAAAAAACAAACACACAATCAAAGAAGCAAACTTCAAGGATGCGCATAGGGATGACAGTGGATTGGGGTGGGGTAGAGATTGGCACATCCATCTCCGTAATCACTTAAAAAATCCATCTCCATCCCCGCCTCCATACTCGTAAGGGTATTTTTTTGGACGTCCATCCCCGTCCTGCGGGTAAAAATCTCCGTCCACCCTTGCCTCAATACCCGCCTCCGTCCCGTACTTGCCAAGCCCAATAACACTAAAAAAAAAAAAACCCCAAAACAAATAAATAAATAAATAAAAGAGCAAAAAATACGATTGGTAAAATTTAAATTTTATTATTTACAAGTGAGTCTCTATTTTTTGTTTTAAAATTTATATTTAAACCCTTTTTTTTAGTCTTAATATTTATAATTAAACTCTAGGTAATTACTAATTATACTATTACCTAACGGGTATGGCGGGGCGGGGCGGGGCGGGGAGGGGAGGGGAGGGGCGGGAGACAACCTAAGTCGATCTCCGTCTCCATATTCGCACGAGTTTAGTTTAACACCTCCATCCCCACCTTCATCCTCGTTTTAAATCCTCCATACCCTCCTTATACGAGGCGGATTCGATCGGATATTCACTTTTACCTGGTTCACTGCCATCCCTAGATACCTAGATAATTTGACCTTGTGCTCCTCGCTCTCTCTTTCTCTGTGTCTCTGTGTTCTATCTATATGATGAACAACAACATGAAATTACAGATTTCGTGGAAGTTAGAAGTGTTATGAAGACAATATCAAAGAAGGTGATTACAATTTGTATGGTTTGGCCAACCTCAGTGATTTTGAAACTAAATTAAACTTCTCAGGTTAGAGTTTATCGCAATCGTTACTAGTTGATGGAAGTGCATAGTTATCAAAATGAAAAGTAAAAATGAAAAATGTTAGGGTTATATTTGGATCAAGGATTTAGTAATAAAAAAAAGAAAAAGATAATAGTGATGAAAAAGATAACAAAAAATTCTCTTTTATTTTATTCTATTTTGTCTCATTTTTTTTTCTTTTCCTTTATTTTTTTATTTATTTATAAATCTAGGTTCCAAACTTAGTATAAGAGAAATGGCACAACTAAAATATACAAAGAGAAATAGAAAGCGGAAAACAATTAAGAAATATAATATGAATCTTATTGAGTAAATTTTGTAAAATTCAAAAGAAACCTGTAAAAAAAACTTAGTGAAAAACTGCATTTTACAGATATTTCGTTAAGATTTAAAGAAAAAAATATGTAAAAAAAAATATTTTAAGTTATCTTAAGATTTTTTTTTCTTTGTTTTCCAATAATTTTTATAAAATATTCTAAACGTATTCCAAAATTAAATTCTGGTAAACGCGTTTTTCCTTTGTTTTCATACATAAAGCGTGTTTTTGGATAAACGCGTTTGCTCTTTTTAAATAAGTTTTCTTAACAGCTATGTGCAAGTGTTGCCACAGGAGTTTAATAATAGGAAACTTTTTATCCTTCCACGACTGGATTCGTACCATTAACCAATATATATAAATAAATAAATACATAAAGACGGACCTATATGAGACTTTCACACCGTTGAGTGTTAGAAGTTCCGACTTCATTTAAACAATGAAATTTTAAAAACAATAAATTATTAACAAAGCATGGGCGGCATATATTATTTTTATTTTTATTTTTTCTAGAGGTTTCAATGCATGTCTCCAACTAAATATTCCCTCAAGCTCAAGGCTATTTGTTCACACAAATCAGGTAAACTTTAATAAAATTTTAAAAACTTGTTTGGCTAGGTAAACTTCATTCATTGGCATAAATGGCTAGCCGCAAAAAGTGCAAGGAGAATTTGAACTTGACATCTCATTCTTAGTATAAAAACCAACTAACCACTAGTCATTTCTCTGAGCACATATGACATATATGAAGTTCTAAACATATCACTAACTTATGAACATACACTACTAAAAAAAAGGGTATTTACGACGCACTTTTTTTGCCACGGCTTCACGCTGTTGCAAATACAGTCATTTGCGACGGCATTGTCGTTGTCAAAAAAAGTAATTATTGGTGGTGACCTATTTGGGACGGCATCCAATCCTGTCGCAAAAACTAAATTGAAATGACATTGTTTTGAAAATCAAATGCGACTCCCCCCCCCCCCCCCCCCCTTCTTATGAGACGCTACATATGCAACGACAAGTATGCCGACGCAAAAGTTGTTAGAAAACGACGTCTTTTGGAGTGCAAATGACGTAGCTTTAATTCCCAAATTTATTTCCCCCCTTTCCCCTTTATTTTCCCTCTAAGGCTATGTATCCTCACCCAACGCATCTCGATCTCTCTCTGGTTCTCTTGCCGTAACCCATCTCTGATCAGGTAAGCTTCGATTTCTCTGTGGTTCTCTCGCTCTCTCTGGTTCCGTCGCTCTCTCTGGTTCTCTCTCTCACCATCTGATTCTCTCTCTCACCGACTCCATTGTAGGCATCGAACGGATCCCTCGTCGACCTAAATCTCTCAAAGGCTTTGGACATCCTCACCGACCCATCTTTGATCTGGCTTCGGATTTGCTGTTCAGCCCTAACCCATTGCTGATTTGGTAAGATTCGATCTCTCTCTCTGGTTCTCTCTCTCACTGACTGGTTTTCTGTCTCCCCGACCCCATTGTAGGCATCGACCGGAGCCGACATCGACAGGAATCCCTCATCGTCCGGAATCCCTCACTGATCGGAATTTGTGACCAACGACCAGGTTAGTATTTTCTCTCTACATTTTTCATTGATTGCAGTTTGTTTTTTCAGTCAATGATCTTCATGTTTCTGCTACAATGATCTTCATGTTTCTACTGTCAATGATCTTCATACAAATCTATGATGTGGAACTGGAGTGCCTATGCTAATGGAGGTTCTTTTCTTGCTGTTGTTTTATTCGATTTTATTCTGTGAAACTGGAGTGCCTAAGCATGTTCTTTGTTTTATTCTGTTTTTCCCTTTTGCGATTCTATTAGTTGGCTTAATTAGCAACCATAAAACTAAGGTGGTCAAATATCAACAGGAAGGACAAACACGGTGTCAAGGACATGCTTGAATATATTTTCTAGATGCAAATATATGTGATACATGATAGTTGCTTGTTGCTTGATCAAATGCACTGTGAAAATGGGCAGAACTATAAATGTTTTCTTTTGGTGGGGGAGGAGTGAGGGCAAGAGCCATCAATTAATGCAGACACAAACTAGATTGGATCCAATACTTGGAATAAAAATTTCAAGGCAAGGGCCAACAACCCATGCATACACAAAGTAGAATGGATTCACATACTTCGAATACAATAAGGAAAATAGAATATTGCAATAAAAATTTAGAAAAAAATAGAAATAATGTAATAACTCAATATTGTTTATTGGTGGAATCTAAAATTAAAGGCAGCTTCCTTCATATATATGCATTATAGCAAATGAATTCAGGACTATCCCTGCTTAATATACCAATGCTAAAATTTTTATGATGAACCCAAGAAATGGAACTTTATGAAATGCTCTGGTACTAGATTAAGCACTACAGGAAAAATTTCCTCGTGAATAATTTTCAAATAAAAATGCAATATAGGAGTGAACAGTTATTATCAATTATGGATAAGGATTCTCATCTTAATGAGAAGAATGGACTTTATCTACTAAAAATTTGAAAAACATAAGCCTAAACTTTAAAATTTTTGGAAAAGATTATGTCTCATGGAATTGATTAAGGAAAAATTTTGTGCTAAATTTAAAAGGTTAATTTTCATATAAAAAACTTTATGCTTGGATTTAAAAGAAAGGGAACTTTGAACTTTTTTTTTTGGGAGGGGCAACTTATTACTGTGGAAACAAAATCATCATAATCACCATTTTAATAATTAAAGAAATCTTAAAACTTAGAGGGGGGCCATGACCCTTGCTAGCCGGCCTTTAATTTGCTCCTAACTGTGACGTTACAAGGGGCCATATATGCCCTTCAAGTATTTTCTACTTTTTTCATGTCAATCAAGTTGATTAAAATCATAGCCAATGTAATTCATTGACACGTAACTACAAAATTCCAAGTTTAAATGGATTGAGTCTAGAGTTACTTTGACTTTCTGTTACTCGGACTTTTTAAAATGCATGAAATACTCGTATCGGAAACTCGACAACTGGATTCCAATACTTGGGTAAGGGTATGGGTATGTATATGGGTCCATGTACTTTTGGATATTAACCTAACAAAAGTATTTAGAAGTTTCATTGTACCATATAAATATTCCTAAAACTCTTATAGTATGCATGAAATACAGTATAGCGTCATTTTCTTTTAATAACATACCTTGAATTTCTCTCTTTTCGAGATGAAAGAATGTTTTAAGGAAGTTACGTTGTTTATTTCACCCTTGTATGAAATCATTAATGTATTTTGATTAACTCATGCATGCATGAGTTAACTGAAATATAAGCATATAACCTTAGACCTGTTCAAGAATCCTCATCTGAGTTTGTGGATTCAACTGTGATGAGACAGTTCTTGAATTGTCCAGTTTGGGATAGTTTGGAAATGCATAAATTTATATGGCAGTTAGTGGTTCACCGTTTTAAATTGTTCTTCTTTGATGGAGATTCTGTGTGGCAAACTCTGTGTTCTTTGGTACATACGTGATGCGGTGTAGAGCAATACACTTTGTCTACGTCGTGCACTTGGAGAACTACAAGGAGATGCTGCCGAATTTTCCTTAAAGGCAGACAAAGCGGTTTGAGCTACTTTATGTGATATACATTATGCATTCTTGAATGGGATAGGATTACCTACCTGTTAGAGAGGAGTTGTATTGATAGGTTTTACATTGCATGAACATGTATGCTTGATATTTGACCTACAGTGGCTAAATAATGTTTATGTGGACATGTATAGAAAGATGGACAAGACTTGGATTGATTCTGGTGATAGGTTTTCGAGGGAATACGTGGATGAAATTGACCAATTTCTTATGTTTGCGTACACTGGTAAGGGTGCAGATTCAGTGATTCACTGTCCTTGTAGGCAGTGTGCGAATCGCTACTCATTTTCACGAGACATTATGCGCGACCATCTTCTCAACAAGGGAATGCTAAGGAAATATAAGATTTGGACTAGTCATGGGGAATCATATCCTTCTACTTCTAGCACCCTCGACAGAGAAGGTGGAATGTTAGGGGATTCAGACTTTGGGGATAATATGATTGGAATGATAAATGATGTTATTCCACCTGTAGGTGCAAGTTTTGAGAATGATGAGGGCCAGATAGGAGTCAATAAAGAAATTATTAACTATTTCAAGCTTTCAGAAGATGCTCAGAGTGAATTGTATCTGGGATGTAAGAAATTTAGTAAATTGTCATTTATTGTTCGACTCTTACATCTAAAGGTGCTCAATCATTGGATTGACAAGTCCACAGATATGTTACTTGAGTTGTTAAATGAGTATTTTCCTAAGGGTGTGCAACTTCCGAGCAGTTACTATAAAGCTCAAAAGATAACTGAAGATCTAGGCTTTAAGTATATGACTTGGGATGCATGCCCTAATAGTTGTATGTTGTTTAGGAATGAGCACGCCAATCTTAATCAATGTGTCATATGTGGTAAATCTAGATGGAAAGAGAATGCCAATACGTCAGAAAATCAGTGTAAACTGAAGCCTGCAAAACATATGAGATATTTTCCTTTGAAGCCAAGACTACAAAGATTGTTTATGTCATTCAATACTTCCAAGTCAATGAGATGGCATGCAGAAGAACTACCAAATGATGGGACTTTAAGGCATCCTGTTGACTCTGACGCATGGAAAGATTTTGATCGGTGAAACCCAGTCTTTGCTAGTGATAGCCATAATGTGAGGCTTGGGCTAGCGTCAGATGGATTTAACCCATTTAGAACGATGAATATAGTTCATAGCACTTGGCCTGTAGTCTTGATTCCATACAACCTACCACTTTGGATGTGCATGAAGCAGCCATCTTTTATCTTATCTGTGCTTATAAATGGGTCGAAAGGACCTGGTGACAAGATTGATGTCTATTTGCAGCCTTTAATTGAGGAGTTGAATGAACTTTGGAATGAAGGTGTACCCACCTTTGATACATCGACCAAATAGATGTTTCAATTGTACGCATGCTTATTGTGGACAATTAGTGACTTCCCTGCATATGCCATGTTGTCAAGACGGAGTACCAAAGGTGAATATGCTTGCCCGTGTTGCAATACGCAAACTAAATCCATCAGGTTGAAACACGGTAAAAAGTTTGTTTGTATGGGCCATCGTCGCTTTTTGCCTAAGCGACATAAATTTCGAAGGGATAAAGTATCATTTGATAAGACACAGGAATTGAGACCAAAACCTGAAATGTTATCTGGGTCAGAGTTGTTGCTACAGTTGGAATCAAAAGGCATTCTTACCCAATACAAAATGGAAGATCTTATGGTAAGGCACTGGAAATTAAAATAGAAGGAACATGGTAATGGTGAACCCAAAAATCATAATTGGAAGAAGAAGAACATCTTCTATGAATTACCATATTGGAAGCATAATTTACTAAGACACAATCTTGATGTGATGCATATAGAAAAGAATGTCTGTGACAATGAGTTGTGGACAATACTAGGAGTTGTGGGAAAGTCAAAGGACAATGCAAATGCCCAGCGTGATCTGAAGGAAATGGGAATTAGGGGAGCATTACAACCGGTAGCGAAAGTGAGCAATAAATTATATTTGCCCCCAGCTCAGTTCACGATGACCAAGGAGAAAAAATATTTGTTTATGAAAGTGCTAAAGGAAGTCAGAGTGCCAGATGGGTATGCATCTAATATATCACGACATGTCCGTTTAGAGGAGAGAACTATTTAGGGTCTAAAGAGCCATGACAATCATGTCTTGATGCAACAACTTATTCCTCTGGCTATACGACATTCTTTGCCTAAGAAAGTCATTGAACCGTTGATTGAATTGAGCAATTTCTTCAGACAACTATGCTCGAAAGTCAATTGCCCTACTGAGTTGCAGTATACTCGGGATCGTATAGCAGTAACTCTGTGTCATCTTGAGAAAATATTTCCCCCGGCCTTCTTTGATGTAATGGAACACTTGCCCATACATTTGGTTGATGAAGCATTATTGTGTGGACTAGTTCAATATCGATGGATCTACTCAATTGAGAAGTATCTTCTTACGTTGAAAGAATATGTTCGGAACCGAGCTTTCCCAGAGGGTTCAATAGCTAAAGGGTACTTGATGGAAGAGTGCATGAATTTTTGTGCCCAATATCTCGATGACATGGAAACCAAAAGTAATCGACTGGTACGAAACAAAGATGGTGTAAAAGGAAAAGGCAATTATGTTCATCTTCATAAAAGTGTATTGACACAGGCTCATCATTATGTCTTGTTCAATACTAAATCAGTGGCACCATTCATAAAGTAAGCAATTATTTTTTATCATTATCTAATAATTTTTAAGTAAATGCAATTATATGTACATAATATTGATATTTGTAATTTTACTGCACAGCCATCACATTGAATTCCTTAAGGTGATGTTGCCTCAAGCAGACAGTCATCAAATTCAGCGTGAGCATTTTGAAACATTCCACATTTAGTTCACTAACCATGTATGTTTTATTTTCACTTCACCTAAACTTATGTAGACTAAATGAATATAAACACACTTCTTTGCATAACAGGTTCAAACTCTACGAAGGACAACTAATATCATATTGTCAGATGAATTCAATTATCTGGCAAATGGTCTTGATGACATGGTATGGAGGTATAATGCCTTTAACATCAATGGGTTTCATTTTCGTGTGAAGCATATGGATGACCATCAAATTACTCAAAATAGTGGTGTAAGTTTGAAGGCTGAGACTCTAAGTTATGCTAGTCGAAAGGATAATAATCCTCGTGTGGGGTTTGTGTACTACTATGGATAGCTAACTGATATTATTCAAATCCGATACACAAATGACATGACATTTGTCATGTTTAAGTATGATTGGGTTGATAACATTCGTGGGAAGAAGGAAGATGCCTTCAAATTTACATTGGTCAACTTTAACCATTTGTTGTACCGAGATGATGGAGATACCAGTGAACTTTTCATCGTTGCATCACAAGCAGAGCAGGTTTGGTATGCTCCAGACCCCCTACAATCAGACTGGCATGTTGTTGTGAAGATGTCACAGAGAAATTTGTTTGATATGCATTCCTTAGACACTCAAGCTGAACCTTATGCAAGTCAGCAATTGGAAGAAAATATTGTCCTCCATGATATGGATGTTAACTGGGTTAGAGAAGGAACAGAAGGAGCAACGATTGATGCTCCTATCGAATAATCGAACCCCCAATTGTTAATTTTAGTATAGGTTATCCATTTTGGACATTATGAATTGAATATGTATAGCAACGGTTTATTGAATATGTAATGTGTTATGGAAAATGATAAGATAGACTTTGTATAGTTGCATGTTTTTACTATTTTGTACTTTGTACATACATTCTATTTATCTTACCAGGTTATTATGGCAAAAGAGAAGAGGTCTACCAGTCGAACATTGGCTGATCTGCTGCAGTGACGCACATATGCGTCTGTAAGTATTGAGCCAGTTCCATCCTAACAACCTATGTTGCAGCCTTCTCATCTTTCATCGAGAGCCTCAGCAGAGGCAGTGAGGGTAGCACCGTCATCAGCTACTGCACGTCCATCATCTACTTCATTACAGTATACTTCATCACAGCCACCCTCAGCAGCTACATCCTCACACCCTGTTATTTTAGGTATAACTTAGGTTAATTAATAAATATTGTCCTATTTTTGCTTCTAATTAATTAAATGTTTTCATTCATTTTATTATTTTGGATTCACTTGCTTTAGGCACATCAGGTATCAAGACGTCTTCATCGTGTTCGAAGAAGGGACGAGGCTTGACCTTGGGCATTCGTGATTGGGGGAGCGAAAATTTCAAATATCACGTGAAATTTGATAAGAGGTGGTGTCCAATAGAGAAGAACAAAAAGAACAAACTCTCAGGGCAATTGGGCATCCTTGTACGTCGTATTGTACCGTTGACATATATTGATTAGCCACATATGCCCTTAGATTTGATTGATCAGATTTGGCAGGATGTAAAGGTAAAAACTTTAATGTTTATCCAAATAATAAGAACTTTATTATTTATTGATCAGTTGATGACTTAAGTTTTTTTTTAATTTGTTTTGTAGCATGACTTGGAACCTTGTTCGGACGAGTATAAAATGGTTTGCAATAAGAAATGTGCAAAGTTGTGAAAGGATCACAGGTATCATATCAAGAAAAAGCATTTTAAGCCATATCGAAACATTCTGGACCGGTATCCAAATTGTCCTTATGGCATAAATCCAAATCACTAGAGAGAGCTCGTGGATTATTGGAGGACTAAGGAGGCACAGGTTTAAGTGAATTATAGTCATTTGCATTAATGTATATGTTTGCTTTCATATGCTAATTATGTCACTCATTTGAAGACAACCGCACGTCAGAATTCACTTAATAGGGAGCTTCATGGCCCACCGCATACAACTAGGAAGACACACTTCTCCGCAATACGTCATGAGGTACATATGTAACAAAAATTAAAGTATTATTGCTGTCATATGCTGAACTCAAAAATACTGCATTGTTCCAAGCCAACCCATTAACAAGCTAGATCATCAGCCACTAGCAACTTGATTTGGGAGAATCAGTTTGTGGGGTGACCTCCCAAGATTTGACAGCTTGTTCTAGGAAGAATAGACTGTTACAGTCTATTTAATTACATCAATTTCAAAAAGGAACCAATTAATAAAGGCAAACAAAAATTATCTATTTAATTACATCAATTACTTTCTGAAAATGTTCATCAAATTATAGTTACAACTGTTATAGTTGTTAATGATCATTCTCATGTGTTTTTCAACATAGCTTCCTATATGTGTGTACTAGCTAAACATTTTTTTTTTTTTTGGCAATGTCAGCATATAAGTGATTGCCACGATAAGTGGTGTCCCCTGCTACTGAAGAAGCTAAAAAAGCATTAGCTTGGATGATGATAGAGAACTCAATTTTGAGTTGAAGTAGATTTCAACTCCAGTTGGTGGCCAACTGGCCATAGCCCACAAAAGGCATAAAGAAGAAGAAGCCTAATGGAAATTTCACTACTTATGGAAAGTAATTTTCCTTAAACTGCTCTCAAAAATCCCCTTAGCTTGAAATTTTCTTTAAAGAGACTACAAGTAAAAATGCAGCCCAAGCTTTAGCCTTTCAAATCTATAATTTAATTCTTTTGTGGCAATACAACACCATACTCAAACTTCAGTTATCCGTTGCTTTTACTCATTCACAATCTTAATTTTGGATTTTGGCTTACATGTGTTATTAGTTTAGTAGGCAACCAAACTTCAGTTTTGTAAAGAGAGAGCACCAATAACTTCAGTTTTTTTTTTTTTTTGGTTTCAAGCATTCATTACTCATTTTATATATTTGGTAAATTAGATGGAGGCAGCTGGGGAGAAGACAGACAAGATGAGTGTATACTTGAGGACTCGCCGAGGAAATGACCCAGATGTGATTGGCATTATTGTAAGCAGTTCTTATGGAAATGAGGTAGTTTCAAGCATTCATTACTTATATATTTTTATATTGTTAATAATATGTATGTTTTGAAAGTGTAGGCTGAATATAACCGACATCTAGAGGAGGTGCCTAAGAACCTACAGACAAATGATGCTCGAGATAATATATTTCACCAAGTGTTCGGGGAGGATGGACATGGCTACTACCGCACCTACGACACTGGCATACAATGGGCTACTGTTTACGGGGAAGATGTAGGTCCATCACAGCCCCAAACAGAGACCGTGAGAGAGGAATTAAAAGAAGAGCTACGAGAGGAGCTGAGAGAAGAGATCACTCGGCAGGTCACCATGCAATTGATAAAGGCTAGTCTCCTCTCGCAAGATGCCTCAAGACAAGTCTAGTAAATTAACAATTTTTGTGCTTTTATAAGTCATCATTTGCATGTTCATTTTTATTTGTTCGGGGAAGTTCCTATTCATGTTGAAAGTCTAATTTGTTTTTACACATATTATATATGTTTTTAAAGAGTAATTTTGCTTATCCTAATGTTTAGGCTCCGAATGCATCTAGCGGGCACCAGGTATGGAATGAGCCTGTGGGTGATGATGTTATACCATCTCGTTCGGTCTCAATTCCTCTTTCAGCTTCATTGACTCCACCTCCTGAGCAGGTATTTTAATGGTATTTGTTTTATATGTTTTATTTCCTTAGTTATAAAAAAAACAATTGAATGACATGTGCCATTTTGCCTCACTTTTTACTTCACTGTTTGAAAAAAACAAGTTTTTTCGAGCCGTTTGGGTGCTAAAACCCCCAAACGGACTCGAAGATCATGTTACTAGTCGTTGGGGTTGTTAGGTTAATTATTCATTTTTTTAGAAAAATAATTAAACTTGCTATCTTTAGGTTTTTTTAATCAATCTAAGAACTCTCACACACACATTAGGCAAACCACAACCAGTCCGAATACTCTCTTGTAAGATTAACCTGGACATTTTGAAAGTCTAGAAATAAGTACCTTAATCATGTGAATTTTATAAGAATTTTTTGTACGAACCATTGATAAATGTTTTACGTGTACGTAAATTTTCCTTGAAGGTGTCTTTGAGCCACCATATTAATCTAATAGAAATATTGTTCCGAATTTTGATTCCTTTTAGAAATACATGCAAGTTGTTCAAAGAGCCTATTGAAATTTGAGTTTTTGGGTTTATCATTTTCATTTTGTTGTTAATTAATATCAAAAAACAGTTTAGCTAATACACACACACACACACACACACACGCACAGAGTACCAAGCAAAATAATACCACTTGATCACATGAGTGATGGAAACATCAATGCCTCGACAACCTGTGAAGAGTACAAAGAAAATGAAACTTGTCATAATACATGCAAATTGCTCAAAGAGCATGTTACTGGCTGTTGAGGTTGTCAAGATAAATTTAAAAAAAAAAAACTTAATATCCCTTGTTAGATGTAGACTTGCAATAGTCTATTACTAAATACCTTAATTAGATGGCTTTCTTATAAGAGTATTTGGTAGAAATTATCTCTCTTTTTCTTGCACTTTTTCAAAAAAACAAGTTTTTTGGAGCCGTTTTGGTGCTAAAACCCCCAAACCAACTCGGACGTCCATCAAACTTGACACGTAGCAATGTCTAGGCACGAGTGACGTGTGCGAACAAACGGCACGGTCGCGGGACTCCCGGGGTGAGAGTTGTACCATTTTTCCTTTCTTTTTCCTTCATTTTTTAAAAAAAACAAGTTTTTTCGAGCCGCTTGGGTGCTAAAACTCCCAAATGGACTCAGACATCCGTCAAACTTGACACGTAGCAATGTGTAGGCATGAGTGATGTATGGGAACAAACGGCATGGTCGCTGGACTCCCGAGGTAAGAGTTGTACCATTTTTTGTCTATCTTTTTCTTGCACTTTTTCAAAAAAACAAGTTTTTTGGAGCCGTTTGGGTGCTAAGACCCCCAAATGGACTCGGACATCCATCAAAATTGACACATAACAATGTCTAGGCATGAGTGACGTGTGAGAACAAACGGCATGATCACCGAACTTCCGGGGTGAGAGTTGTACCATTTTTTCTTTCTTTTTCCTTCACTTTTAAAAAAAAACAAGTTTTTTCGAGCCGCTTGGGTGCTAAAACTCCCAAACGGACTTGGACGTCCGTCAAACTTGACACGTAGCAATGTGTAGGCACGAGTGACGTGTGAGAACAAATGGCACGGTCACCGAACTCCTAGGTGGAGAGTTATACCATTTTTTGTCTATCTTTTTCTTGCACTTTTTCAAAAAAAAAAAAACAAGTTTTTTGGAGCTGTTTGGGTGCTAAAACCCCCAAACCGACTCGGACGTCCATCAAACATAACACGTAGCTATGTCTAGGCATGAGTGACGTGTGGGAACAAATGGCATGATCGCCGGACTTCCGGGGTGAGAGTTGTACTATTTTTCCTTTCTTTTTCCTTCACTTTTTAAAAAAAAAAACAAGTTTTTTCGAGCCGCTTGGGTGCTAAAACTCCCAAATGGACTCGGACGTCCGTTAAACTTGACACGTAGCAATGTGTAGGCACGAGTGACGTGTGAGAACAAACGGCATGGTCGCTAGACTCCCGGGGTGAGAGTTGTACCATTTTTTATCTATCTTTGTCTTGCACTTTTTGAAAAAAATAAGTTTTTTTGGAGCCGTTTGGGTGCTAAAACCCCCAAACGGACTCGAACGTCTATCAAACTTGACACGTAGTAATGTCTAGGCACGAGTAACTTGTGGGAACAAATGGTATGGTCGCCGGACTTCTAGGGTGAGAGTTGTACCATTTCTCCTTTCTTTTTCCTTCACTTTTTTAAAAAAACAAGTTTTTTCGAGCCGCTTGGGTGCTAAAACTCCCAAACAGACTCGGACGTTCGTCAAACTTGACACGTAGCAATGTCTAAGCACGAGTGACGTGTGGGAATAAACGGCTCGGTCGCCGGACTCCCGGAGTGAGAGTTGTACCATTTTTTGTCTCTCTTTTTCTTGCACTTCTTCAAAAAAACAAAGTTTTTTTTGAGCCGTTTGGGTGCTAAAAGCCCCAAACGGACTCGGACGTCCATCACATTTGACATGTAGCAATGTCTACAAACAAGTGTCGTGTGGGAATAAACGGCATGGTCTCTGGACTCCCGAGGTAAGAGTTGTACTATTTTTCCTCTCTTTTTCCTTCACTTTTTTAAAAAAACACATTTTTTTGGAGCCGTTTGTGAGTTACAAGACTATTTATTTTATTACTTGTATTATATATTCATTTTTCATTTCATTTTGTTTAAAATTGTACTTATTATTTATTTCAATAAGCCTATATATTTATATGCATATTGTTTAATTATCTTTTCTTTTGTTCATTATTATGTCTAATATTTGTATTTTTTTGTTTTCAAGTTATTCGCAAAGAATAGGTCGATGACTTGTTTTGCAAGAGATTACAAACTCTATTTTCTTGTATGAATGTTTGATATTTTGTGACAAACTACATGTTTTATTTTTGTTGTATGAATTTTAATGAAAGACAATGTTTGTTTGGATAAATGAGCATTAAAAGATGTATTAATTAATTTTGTTTACTATTTTTATAAGTACTTGATTTTTGAACGAATGCATGTATTTCATTTATTGAATCATGTTGATTGTATATTTTATCAGGTTAAATAAGAATTTACAAAAACAATTTATAATATAAATGTGAAGCTCATTTTGCCAAAAATAAAAGTATTAGCGATGGTTTAACCGTCGCTAAAGTGTAAAAGGGCACATGAAGGATTGGCCGTTCATATTCATTTGCGATGGTTAGTGCCGTCGCAAAAAGTACTCTTAAATTGTAGTCGTCAATATTATTAGTGACGGTTATTCTGACGGAAATATTTTTTTTGCGACGGCTCATTAATCGTCGCAACAAAAACGTTACTTGCGAATAGTATTTGCGACGGGATGTTTACCGTCACACGGCCGTCGCTAAAAGTATTTGCAATGCTGGCAATTTCGTCACCGAAAATGCTGTCGTAGCCCCGTCGCAAATAAGTATTTGCGACGCCATCATTAGTCTTTGCGACGGTCTTGAGCCGTCGCAAAAAGCGTTTTTTCTAGTAGTGATACATTGCAAATTTGCATATACAAGGTCAACTCTTTCATAAGGCCAACAAGCCCAATCTTTTAAAACCTTGAATTTTGTAAAACTTCACGAGGCTATATATGATGGCCATTGTCTAGGGCCCCAATTTTTTAAGACCCTGAATGTTGTAAAACTTCATGAGGCTATATATGATTTTGTCATTATTTTTTAATAAAAGGTCTAAGTCCAAACGAGAAAAAACTATCTGTTAAAAAAAAAATGAGTCTAATTTTTTCAAGTCCCAAACTTTTTAAGACTTAAGCAAGGCCCTATATAGAATTGACATCTTTTTTTTTTTTTAGAAAACAAAGGCCCAGGTCCAAAATGAAAAAAAAAGAAAAAAAAGAAATCTCCTTTAGAAAAACAAACTCCAAAATCTAGTACACTAATGAATTTCAAAACAAAAAACTTTTGTTTAATAAATAATTAGTACACTATATAAATAATAAAAATATTGAAGGCCTCCAAAATTTTAAAACATTGAATGTTACAGTCAAAGTCTTATATAATTTTCACAGCTTCTTTTTTTTTATATAAAAAAATTCATTAATCTAGGCCAGAAAAGAAAGTTTTTCAGGAAAAAAGGCATAAAACCAACCACCCTAGTTAACTTTAAAAAAATATATTGGCTTAACAAAAAAATAGTACAAATAATTTTTTTTAAAAGCTCCAAAATTTTTAAGGCTCTATGTAGTTTTTGCAATTTTTTTTTTCTTTCAAAAGGAGACCTTGTGTCACACCTGCAACATAATTAGACATCATTAATGTCACATTAGGTAGGGCGTGATTGTATAGACAACTGTACTTGGGAACGACACTTTAACACACACCCGAAAAAGAACTCATTCGAATAAATGCCCTTACCTTATATAACCATGGACCAATCATGCATAATAATAACGTACATCAGAGGAAGCCATCCTATAACTTTACACACAGCATATCAAATATAGGGACATAACAAACCCACAAATTTTAGTACAAATATAACTCAAAATCCCAATATTTTATACAAATATAATGAGAAATTGAAAGCAAGCAATAAGAGTTTTCAAAGCCCCAAGACACAACATCTGACACCAATAGGAATGCTACCACGATGACTACCAAAATTACAATGAACCTAACTCCATCATTTGCTCACCTGCCAAAAAGGTCTGTATAGGAGTGAGTTAAAAGTCAACGTGCTCACAGTAGATAAACGAATTTATAAAAAATGATGACAAGTACCCACAATGCATATTCAAGTTTAAATACTCTCTCTCTCTCTCTATATATATATATGTCTCATGTATGCCTCAATGCAATAAATGTATCACCCACATGTATGCACAAATTTAGATAACATTGGCCCAATGAGTAATGGCTCGTTATCAATGATGCACCATGTTGATAACCTTTTAGATCAACCCCACATCGGTTAATCTTTAGGTTAGCCTTACATCGGTAAACTCGATTCTTTATGAAATGCATGGACATACGATATGAATGGTAAGTAATGCCACCTCATATATAACTTCATTAATATCATGTTATAGATAATCATCAAACAATTCAATATGAATAAGATTATCTATATTCTCACCTATCACTGCACTTACACCACCTTCGTGAGCTCCTATCACCTCAACCGTGTTAGTTTAGAAACCTTAATATACAATTTCATAATAATAATCAAACATAATGTATATACCCCAAACAAATCATAGAACTAAAATTATGCATGAGAAATACCAAAATAGAACCTCAATTAAATTCTCAATATAATGCAATAGTTGAAAAGTACCAAAATCTACTAAGTCCTCTAATCTATCAAAAATGACACAAACTAGGTGAATTAAACACACATAGAAGCCACTATTCACACTAACATAATCACTTAAAATGAACATTGAATAACTTAAACATGAGATTAAAAATATAAGGTCTCACACCTTGTTCCAAATGAGAAAAATTACCCGTTATAAAAAAAAAAAAAAGTCAAAAAATTAGCACACTAGTGTCACACCCCCAACCCAATAGAACATTAATTATGTTACATTAGGTGAGGCGTGATCTCATAGGTCGCTGTAACCTAACCGAAAAAGAGAACCCAGCTGAATATAATAATAATGAGAAAGAAATATAATAAACTCTCTAACATACATCAAAGGAAACCACGAATTATCAATACATCACCAACTGGAAAACAATCAACATTCCTCCAAAGTATTTATCATCGTATCATGTCAATACAAAACATTACATCAAGACCCAACGTCCCATTTAAACCACAACCAATAAACCAAAAGGAAGATAATGGACCTTTTCCAAGCCTTGGGACTCGACAGCTTGACACCAGCATGAATGCCACCACGTCAAGGACCAAGACTACAGTGAATCAAACTCCATTCTTTGCTCACTTGTCAAAAAGTCTATGTGGGTATAAGCTAAAATTCAATGTTCTCACAATGGATAATCAAACTCATAAAGAATGATAAATATAATCACAAAATTAGCCATCAATGAATACTCCATCACCCAATGATATATAATCATCTAATAACATATCCCTCAACCCCATAACGATAGCAAATGATTCCCCCGATATTACCCCCCAAAGATCTCAAACGGGTAGACCTAGCTGGTGGTCTTTGTGCTCCTCATCCCCTAGGATTCCCTATACTTCTCGCATTACTGAATCGTGAACCACCCGATCTAGGATTAAATTATACTTGTCTTTCGTCCACAGTTGGAGTAGATTCTGAAGGTCTCCGTCGTAAGGTATTAGCTCCCAAATCAAACCTCCCTTTCTTGGATTGTTCTCGTCTTCCTAACATCTCCTCCATGACATGTTCCACGATCTTGGATTTGTTCACCAATTCCACATATCTGGTGATCTCAATTTCCAGCTTCCTTAGCTACTCCTCAGTCACTAATGGATCAGTTGCCCCCATAAATTTTGGCAGATGTAATTTTATGAATTGCTTGTGCAGGGTCGTACTCCTTAGCACCGATCTTACCAACTGAACTTTCATATACCGTGCCATCAGATTTGCAAGTCTGTCGGTTGTATCAGGTTGATTTTGGAGATGTGGTTCACGCTTTCCTTGTTCCACACCCCTAACTGAAACTGCTGAATCTTCTCCGTCCATTGCTCTAGGTCAATCCCTTTGTGCCATTATTTCTGTCACCAAATTAGGATAAGTACACCATATATATATAGTTCACACATTCTTTAACGACCTAATCAACACCGATAACACTTTACGGTTCACTGCAATCTATACAACAACTCCACACCCCTACAAAGGTCCGGTTCTTATGTTTTTTATGTTCGCATCATCAGGTGACTCTTTGTTATTAAGATTTAATTTTGTTTTGGTTTGGGTAGTGCTTGGATTTACTATGGTGTTTCCCAATTTTATCTCTTCTAATCTATTTGTATATTTTGTTTGTTATTTAGCTCTTTTTTGTATTTTCTCTGTTACAACAATGGTTTACTTTATTATGGTATTGTTTAATACCTGTGTGACTATTTGTAGTGTATTGAAGGAGTAAGTTTCTGCAGTGTTTTGCTGTGTTCCTTTTTTTTAGTGAGTGTGGATGTGGATGTGTTCTTTGAAGCTTTTTTATTTTTATTTTATAATTTGGAGCTTTCATGATTCAATCTTTGTTTTTAGGAGGGAACTCTTTTGTGTTTGTTATATTTATAGATATAGATATAGATTTAGACATTAAAAAAGAAAAATGAAAAGAGGTGAAGATTCAAAACAAGCTTATACTAAGGAAACAAGCGAAAGTGATGAGGAAAGACAAAACACCAAACATAATTTATGTTTGCAAGAGAAACATGTTATGGATATAGGTAAGTTTATATATAAAATATGTATGAGCTAGAATTTCAAAATTGGAGTACTACTCTTGCATTCTCAGTATCAAGAATTAGCCTTTGCATGTTATGTGATTAAATATTAAAATCTCAAACTTAATTTTTTTTATTTGCTCTGTTTGCTTGTTTGGTTTTCAATTTGTTTCTTTTATGTGGATTTTGTCTCACTTTGTAGATTTGAGTTTTGAGGCTAAAAGTTATTATGTGAAGCTCTCAATTTATTAATTTCATGGATATCCAAATATCATGTGAAGTGTCTGAGCCATTACATTTTTTTTACTTAGGAATAAGATTTTTATTTTTATTTTTACTTAAAAGCTTTTTGTTTTGATTTACAATTGCACAATGAGTTAAGATTAAGATTGAATGTTTGCAAAAATCGGTTCTTCATGGGGGTGCTTCTTTATTTAATTGAGGATTTAGAGTAACAAAGGAAAATGGAAGAGTCTTAGATTGATTTCAAATTTAATGCTCATTTCAATTATTACAAATGTAATTTAAGTCACTATATTGTTTTAAACAAAAGCAATTGAATTATTTGACTGTTAATGTTTGCATTAATTCTTTAATTTGCAGATCGAACTGTTAACATTTTTATTTCGTATGACTTGGAATATGTCTTTTCTATGACTTATTTTGTATTAACACTCTTAATTGATTTTACATTGTATAATATGCTCTGTGACAATACTGTCGGTGCTCTGGTTGGGATGCTAATTTTTGTTTAGTTTCTTTTTTAATGGTTTACTATTGCAAAAAATTCACCTTTGTATCAACAACCAGTTTATATTATATTATGCAATTTATCTTAATTCTTGAATGTAACTTTGGAAAATCTTCTTATTACCTTGACATAACATATGAAGAAACTTCTCAAGCACATTCTGTTGATTAAAAATTAATTAATTTACTAATATCCTTGGATAAAATAGCTTGCACGGGCAACTTTCACTAGTAATAAAAAAAAGTATCGAGTCATGATTTCCTTTGTTAGTTGGCAAGTTGGCAATTACTTCGAATACAATATGTGTTTACCTTTACAAATCTTATTGACTAATTGTTTTTAATTTTTTTAAAATTTTGAATTGTTGATATCTATTTGACAATTTGACCCAAAAAAAAAAAAAAAAAGCAAATATCTGAGGCGCAGATAGTTTGACAAAATTACTTGTGCTCCTTTTGATTTGCCTCTCTCTCTCTCTCTCTCTCTCTCTCTCTCTCTCTCTCTCTCTCTCTCTCTCTCTGTGAAGTATCTATATGATGAACAAGATGAAATTACAGGTTTCTTGGAAGTTAGAAGTATTACGAAGACGATCAAAGAAAGTGATTACAGTTTGTATGGGTATGGCCACCTCAGAGATTTTGAAACTAAATTAAGCTTCTCAAGTTGAGTTTATCACAATCGTCGCTAGTTGGTGCAAGTGCAAAATCATCAAAATGGGAAGTGGTAGCATAAAACAATAGAGTTGTGTTTGGATCAAGAATGTGGTAATAAAAAATAGAAAGAAAAAAAAAAGAGAAAAAATAGAACAAAAATTCTCTTTCATTTTATTCTTCTTTGAAATTCCTTATTACTTGAATTTTAACCTAAATATTTACTTATGTGATGAATGTATGCAATGCAAACCAATAAAGTAAAGATACAAGAATTTATCATGGAAACCAAACCTTGAAAAAAATCACGTCCAGTAAGTCAAGCACTATATTGAACAGTTTACACTCGCACAAACTTACAGCCCTAGTAATTGAACTCTACAACTACTGTTCGAATCTGCACGAACCCCAGCTTAAGACTGCGTGCTGGACTCCTTGAGTTTATGCTCCCGTGCTTCAGCTTTAACACCGAATCCCCTCGATATTCTTCGCCTTTAGAATCCTCTAAAGACCTGTTAGTCTCAAGTTTTTATTAATTGATTTTGATGATAACAAATATAAATGGTTTAGTGATTAAAATTTGGATAATCTCAAGATTTCATAATAAAGTTTGTTTGATGTATGAGTTAAGATTTTTAAAGAATTTTTATATTAAACATTTAAATATATTATGCATTTCAATGATAAATCACTTAATTTTTTATTTATATTTTAAATGTTAATTTTCTATTATTTCTTGAAGTTATTGTTAGTCTTGGACTTAAAAGGAATGCATAGCATGAAGAAGAAGACTAAGTAAAAGATAATTGTAAGAAAGCTCATTGGAGATAGTTTTAGTATTATGTAAATAACTCTTGATCCAACCGTTGGATTGATCTAATTTTTATGGCATTAGAAATAAGACTCAAATTCCTATAAACAGTATTTTATGAGGATTTCGTGAATAGAACATCTTATGGGACAAAACTGAGCTAGAAGGTGACACATTGGAGTAGAAGTTCAAAATATGACAGCTGACAGATAGCTTAAGTAATTTTATCATTACTTTTGATATAACCGTTGGATATCTATGATTCTTATTGATCTAAAAAGATGACTTCCAGGGCTACAACTTTTATCTTATAGTCATTTTCAAATTCGAACGTTATAAGGGAGGAAATTGAGGTGGAAGTGAAGACAACTCTGCAAAAATTCAAATATGCCAACTGGGAGACAACTTGAGTATTTTGATGATAACTTTTAATCTAACCATTGGATCGACATGATTCTTGTAGGTTTGAAAAGCTGACTACTATTACTACAACTGTTATATTATAGACATTTTCAAATTCAAACGTTAAAATGGAGAAAATTGAGCTGGAAGTGAAGACAACTCTGTAGAAATTTAAATATGCCAACAGGGAGACAGTTTAAGTATTTTAATGATAACTTTTATGATCTGACTGTTGGATCGATATGATTCTTGAGGTTTTGAAAAGATGACTTCTATATCTACAACTTGTCTCTATAGACATTTTCAAATTCGAATGTTATCAAGGAGAAAATTCTGGAGGAACAGAAGCAATCATATCTGAAATTTGGCAGCAACTTTGTTCAAACGGGAAGAAATGCGTTCAAACCTCTCCAACGACTAGAAGTTGATTTTTACCTGCAAATAATCAATTACTCTTCCTCTATAAATAGAGATGCACAAGAGAAGCAAGTACACATAAGAGATTACAAAAATTGAGCAAAGAAAGTGATATTCATCAAGATCTTCAAGTTTTGAGTTTTGCTTCTTCATCATTCCATCTCATCTTTGAGCTTCATTCTTTTATTCAACTTTTGAGAGTTTTGTATCTATTGTTGTAAGATTCAACTCCCCTATATCATTTGTAAAAGGGTTGCTAAATCCTTGTGATTTATTTCTTCAGTGATTAAGAGGAACATTTGGAGAAAAAGATCCTCTTGATGCTTTGTTTTGGAGAGCAAAACAAAGGGTTATTTTTTGAGTGTTTTTAAAAAAAAAAAAAATTTGGTGTAAAGGTTTGCTAGCAACCGGACAAGCTAGTAGTGTAAAGCTATTTGAAGAATAGTGGATTTGCCCAAGGAAGGAGCCTTGGAGGTAGACGTAGGATTGGCATAAGAGGAGCCAACCGAACCACTTTAAATCGTTGTATTTGATCTCTTCTCTTTTCTCTCTTTATATATTGCTTAATATCTTTCTTATATATGGTCTTAATATACTTGAGATACACACACACACTTGAATCATTTGTACTAATCTCACATTGATCATATCTTAGCTTGTCTTATTCATTACTTAACTAAACTAATATTTTATATCTTTTCTATTGCATCTCACCTCATGGAAATTAAGTGTAGTGGATTATTTTAAATTTTAATTTTTAATTATAAACTCAATTCACCCCTCTTCTTGGGTTGCCACCTGGTTTAAAAATTGGTATCAGAGCAAGGGCTCTAGTATTTGGCTTGGCCGTCATAGAGTAGATAATGGCAACTATAATAGGAATATCACTTGCCGAAGGTCAATCCACCAATAGACCTTCTTTGTTCAATAGCACAAATTATAATTATTGAAAATCTAGGATGAGAATTTACATTCAAGCTGTAGATTATGAATTATGGAGAGTTATAGTTAATGGTCCTAAAAAACCAACCAAAACCATAGGTGAACAAAATGTGCCTAAAGAAGAAAGTGAATGGAATGAGAATGACTTAAAAACTGTTCAAATAAATTCTAAAGCCATGAACTTACTATATTGTGCATTAGATCCTAATGAGTTTAATAGAATCTCCACATGTGAGTCGGCCAAGAAAATTTGGAACAAATTAAAAGTTACACACGAGGGAACTAATCAAGTCAAAGAGTCTAAGATTAGTATGCTTGCTCATAAATATGAATTGTTTAAAATGAATCAAGAGGAGTCTATTTTTGATATGTTTACTAGATTTATTGATATTATAAATGTCTTGAAATATCTTGGTAAATGTTATACTAATGTTGAAATGTTGAGAAAGATTCTTAGGTCTTTACCAAGGAGTTGGGAGTCGAAAGTAATTGCAATATAAGAAGCCAAAGATCTCACGAGACTTAGCTTAGATGAGCTCTTGGGTTCACTCATGACTCACGAGCTTAACATGAAAATGGATGACGACGAAAACAAAAAGAAGAAAAGCATAGCATTGAAATCATCAACTACTTCTTCCATATTTGATAACAATGATGGAGAAACTAGCAATGAAGATGAGGAGCTTGCCATGATTACAAAGAAATTCAAAAGATTTTTAAGGAAGAAGAAGCAAGCTGGACGAAAATTTTCAAAGAATGATGGAGCAAAAGAAGAAGGTAACAAAAATGATAAAATAATTTGTTATCATTGCAAAAGACCGGGTTATATAAAATTTGAGTGTTCTTAACTCAAAAATTCAAGAAAAAATGACAAAAAGAAAGCTATGGTAGCGGCTTGGGGAGAAAGTGATGATAGTAGTTCTGAAGAAACAGATAATGAAGTTGCCAACCTATGCTTAATGGCAAAGAAAGATAATGGGGTATGTAATACTTTTAATGAACATTTTTTTTATGAAGAATTACAAAATGATTTTGAGGAATTGCATGATGATCTTAAAAAATTAGGCATAAAAAGTTCAGCCCTCAAAAAGATTATTTCTTCTCTCTCTTTCAAGAAAATGAATCTTTGAAAAATGAAAATGAAATTTTGAAAAAGAATGTTGAAGACTTATCTTTCAAACTTAAAACTTCAAATGATTTGAAAATGGAAAATAATACTTTGAAAATAAAAGTTGACGAATTGAATAATACTCTTTCAAAGTTTGTAAAAGGAAGAGAAAATTTGGATATGTTACTTGGAAAACAAAGATGTGTTTTTGACAAAGTTGGAATTGGTTACAATCATTTTCAAAAGCAAAAGTTTTACAAAAATTTCTGTAAAAC
Organism: Euryodendron excelsum; assembly: GCA_033060915.1. Classification (NCBI taxonomy): domain Eukaryota; kingdom Viridiplantae; phylum Streptophyta; class Magnoliopsida; order Ericales; family Pentaphylacaceae; genus Euryodendron; species Euryodendron excelsum. The sequence continues at coordinate 27,096,406 of CM065399.1, forward strand.
AACATCATCTAGTAATCTATACTCTCCATATTATTATTGCCATAAGAAAGGTTATCAACCACATGCTTGCCCACTTCAAAAAAATATATATGTTGGAGTCAAACAAGTTTGGGTTCCTAAGAAAATTGTGAGTTCAAGTAACTTTAAAACTAACCTCCATGGCCCCAAGAAAGTTTGGGTCCCAAAAACCAATTGTTAATTTGTTTTTGTAGGTTCGCCTAAAATCCAAAAGCGTAAGATGGTTTCTTAATAGTGCTTGCTCAAGGCATATGACGGGTGAAGAATCAATGTTTACAACTCTAGTACTCAAAGATGGGGGATATGTGACTTTGGAGACAATAACAAAGGAAAAATTATTGGTATTGGTAGTATCGGTAAAAGTCCTTTTCCTATTATTGAAAATGTTTTACTTGTTGAAGATTTGAAACATAATTTGATAAGTATTAGCCAATTATGTGATAAAGGAATAGAGTTATTTTTTAAAATACTCATTGCATAATCGAAAGTATCACAGATAATAAAATATTATTTGTTGGTTATAGGTTTGAAAATGTTTACATCATTGATCTTAATGATATATCTTCTAGGGATGTAAAATGTTTTTCGGCTATGAGTGATAGTAATTGGTTATGGCATAGAAGACTTGCACATGCTAGCATGGATTTGATTTCAAAACTTTCTAAAAATGATTTAATCATTGGACTACCAAAAATTAAATTTGAGAAAGATAAACTTTGTAATGCATGTCAAAAAGGAAAACAAACTAGAACTTCTTTTAAATCTAAAAATATTTTTTCTACCTCTAGACCATTACAATTATTACATATGGATTTATTTGGTCCAACTAGGACAATTAGTTTGGGCGGAAAGCAGCATGCACTTGTCATTGTTGATGATTATTCAAGATATACATGGACATTTTTTCTTGCACATAAAGATGATGTATTACACACTTTTGCAAAATTTTGTAGAAAAGTTCAAAGTGAAAAAGGTTTTACAATTACAACTATTAGAAGTGATCATGGTGGTAAATTTGATAATTTGCAACTTGAAAAATATTGTGATGAAAATGGTTTTGAACATAATTTTTCGGCACCAAGAACACCACAATAAAATGGTATAGTAGAAAGAAAAAATAGAACTCTTGAAAAAATGGTTAGAACAATGTTATGTGAAAATAATATACCAAAATATTTTTGGGCTGAAGCTGTTAATACCGCTTGTTATGTTATGAATCGTGCTATGATTAGGTCTATTCTTAAGAAAACCCCATATGAACTTTGGAAAGGTAGAAAACCTAATATTAATTATTTCCATGCTTTTAGATATAAATGTTTTGTTTTGAATAATAACAAAGATAATTTGGGTAAATTTGATGCTAAATCCGATGAGGGCATATTTCTTGGGAATTCTATATCTAGTAAAACTTATAGAGTTTTTAACAAAAGAACCTTAGTGGTGGAAGAATCTATTCATGTAGCATTTGATTAATCTAACAATGTTTCTTCGAAGAAAATTGCAAGTGATGATGATATAAATATTGAATAAAGTATGGAAGATCTTATCATTATGGAAAGAGAAGATGGATCTTTAAAGCAATCTTTCATAGAAAAGAATCAAGGAGAAAGTTCAATTGAGTTTCCTCCAAGTGAAGAAGGATCCAAAGAAAATGCACAAGACTTGCCAAAAGACTAGAGGTATGCACAAAATCATCCTAAAGATCCCTCACAAGGTATAAAAACTCGTTCTTCTCTTTGTAATATTTGTGGTAATTTAGCATTTTTATCTCAAATTGAACCTAAAAGTTTTAAAGAGGCTGGAAATGATAAAAGTTGGATCTTAGCTATGCAAGAAGAGTTAAATCAATTTGAAAGAAATAAGGTTTGAACTTTAGTTCCAAGACCTAATGACTATCTTGTGATTGGTACAAAATGGGTTTTTAAAAACAAAATGGATGAATCCGAGATTGTTATTAGAAATAAAGCTCAATTGCTAACTCAAGGTTACAACCAAGAAGAAGGAATTGATTTTGATGAAACATTTGCACCCGTAGCTCGACTTGAAGCTATTAGAATATTGCTTGCATTTGCATGTTTTAATAATTTCAAACTTTACCAAACGAATGTTAAAAGCACATTTTTAAATGGCTATATTTCATAAGAGGTTTATGTTGAACAACCACCTTATGATTTTTTAAATTACGTTTTAAAACTTACAAAAGCTTTATATGGTTTAAAACAAGCTCCTAGAGCATGGTATGAGAGATTAAGTAAATTTTTTATTGATAATGGTTTTTCAAAAGGAAAAATTGATACTACTCTTTTTATAAAATCTAAAGATCATGACATGTTAGTGGTGCAAATATATGTTGATGATATTATTTTTGGTGCTACTAATGAAGAGATGTGCAAAGAATTTTCTAAATGTATGCAGGGAGAATTTGAAATGAGTATGATGGGAGAATTAAATTTCTTTCTTGGACTCCAAATTAAGCAATCTAAGGAAGACATTTTCATCAATCAATCCAAGTACATAAAAGATTTATTATAAAGGTTTGAAATGGAGAACTTAAAGCCTATTGGGACTCCAATGGGTACTACTATAAATCTTGACAAAGATGAAAATGGTAAGCTGGTAGATGAAAAGAAATATCGAGGTATAATTGGCTCATTACTTTACTTAACTGCTACTAGACCCGATATCATGTTTAGTGTGTGCATGTGTGCTCAATTTCAATCATGCCCCAAAGAATCACATCTTACTACTGTCAAAAGAATATTTTGTTATTTATTAGGAACACAAAATATAGGATTGTGGTATCCTAAAAACATATCTTTCAACTTGATTGGATATTCTGATGTGGACTATGCTGGTAGTAAAATTAATAGAAAAAGTACTAGTGGCACGTGTCAATTTTTTGGACACTCTTTAATTTCATGGCTTAGTAAGAAACAAAATTCAGTTGCTTTATCCACTGCTGAAGCTGAATATATTGCGGCTGGAAGTTATTGTGCTCAAATTTTATGGATGAAACAACAATTAGAAGATTTTGGATCACATTTTGATCATATTTCTATTAGATGTGATAATACTAGTGTTATTAACTTGTCTAAAAATCCAATCCAATATTCTAGAACTAAACATATTGAAATTCGATATCATTTTATAAGAGATCATGTTAAAAAAGGCGATATTATTCTTGAATTTGTTAACACTGATCATCAATTGGCTGATATTTTCACAAAACCTCTAAGTGAAGATAGATTTTGTTTTATAAGAAGGGAATTTGGTATGTCTAATCCTATTATATAAATACTTGATGTTGATGACGTTTTGCGAGAATGACAAATATTTTTATTCTCATTTTTGTAGGGATAGCATATACTTGTTTACTATGTTACTTTTTGTTGATGATAAAGGGGGAGAAATATAGTGGTTCTAAAAGATATTGATATATAAATATTGACTTATTAGGAGAAGTCAAGTAGTGAGGGGGAGATATAATATTTTTTTTGACAAAATCTTGAGATAATTACCTCATATATGTTTCAAAATAATTAATAGTTGTCACCATCAAAAAGGGGGAGATTGTTAGCCTTAAGTTTTCATTAATTGATTTTGATGATAACAAATATAAATGGTTTAGTGATTAAAATTTGGTTAATCTTAAGATTTCATAATAAAGTTTGTTTGATATATGAGTTAAAATTTTTAAAGAATTTTTATATTAAACATTTAAATATATTATGCATTTCAATGATAAATCACTTGATTGTTTATTTATATTTTAAATGTTAATTATCTATTATTTCTTGAAGTTATTGTTAGTCTTAGACTTAAAAGAAATGCATAGCATGAAGAAGAAGACTAAGTAAAATATAATTGTAAGAAAGCTCATAGGAGATAGTTTTAGTATTATGTATATAACTTTTGATCCAACCGTTGGATTGATCTAATTTTTATGGCATTGGAAATAAGACTCAAATTCCTATAAACGGTATTTTATGAGGATTTCGTGAATAGATATCTTATGGGACAAAACTGAGCTAGAAGGTGACATATTGGAGTAGAAGTTCAAAATATAATAGCTGGCAGATAGCTTAAGTAATTTTACCATTACTTTTGATATAACCGTTGAATATCCATGATTCTTATTGATCTAAAAAGATGACTTCCAAGGCTACAACTTTTATCTTATAGCCATTTTCAAATTCAAACGTTATAAGGGAGAAAATTGAGGTGGAAGTGAAGATAACTCTACAGAAATTTAAATATGCCAACTGGGAGACAGCTTGAGTATTTTGATGATAACTTTTGATCTGACCATTAGATCGACATGATTATTACAGGTCTAAAAAGCTGACTTCTATTACTACAACTGTTATATTATAGACATTTTCAAATTCAAATGTTATAATGGAGAAAATTGAGTTAGAAATGAAGACAACTCTGTAGAAATTCAAATATGCCAACATGGAGACAGTTTGAGTATTTTGATGATAACTTTTGATCTGACCGTTGGATCGATATGATTCTTGAGGTTTTGAATAGATGACTTCCATATCTACAACTTGTCTCTTATAGACATTTTTAAATTCGAATGTTATCAAGGAGAAAATTCTGGAGGAACAGAAGCAATCATATCTGAAATCTGGCAGCAACTTTGTTCAAACGGGAAGAAATGCGTTCAAACCTCTCCAACGACTAGAAGTTGATTTTTACCTGCAAATAATCAATTACTCTTCCTCTATAAATAGATATGCACAAGAGAAGCAAGTACACATAAGAGATTACAAAGATTGAGCAAAGAAAGTGATATTCATCAAGATCTTCAAGTTTTGAGTTTTGCTTCTTCATCATTCCATTTCATCTTTGAGCTTCATTCTTTTATTCAACTTTTGATAGTTTTGTATCTATTGTTGTAAGATTCAACTCCCCTATATCATTTGTAAAAGGGTTGCTAAATCCTTGTGATTTATTTCTTGAGTGATTTAGAGGAACACTGGAGAAAAAGATCTTCTAAGTGCTTTATTTTGGAGAGCAAAACAAAGGGTTATTTTTTTTTAGTGTTTAAAAAAAAAAAAAAACACTTGGTGTAAAGGTTTGCTAGTAACCAGACAAGCTAGTAGTGTAAAACTATTTGAAGAATAGTGGATTTGCCCAAGGAAGGAGCCTTGGAGGTGGACGTATGATTGGCATAAGAGGAGCCAACCAAACCACTTTAAATCGTTGTGTTTGATCTCTTCTCTTTTCTCTCTTTATATATTGCTTAATATCTTTCGTACATATAGTCTTGATATACTTGAGATACACACACTTGAATCATTTGTACTAATCTCAAATTGATCATATCTTAGCTTGTCTTATTCATTACTTAACTAGATTAATATTTTATATCTTTTCTATTGCATCTCACCTCTAAGAAATTAAGTGTATTGGATTATTTTAAATTTTAAATTTTAATTATAAACCCAATTCACCCCCCCTCTTGGATTGTCACCTAGTTTAACAAGACCGTCTCCTAGTCGTTCTTCAAGTTGCAAAATCAACTGGTGAAAATACTCGCTCTTGTGATCCCAAAACATCAACTTTTCACCCTCTTCACTCTCTTGATCAATTATGAATATCAGGCCCAAGAGAAAATATTAAGAGTCTCCCCTAACAATTAATTCTCTTGACTCTTATAGCATTCCTAGAATCACCAAGAAGGTAGGCTGGAACTACCTCTTGATTGTCTAAAAGGATCTGACTAAAGAGTTCTAAAAAATTAACTTACTTTGATGAGAGAATATTTTAATCCGAACAAACTTTTGCAGTACCGCTCGAGTGGATATCTGGCAGTGTTCGAGCGATGCTCTCAGGATTTTTGCATCTGTAGAATTTTCACATACCGCTCGAGCAGATGTATTACCGCTCGAGCGGACTTTGCTCAAGAGCCGAGATCTCTGCATATTCAGATTGCTCTTGAAAAGTTACATGAAATCCATATATTATGGAGCTTGAATGGATACCTAAGCAAAGAGATATGAACTTCCAAAGTTTCAGCTCTGCGTGCTTTAAATGCTTGTACTGCAGCTTGGACAGTTTGTACTCTAATAGCTTGAACTTAAATATCAGACTTTTTGACTCAAATACAACTTGAACCAAGGCTACAAGTAAAGTGTTTTTGTCAACGGAATTAGCCAATACTAAAAATTCTAACATTATTTCCTCACTTTTTCTTTTTCTTTGTTTCTCCCTTAATAAATCTAGATTCTAAAACACAGCATTGGTGAAACAAAAGTGGAAAACACTATAAAAAAATATAGGAAAAAACGAGGAGCAGGAAACAATTAAAAGAATAATATAAATCTTATTAAGAAAATTTTGCAAAACTCAAAGAAAATCTTTAGGAAATTTAGTAAAAACTTATATGAATAATTTTATAAATATTTAGTTAGAATTTAAGGAGAAAAATGTATAAAAAAGAATATTTTAAATTTTCGTAGCGTTTTCTTGTTTTCTTTTCATTTTTTAAGAGTTTTTGTAAAGTATTTTCTAAAAGTTTCTGAAACGTTTTACCCGTATTTTCAGAACGTTTTTCAAAGTTCTGTTACGACGTTACTTTACAGAGACACTTTTTCAGATAAATGTACTTTCTCCTTCCAAATGAATTTTCTAACAACTATGAGCTAAGTGTTGCCATATGAGTTTAATGAAAGGAAACTTTTTATCCTTTCAAGACTGGATTCGTACCATTAACCAATATAAATAAATAAATACATAAAAACGAACCCATATGAGACTTTCACACCGTTGAGTGTTAGGAAGTTCCGACTTCATTTAAACTCAAAGCAATTTTAAAAACAATAAATTATTAACAAAGCATGAATGGCATACACTATATTCTTTTTTTTACTTGAATTGTCCATGTCATAAACTTCATGCATTTGTATTTGTATGTATGAAGTATGAACTAGATAAACATCATGCATTTGCATGAATGACTACTACAAAAAGCGCAAGAAAAGTATGAATTTAAAATCTCATACTTCCAACTGACCACTAGCCATTTCTCTTGGCACATATGACATATTCAAAGTTCTAAACGTATCATTAACTTACGAATATAGATTGCCCTCGACTAGACCAACAAGGCCAAGTTCTAAACATATCACTAACTTATGAATATAGATTGCCCTCCATTAGACCAACAAGGCCATCATATAGGCCCTCAGCCCTAAACTTTTTGAAACTTAACAAGTCACTATATAATTTTTACATTATTATTTAATAAAAGGCTCCAATCTGAATGTAAAAAAAAAAACTATATGTTAGAAAAATTGAGTCCAATTTTTTGAAACTTAGTAGGGGCCTCTATAGAATTTACATCTTTAAAAAAAAAATGCCCCAAGTCCAAATGAAAAAATAAAAGACCCTCTTTTAGAAAAAGAGACTCCAAAATTTAGTATACTAATGAACTTCAAAACAAAAAACTTTTGTTTAATAAATAATTAGTACACTATACAAATAAAACAAATTTGAAGGGCCCCAAAATTTTAAAAGATTACATGCTACAGTCAAAGTCTTATATAGTTTTCACATCTTTTTTTTAAAATGCCTTAATTTAGGTGAGAAAAAAAAGTTTGTCAGAAAAAAGGCATAAAATCAAATACACTAATTAACTTTAAAATAAAAAATTGACTTAACAAAAAAAATTGTACAATTAATTTTTTTTAAAAGCTCCAAATTCATTAAAGCTCTATGTAATTTTTATAAATTACACAAATTATAGGGCCCGACAAGCCCGCCCATAAATTATAGGGCTTGAAAGCTTTTTAGGCTTGATTAGTTTAATAGGCGGATTTAGAAATTGTCTTTGAAACCCGTCCCGCCATATATATATATATATATAATATTTTATATTTTAATATATATGTAATTAAACTTGATGTTATTCAATATTATTTTTAGAGAAAGAATTACTTATTAAACAAATTTCAGGTTAAATGGGAGGGTTTGGGTGAGGTTGAAAATGTAATTTTTTTTAATTGGGAGGGCTTGGAATTTAATTTTAGGCCCGATGAGATTTATTTCTAGTATAGGTTTGGCCTGCTCAATGGTCATCTCTAGTCTAAATGAGAAAAATAATCATTTTGAAGAAAAAAGTCAAAAAATTAGCACAATAATTGATTTTAGAAAAAAATTTAAAATCATCGGCTCATGTCTTGAATCATGTCACGCCTTTGCTAAGTTCTCTCCCTCTCTACAGCAGTTGGCAAAACAATTGATCCGGTTCATGCATAGGTGCTATAGTCTTCCACATGCATGTATAGGGGGCCTTTTCTTCTGATTCATTAGCTCCAGTGTTCCTTGTTTCAATCTCTTCTTTCTATTACTAGGAACTAATTAAATTGCTAGAAATACCTTTAAATCTAACATTGAACATAAATTTACCACAACCAAAAGTACATATGCATATGGTTATTGGTCATGACGCATGCGTTCGCTCATTCCTTCTCTTTCTTTTACATAATGAATTGATTAGCTCTTAGCAAGATAGTCTCTTGCCACAAATAGTGGAAGGATATCCAAATATTCACTTTTTTTCAACCTAAAACTAGCTCAACCCAAAAACTTTTTTCTGAAACTAATATGAAAGACAGGATTATACCAAGCCCGACGTACAATAAAATCAATTCCCTTGAGCTCCACGAGAATTTAGACCAACAAAACAAGGCAAAAAAAAATGTGAGTTTAGGTTTTGTTTCCATTATAATTTTTTCATTCGTGTATTTGATGGGGCCTCTTACTATAAAACTTAAATTAAGTGACAATAGTTAGTACTATTATCATACTACTAAATATTTGTCAAAATCGGAGTTCGAGAGGTCTAATTACACGGAGTAAGAGAAATTATTCAATGATTTTAGAGCGCTACATGTCCTTACTCATTCACTTATATGGAGAGTCCCCCACCTGGTAACATGGGTCCAACACTATGGAAAAAAGGTTCAATGGTCAGGTTCCTAATTAAATTGGAACATAAAGTGTTTATTATAACACTAACATGATTTGTAATTAATGAAAAAACTTTAATGTAGTAAATAACATATGACAAAATTTAATATGTATGAATACTGAAGAACCTCATACTGCCTGATTATTAGACTTTTCTCCCACTATGAGGGTATTTGGACATAGCTTATTTTGCTAACTTAAGACTCAAGCTTATAACTTATAGCTTATTTTTGAAAAGTTGTTTGGTTCACCCTAAAAAAGCCACTTAAATAAGTTGTTTACTAAACTTTTACTTAAAAAAGTCACTTATAGCTTTATACAATTTTACAAAAAGCCACTTAAAAAGCCGCTTTTAAAAGCAGTTTATAGCTTATGGATTATGGCTTTTAAGTTACCTATTCAAACACCCTTTACGTGAGTGGTGAAACAAGAATGATATGGTGTTCCAAGAGCATTGAGTAATTTTTCCAAGAGTAAAGGGTGATTTCCCCAATTGACAAAAAAGTCATTCTTTTCTAAATACACACAAATTTATTGTTTTTTTTTTTTTTGTTATCCTTCCTTTCTCCTTGTTATCTGGGTAGTTTTGTATTGGACCCACAAGGATAATGGTCAACTCATTAAGTCCCCCGGATAGGAAGAGCTTGGGACCTAACCCACGGAACCATGAGCTCAAATGTTTGGGAAAGGGTCCAGTCCAACAGTTTGAAATTACTGATCAGTGATCACTGCAGAGGAGCACCATCAGCAAATTTACAGAGAATTGTCAATTACTAAAATGACATATATATTGCAGCTTAACTAATTAAGATTATGCCCTTCGACAGAGCAAACCGGCAAAATAAGATCCATGTAGCCCTATCCTAAATAGTTGGAAAATGGCTTTGTTGAGTAGAGTTGAGTTGAGGTTAGTTATCAATTACTCATATCTTTATAGATTATGTTTCAATGTTCAATTTTATCAAGGGACATAATATCAGTTTAGTCGCAACATAACTTCTCTTTCTTTATAATCTTAATTCATAAGTTAATTTTGGAATATATAGGTGTGTCTTGAGCCTTGACATCATCAATGTTATACTTGGATGTTCGACTTTTTAACAGAAAGAAAAATAAAATTACTCATAGATTTTTGTTTCATTTTATTTTTCAATCTTTTTACTCTTTTTTCTTTTACCTTTCCCTCGCGTTGTTCAAATTTTGGTTTATAGGTGTACAAGCGTGCTAGGAATTAATTCCAATTGTGCCGATTGACTGGCATATAATGCACAATTTTAGGTTAATGTGACTGCATGGTTTAAATGCTGTATTTTAGGACTTCTTGGAATAAAAATGTGAACAAAATAATGAACTTCAAACAAATAGAGATTCTCAAATTAGAAAAATCAAACTCATTAAGTTGTGAAGATATTTGCTTAAAGCAGGGGATGGAGAGACGCCTTTTGATTCTTATTACAAGTTGATGAATGAAATATTTCAAATAAACAGAGAATCAAAGAACAATCGAACTGAAATTGGATTGTACTGCAAAGATATTTACACAAAGTATGTGAAGGGGGCTGAATGAACAACCTAAATTCTAAGTTGTAGGGCTACTTCTACATTAATGCTATGGCAAAGTTAAAGTTACTCCTAGATAAACTCTTTGTGGGGGATGGTGTTGAGAAGTTGTGTTTCTTCTTAGCTTGCTGTTCTATTTATAATCTCTAATCTACACCCATTTGCTTGACAGCAACCTTTTTTGAATTTGAATCAAGTAGTGAGCACTTCCCACTTTTTCCAAGAAGTTGAATTTCAGTAGGTGCCATCTTCCACTTCCTATAAACAGTTGAGGCTCCTTGTAAATTGTCATGGTTGATTCCTTAAATTCTTAGATACAAATATAATAGAAACAAAAGCAACTACATAGCTATGAAACCTGTGTTAGAATAAATGGGTGTAAACCCATTATTTTGTTGATCTTTGAGCCAATATAAATGTGGGACCCATGCATCCTTTGTGTCGGGTCATTGGTGCGTTGGATTCACCTCCGAGAGGAGATGAATCTAGACTATTTACTTGCTCAAATCCGTGTAGGATTGAATGAGTTATTGGCTTCCAAAGTCACCCCCTTGAATATGGGTTATACAGTTGAAAGTGGGTTATCCCACATTGATTTCTCATGGGAAATAAGTTGTCCATATATAACCTAAGTTTGGAGTAAGGTTTGGGCCCCAAGGGGCACCCCACTTTTGTGAAAGGGGAGGACCTATGAAACCCATGGGTTGACCCAATACTCCACATGCGCGCGCGCCGCCGCCCGCCCGTCCGGTTCGGGACGGGACGTGGGTCGTGGGTTCGGTTCAAGTCTTTCCTTTTTGGGCTAGGGTCGGAATTAAATTAATTAATTATTTTATTAATTAATTTTATATTAATTAATTAATTAATTTCTGACGGTTTGACCGAACAGGTGTGTCCCTCCGGTAAGGGACTGTTTGACTGCTGGTACCTGTTCGAACCAGTGTTTCGAATTAAAAAGATAAGAAAAATTCCGATTGTTGCATACAACGAATTCCTTCTTCCTCCCGTATTTTCTTCCTGAGAGAGTTCAGATCATCTGGTGAAGCCGCCGAACAGTTTTTATCGAAGTGCTGCCTAAAGACTGCTGAAATCGTTTTATCCTGGGAGTCAGACGCCCATCATCCCGTGAGCACCAACTGTGGGGGGTGAATCTGTCTTTAAGGAGAGAGTGTGAAACACTCGACTCGATCTATCTTTCGATTTCTACATTTTCTAATTTTGTGAACGACAACCGGGTAAGTCGTTACGATTTAGTTTGTTCTTACTCAGATTCTAATTGTCTTCTAGTTAAAATTGCTTCTAGTTGATAATTAGATAATTCGTGTTATTTTATTGTTTGTGATCTCTAATTATACACATAGTGATTAAATAGGAATTATTTATCCAACGATATTTAAACAACAACCTGCACAAACTATGGGGATGTGAAGATAGAAACCTCAATGCATCTTCGTTCTCATTCTATTTCCCTGGTACCGGAGCCAAGATCATCACGACAATAATCAACCAAGTGATGCTACCTCGCAGTATTGAGCTAGCTGTAAAATTTGAAAAAAAAAAAAAAACAGGGAAGAAGCTGGCTCAGCTTATGTGGAAAAACCAAGGAAAAAGGTCTATTAAACAGCTTTGAAACGACAAATCTCACCTTGGTTTGTACCATTATCGGGCAGACTGGATATTGAAGAAGTTGATTTGTTCGTTGAAGTAATCCCAAGGCTCGAACAGTCCACTCCAAGGGAACCTTGAATCATATATATATATATATATATAAGTTACAAGACTCTGATCAATATTAAAGACAAATTGGCTGCAGCATGTAATGCAATATAGCTGTTATTTTTGCCTAGTGTATAGTTTTCAAATTGATGTATTTGAAATTATCTCACAGGGCAAAACCAACTCAAGAATGTATAGCAAATAGTAGGCTTGTCCTCTTACATTCCCTGAAGCATGGGAAAGCAGTGATACTGAGTAGATTGTAATAACCCTCTTTGCATTCGCATATGTGCGTGAATGGTGATGTCTTATTGCATGTCCCTCCTCCACAATCGGTCCAGTGGCAAGCTAGAAGACCACATACCCAAAAAAAAAAAAAATTATATGTTTTTGAGAAAAGATTATTAGTTGAAAGCATGAAATGGTCATAGTGTTATGGTGATTATTACGGTCAAAAAATGGCGTATTAGCTCGGATTTCTTTATCCTGAGCAGGCGGGGCGGCTTCCGTGCAGGAGTAGTTGAGGGTACCTGAAAAACAAATACTACTAATATCAATAGAGCTACAAAATATTTAATCAGTCATGAATCAAACAAATGAAAAAGTCTAATTGAACACTTAATTAAGTTAGCTCCATAGTTTAAAAAAGAAAACTTAAGAGCGTAATCTTAGACTCGGCTTCAATTGTAGAACTGTATGTATGTCTGGCATGCGTTTGTTTGTTCACTTTTTAAGAAAGTCGGATGCAACTCACCCTGACCACCTCCCGAAGTCAGATTCATCCATAGAATTGGAGAGTTTTAAATACATGTAATTTAAATTCCTGTAATTTCAATACCTGTGTTTACAACTCTTACCCTCTATTTTTCAAATAACATCTGAATTTGAGCTCCGAAAATTAAAAAAAAAAAAAATACTTCACACAATAAGTTTCCAAATTCCATATTATTTTAGAAACTCACTTTCATATCTACATATCTGCAAAGAAATACTAGACCAGGGGCAAAGGAAGTACACATAAACTTGAATATGCTACCAATAAGGTAGTCTCCTAGGGATTGGATGCATACCGAATTAATAATTAAACAGCTTTAGGTGTAAGTTTTAATTTTATAATCTGGCAAGATTAACAGCAACAGTGAGAAATTACATCATAAAATTGCCACACTAGTAATAAAATTAATCCACTGAAATAATTAAACATCAAATCAGATGGCTCAATGAAACAGAGGATCCACAGACAAACAAATATATAAAGCACATCAGAGAGAGAGAGAGAGAGAGAGAGAGCTCACAGTTGGGAATGACACAAGGGAGAAACTTGAGATCATTGTCTTGGTCCGGGCGGGTCTGCTTCCACCCAGGATCACATTCACACACAAACAGGAAAGTGCTGTTTGGTGAAGGCTTGCAAGTCCCCTTTCCACACTCCACTCCTTTGCACACTTCATCTGTGGAGACCAAACACACAACACAGCTATGATAAAATCCCAAATTCATGATCTACAAAAGTCAAATCAAGTCAACCCAGTTGGTAAAAAGGTCACAAAACCCCAAACCCATAAAAAAAGACTGTTGAAATCACTCATAACCCAGAAAGCAAAGAAGGATTGAGAAACAGAAGGAAGAAAATAAAGAGCAGAAGAACAAACCAAGGTGAGGGGACAGCGGTAGAATGTTGCTTGTGGCCGTCCAAGGCTGCAGAACAAGAAGGGTTGCAAAAATAGCAGTGATACTAACAGAGGCCATGCTTTAAGACACAAAGTAGAGAGAGAGAGCGAGAGAGAGAGAGAGAGAGAGGGATGATGATATGCACTTGTAATTTAATGGAGGAGTTATAAACGGGAGCTTCTCAAATGGAAGCTTCTACGGCCTATTAGTTATGGATACGGATGAGATGAAATAGGTCAAGTCGGTCGTTGGGAGTTGAGGTGTGATGATTCCTCTGCGCGCAGAAACTCCCAAATCCCAATAGTAGCTTAGTTCTGCAGCTAGTTATTATATGTCACCGCACAGCACACTTGTACTCTAATGATATCAGAAACTTTAGTAGGTAAATTTCCTGTATTCCTAGGTTAAAATATAATACATATATATATATATATACATATCCTTAATCTCATTCCAAAATTCATATCAACCATATAAAATTATCCCTGGGTTACTTTGCTTTGTTGGGGACAATATCAACATTTCATGTTCGACAATCCAAACGACCAAAGGGAAGAAGTAACTTTGTTGAAATTGTTGTCAGCAAATAGTATTAGTGGCCCACACAAATTGTTGGTAAGGAAAATACTATCCCGCCATTGACCTTGTAGTCATCCATGAAGACACGCGTAATAATGTCAAACTAGGTACTTTTCTTATGATCATATTATGGACGAATTTCACCTTAAGGTCCAATTGTTTAAACACAACATAGTGAAAGATTAACACTTTCATTTGATTCATTTACGTTTTTGTGTGATCTTGGTCATTGGATTCAGTGCCATTCTTAGTGAATAATGATGATGTGACGCCATGTAACTCTTTTCTAAAGTACGTGGATAATGTATACGTGGATAATGTAGAAGGTGAGCTAAAGACCGGCACCATAAAGTCAATCCCATGGTAAATTTACTCTTTGGATAATATAACATCATTATTGATGTCTTTCCTAAGACCAATGTTCAATACTATGGTCGTACCAACTATTGTTACCAAAATTTAAGTAATTTAGTGTGGGACCACCACTACATGATATGTAAAAGATCGTAACGAAAGTAATATTTGAAAGGATAAATTACACACACCTCCTTTGAACATTTGCTAAAATATAGGGACCTCCCTCAATTATTTCAAATTTACACTGGTCTCATTTTTTGAAATTTCATTATCAAATTCTCCCTTACATCTAATGTTGGGTAAACGCTGTTAACTAAAGCTATTAAATGATAATTTTACCCTTAACTTAAAAAAAAATATATAAAAAAGATCTTTCACTCTTCTTCTTCCTCTCGGGCCAAACGCACCCATCATCGGCAATTTTCTCTCCCTTAAATATTTACGAAAATCGAGGGACATCTCTCAACCATTTCAAATTTACATTGGCCTCCCTTATTTTAAAATTTTCATTAAAAAAATTCTCCCTTTCGTCTAATGTTGGGTAAATAACTGTTAAATGACAATTTTACCCTTAACTTTAAAAAGATAAGATATAAGAAAGATCTCACTCTTCTTCTTCCTCTCCCGCCAAACCCACCCACCACCAAGAATCTTCTCTCCCCGTCCATACTCACGTTAACAGTCCTAAACCCCCATTTGTCTCCGTCTATACCCCCATCCACCAACAGCCCCAATCCCTGTTAACAGTCCCAAATCTCTTTCTCTCTCTCTCTTTCTCTCTCTCTCTCTCTCTACATATATATATATATATATATATGCACACACGGTGACATATATTTACACACGTTAATAGTCCCAAATCCTTTTCTCTCGTTTCCACCTCGTTTTCTCCCTCTTCTCCTAATAGTGATGATAATATACGAAGTCTAAGGCTGTGACATGCGTATGTATATATTTGTTATATACATATTTTGCTTTTGTGTACATATGTGGTTGAAGTTGAAGGAGAAAGAATCGACAATTTTGGGGTTTCGGATTTGCAGATGTCTTTCTCTGGAGCCTTATCCATGTTAGCCCTAAGTTTAGTCAAATGAAATTTTATATATGATTTTGATGATAACTTTCCTTAATTTATAAATGTTTTCTTGATTAAATATATTCAATACTTTTAATCCTTGGTCTGGTTGGTGTAATTAAGTTCTGCAAGATTATGAAGCACTTGAAAGAGAAATCAACAGTTGAAAAATAATATTTAAATCCTTGAGAATCATGTTTTAAGAAAACTTGATTCAAGGAAAAAAATTAGATGACACAATTTTCTTCTAAGATTGAAAATTCGATGAAACTATATCCTATGATACAACAATAGCATTTTGCCCATATCTTTTAATCTAACTGTTGGATTGATCTAATTCTTATGGGGATAGAAAGAAGACTCAAATGTCTAATTATGGTGTTTTATGAAGTTTACATGAAAGGAATATTTTGTGGGACAAAAATGAGCTGGAAGGTGACTTATTGGATTTGAAATTTAAAATATGACAGCTTGAAGACAGTCATGATTATTTGACCATATCTTTTGATTCAAAAGTCCAAATGATCTGATTCTTGAAGTTATGAAAAGCTAACATCCATATATATATATTTGTTATGTTACATGCATTTTTAAATTAAAATGTTATTTGGGTGAAACACAAGGTGAAAGAAGACTTAACTCATCAGAAATTCAAATATGCTAACTGAGAGCAGGGCTGTCCAAAAATTTATCCGACCCACCAACCCGACCCGAACCTGACCGACCTGATAGCATTTGGTCAGTTTCGTTAGTTAATTGGGTGGGTAACGGGTGAGGTTTGTAAAATTTATAACTTTTCGGTTTGGATGTCGTGTTTACATGTATGTCAACCGTTAGACCTAACCCGACCCGACATTTTGAAGATAATCCCTTTACATTACTCGTGGGGTAATCTTATTGATCCATGAGATTACACCATTATGTTTTAATATTATATTATAACCTTATCTCTTCCTTTCCACGTTTCCCGACCAAATATATGAATTGATTCAATTGAGAGATTACACCATTATCTTTTGATATTTTATTATAACCTTATCCCTTCCTTTCCCTGTTTCCCAGACCAAATAGGCAAATATATGAATTGAGAGATTACAACATTATCTTTTAATATTTTATTATAACCTTATCTCTTCCTTTCCTTGTTTTCCAGACCAAATATACGAATTGAGTTCCCCTCTCTCTCTCTCTCTCTCTCTCTCTCTCTCTCTCTCTCTCAAACTAAAGGTTGCAGAACTAGAAAAATATGTTGGAGACTTGAGTCACCACCGATAAAATCTTTATATTTTTAGTTTACGGCAAGTTAGCAACGTTGCCATCATTGCCAAGTCTATTAATGAGTCACGCGGGATTTAGGGAGTAGTTGTCTGTAAGTTTTACATCTTCCATTAAATGATACCTCTAAAAGTTTATTTCTCTTACCAATCTGATTTTTTTTTTTTTGGAGCTTTATACAATCTATTATGTTTCTGTAGAATCTGTACTATGAATCAGTGATAATCGAACGAATAACTCTTACAAATTAAAAAAAAACAAATTTTTATTTGAGATCTACTAGGACTTAGGTTAGGATCACATAGCTCTAAAATCATCTTATTGAAGATAATTCTTCTTCTTCTTTTTTTCACTATCAAAAAAAAAAAAAAAAGATACTTTTTTTTTCATACTTTGCTCTGTCCTATGAATAAGTGATAATCGTTTAGTTTTTGTGCCTGATTATAGGTTTCAAAATTAGTTAGGTTCTTGGTGCCTAATTAGTCAATTTTTTCAGTTGTAGTTTTCCATTTGTGATCGTTGAATTGTTTTTTGAAAAGTGTTGTATGCTGAATTTATTGTGAATTGTTCACATGATCAAGAAATGATTAATTCATTGTTAGGACTTAGGATTACATAATCTGTGATAAATGTATAATTCATTGTCTCTAATTTTGTTTAATTTTTTTTTTATGTTGTGGTTTAAGGGTTGTGGAGTGGACATCTTACTTTTCCATATCAATAACATGGATCGTCATGAGTACTCTCATGATAAAACTACTACCCCAAGGTTCCCAACTACAACTGTCCCCACTCCTAGGCTCCTCACCATTGAAAAGCCACCAATACCACCTAAGTCAAAGATGAAGGAAGATAGTGGTGGGAGGAGGAAAAAATCTGTGGCATGGGACCATTTTGATAAACTAAAAAGTGATGATGGTCAAATTAAGGCTGTTTGTAAATACTATCAAAAAGATTATCAAGCTTGTTTGAAAAGTTATGGAACAAGTAATTTATTATCTCATTTAACTCAATAGAAAAAGTATCCTTAGAGGGATAAGGATAACAAGGGACAACAAACATAGCTTTTCATCCCAAAACTAATGGAGAAGATGGAGTGGATCTCTTGACAACAAGTTTTACTGTAGAAAGCTGCTAGAAGAGCTTTTGCCGAAATGATTATAATTGATGAATTGTCCTTTAGGTTTGTAGAGGGAATAGGTTTTAAGAGATTTTATAATATTTTGCAATCTAAGTTTAACAAAATTTCTTCTCGGATCACAATTGCTAGAGAATTTGTGGGCATTTTTAATAATGAGAAGGATAAGTTGAAGAAAACTTTGAAAGGTCATAGAACATGCCTTACTACGGACATATGGACATCCATACAAAATCTATGTTATATGTGCCTTAAGGCACATTCCATTGATGATGATTGGAAGCCCCAAAAAAGAATCATAAACTTTTGTCAAGTTGAAGATCATAAGGGAAAAACTATTGGTAAGAAAATTAAAATGTGCTTGCTTGAGTGGAACATTAGTAGCATATTTACACTAACAATAGATCATGGTAGTTCCGACAACACTACCATTAAGTACTTGAAAAGGAAAACAAAAGATTGGAAGGGAGTTATTTTAGCACATGAGTTCTTGCATGTGAGATGTTATGCACATATTTTGAATCTTATTGTGGGTGATGGTTTGAAAGAACCAGATACATCTATTACTTGTGTACGTGATGCTGTGAGGTATGTGAGGTCCTCTCCAAATAGGCTAGAGATTTTTAAGAAGTGTGTGGAAAAAGAAAAAATTGAGTCCAAGAGTCTCTTGTGCCTCGATGTACCAACTAGGTGGAATTTCACCTATTTGATGTTAGAGGCTGCCATGAAGTTTGAGAAGGCCTGTGAGTGATTGGAGGAGGAGGACTCCAATTATCAGTCTTACTTTATGCAGGATGATGTTGTTGAATAAAGTGGTAGAAGGAACAAATCAGGGGGACCTCCAACTGAAGATGATTGGAAAAATTGCAGGATATTTGTAAACTTCCTAAAGATTTTCTACAATGCAACCAAGCGATTTTCAGGGTCTCTTTATGTGACATCAAATTACTACTTTGATGAAATGTTTGTAATTCAAACCAAAATAGAACAATTAGCGAAAAAAGATGATGACATTTTGTCTTCAATTGCAAAAAGTATGAAGCTAAAATTGAAAAAGTATTAGGGAAATGGAGATAAAATAAATCTGCTATTGTATGTTGCTGCTGTGCTTGATCCCCGAAAGAAACTAAAATATGTCAACTTTTGTTTCTCACAATTATTTGAAACCAATGTTGTGGATGAGATGACCTTTAAACTAAAAGATGCTTTGACTCGTTTACATAACCACTATGCTGCAAATGATGCAACTAGTGTTAAAATTCCTAATGTGAGTGAAGCATCCAAGATGGTGATAGATGATGATTGTGAGGATCCACATTTACTCATAGCTTCTCAATTTAATACATATTTGGAGGCAGAATATTCATCATCATGTAATTCAGTGATTAATAAATACTTGGGAGACTTTTGTGAAGGTTCAAGGGATAAAAACTTTGACATATTAGAATGGTGAAGACTAATTCCTCAAAGTATCGAGTGTTGACCCAAATAGCACGTGATGTGTTGGCAATGCCCATTCTATTGTAGCTTTGGAATCTGCATTTAGCACAGGAGGACGTACACTTGATCCATTCCATAGTTCACTCTCTCCCATGATGGTAGAAATTCTTATTTGTGCTCAAAATTGGCTGAAAAGCAATGTTCCAATTTCTCTGCGCAAGGCAATGGATGATGTTGAGGAATATGAACAATATGAATCAGATAATAAATTTGAAATTGTTAGCTAATTATGTCATTTTTTTTTTTTTTTACTATAATGACATATTCATTTTTTCAGAATCAAACACAAGTTACACAAGCTCAAGTCCAAGCTCAAGCGAAAGTATTATCACTATTTAGCACATGCTTTTAGGTAAAAGTTTCACCTTTGTTATGGATTGTAACGTGTTACTCATTACTACTAAATGCTAGAATTTTGCTTAGGATGATGCAAGACATTTTGTTTTTAGCATCAAAGCAACAGTCCAAAAACATTTTATCTTCTATTTTTGGGTAAGTTCACAAGCCTCGAAAATTAGGATTAGTAATCTTAGACATGCATTATGTATTTTATCAATTTTTTTTTTTTTTTGTTTTACAGGGACACAATCAGGTGCAATGCTAGCAATGGAGTGAATTTTGTGTCATTCTCTTATAAAAACTTTATATCCTTTTTTTGGGTTAGTTCACAAGCCTCCGAAAAAAAAAAAAAAAAAAAACATATTCATCTTGATGTGTGTATGTATCCAAATATACCTTTTTGTTTACTTCTAGGTGTATTGATGTAGTGGAGTGAATTTTGTGACTCTCTTTTGAAAACTTAACATCTTTCATTCTTGGGTAAGTTCAAAAACTTCTTAAACAAGACATAGTAATCTACTAATCTTGGACATTTATTTTGTATTTTGAATTTTGAATTTCTGATGATAATATATATATATATATATATATGTTTTTATCATATAGGTATCTTGATAGCAATTGAGTGAATTTTATGTGGAATTCTAGTTTTGATCAAGCTTTTTGGGTTGTAGACTTGATTTAGGTAAGTTACTTAACCATTATGTACTGTACATATTTGATCCATTTGCTTCCATAGTCTTGTCACCCACTATGCTGGTGTAAATGAGTATTATTACTTTAATTAAGTTCTCTAACCACCAGTACTTAATAATAGATTTTCAGATTTATTATTTTTTTTACTCCAACCATTTGACTGTATTGAATCTGTTGATATTCTTGCAGGTTACGTCTTTCTCCCTCTCATATGTTAATCAAGTGCAACACTCCGGAGTATGAAATCTGAATGAATGCAATAGATAGATTAATGACTAATAGATTTTATGGTTGTATGGTGTATTTTAAAGGGGATGGATAAAATGATTGAATGTAATTGTGGATTGAGTAGTAGATTTTACTACTGCATAGAGTAATGGTTGAATTTTTACTAAGTGTTTTTATTTATTTATAATTTAAGTACTTATTTTTTAAAAAAAAATTACAAAAAGATGAATTCCTGGCCCAAACCTGAACTCGAACTGAACCAACCCGATCACCCATTGGGTCGAAAGCGGTTCAAGAAATTTTTAACCCAATATTTTTAGTTCAGGTGGTGGGTGATTACTTAACCCTACCCGAACCGACCTTTGAACACCCTTAACTAGGAGACAGATTGAGTATTTTGACCATAATTTTTTATCTGACCCTTGGATCGATCTGATTCTTGAGGTTCGAAAATGATGACTTCCATGTATACAACTTTTATCTTGTAGCCAGTTTCAAATTCGAACATTAAAATGGAGAAAATTGAGATGGAAGTGAAGACAACTCCACAGAAATTCAAATATACCAACTAGGAGACAGTTCGAGTAATTTGATCATAACTTTTGATCTAACCATTGAATCAACCTGATTCTTGAGGTTCTAAAAAGCTGGCTTCCATGTATACAATTTTTATGTTATATCCATTTTTAAATTTCCAACGTTATAAAGGAGAAAATCGAGGTAGAAGTAAATTCATTTGATCAGAAATTCAACAACAAATCTGGCAATAACTTGCTGAACGGAAAGAATTGTTTTAAATGCACTCTAACGCCTAGAAACTAATTTGAAGCTACAAATCAGTCTTCAATATTTATCTATAAATAGAGATACATTTGAAGAGCAATCAAGAACAACAAGGGCAACAAGAGTTTGTGCATCAAAGTGATGTTCATCCTACAAAGTCATTGAAAGCTTAATTGTCTTTTATCTTGTAATGTTTTGAGAGCTTCATTGGCATATCTATTATTTGAGAGAATTATTTGTAAGTAAGAGTAGTTGTACTCTTGTTATTTCTTCTTATAAGGGAGAGACTGGTTAGGAGAAATAGCTAGGAGTTGGGTGTGACTAGCATCTATACAAAAACTAGTTGGAGTGAGGGATCACTTAGATGGGTGTGAGTAGCACATGTGTAAAAATTAGTTGGAGGGGTGTGACTAGCATTTGTGGAAAAAAATTAATTATAAAGAAGAACTAGCGCCTGGGTTAAAAGGCTGGTGGCTGTATTTACGGTTTGGATATAGTGGAGAAAAATATCAAGGAAGGAGCCTTGGGGAGTGGACATAAACTTTGGAGTTGAAGTCGAACCGCGATAAATCTTGGTGTTGTATTCTCTTCTCTCTATCTCCTTTATTTTATAATTTGAATTGCTTGCACTTATTTAAAACATATTATTGGTTGATTAATATTAGTTTGAATATTTAGTTAGAATTTTTAACTCTTAAATTATTTGTTGAATTATTGTTTAAACCTAATTCACCATCCCTCTTAGATTGCCACCTGGACTAACAATCCAGAGACCAACGCCCAGTTTTTGAAGTGCGATAGGATTCGGTTATTTGAATTTGGGATCGATGTGGTAAAAAATTTTATGAAAATAATATTACAAAGGGCTTTTTTGACATCTTACACATTAACAAGCGTATAATAGACATATCACGATGTTATGTTGCTTACATCACCCTTTTCTGTCTTGATAATTGACGGCAATTGAACGGAAGAGGAATTTGTTAATGAAATTCAAAAGTAAGGGAGACCAGTATAAATTTAAAATGGTTGAGGGAAGACCCTATATCTTCGTAAATGTTCAAAGGAGGTCGTGTAATTTACCCTATCTATAAACATGCATCCTACATACTGGACTTTTTTTTTCCCCCTTGGCTGGAAACTTAGGCCTCTCAGGTGGGTTAGTCCAATCAATAACTTGTTTTGTGCACAATAGTCTCAACTCAGTTGTTTGCTTATATATCTCGTGTTGAAAGAATAATGATATTGGGGTTTTTCAGTAATAGAACTAATACATGTGTAGGAACTAGCCGTTGTTGAACACTAACAACAAGAATAAGCCATTGTGCTTTTGGAGCAAGAAACACCTCATTTCTTTAACTTATTAATGGTTTTCACCTTCTCTACCTCATGAGAAGATACAAGGATTGCATGCCCTTTCGCAATGTTCATGTGATGTTTGAAAACAAAGGAACTGATAAAGAAACTACGAGAGAGAGAGAGAGAGAGAGACTAAATAGTTAGCATGTATGTATGCAGCTCACTGGTGAAACATGAGTGATGACCTGACTTTTTAGCTTACAAAGGCCACGTCTGTTTCGCTCGATAAAGAATCTCATGACATTAAAATTTAAATCTCGGAATACCCTTCGTTTGAAATTATTTAATCCTGTGTATATGAGATAAAAAGCTGTGTCTAAATTACCTATTCCTATCTTCTTAATTTGAAAACCAAATGTAAGTAAGGCCAAACCTGTAATAATTAATAGTCCAATTCTTAAAATAACCTATCCTTCAAAAGTAAAATGGTTGAACAAACAAAAGAAATCAAAGTACGCACCAACCATTAGATAAAACTCTACCAAACAATGCATATATGTTCCAACGGCATCCAAAAATACAATAAAAGCCTTATTGTTCATAGGTTTTGAATATATAATGGTGTATCATATAGAGGGAAAAGGAGTTTGATTGACATTGGGAGTATCAAAAACAGAGTCAGTGTGTCTAATCTTGAAGATTCATCATTTACTTTCAACCAAAATACCAAAGGCTTTGTCCATTTTCGTCCTGTCCTTATATGTTGGCTTGCTTGCACCATTTCACTATCTGCGGCTTGTGCCAGTAATTGGCACACTCCCTTGCACCTTCTTCTTGCTTGTGAGACTACCTCTTGAAGACCACTTTTCTTCCTAAACAGATTATTATACTTTGGTTACAGGCCTATAACATTTGATTTTTTTTTTTGTGACATATAATATTATGTTAAATTGAGGGTGTTGCTCCGTTGTGACTTGAGTGTCATAGGTTCGGAATACGAAAATAGTCTATTGGCTCATATATAGAACTGTCAAAGCTTTGGAACACGAAAACAGCCGATTGGCCCAGAAACAGAACTATGTCTAGACAGTGTGGGGCCATGGACCTCATACTTTGATGAAATTCTATTGCACTAATGGTCTGCCTTCTAAATTTCCCAATATATTCATGTCATGAACTGAACAGAACATGTAATTCTCTTCCAAAAATGGCTTCATGTAGCTTCCTTCAGGAACTTCCCCCTCAATCAATCAACAGATCAGTCAACAGACCCATTATATAATTAGTTGAGCATTTCTTGGTTTTGTTTCAGAAACCCAAAAATTTGAAATGGCATCTTTCCATGAAAACAGAGCAATATTCAACCAGATGAGATCAATGTGGGAACTGAGAAGTTGCCATGCGGCTGTGATGAAAAGGGGTCTTCTGCAATGACTCAATCAGTGTCCCTTATAATTTTCACTTGATAGCAGTTTAGTCTTGACTTCTTTAATGCTATATTTAGATCTCATATTTATCAACAGAAAAAAGAAAATGAAAGATAAATGAAATTACTTATTAATTTTTATGGGTAACTAACAGAAATTTTTTTTTTTTAAAGAAAATTACTATTTTCTTTCTTCTCATTTTCCTAACCTATTCAAAAAAACAGAAAGAAATTTAACTTCATTTATATCATTTTTTTTCCAATATTTCTCCCTTTCCTTTTGCTTTCCTTCCGCAAATCAAAGACCTAAACATAGCCTAAACGATAAAATCAGCTAGGACCGAACAGGGGTTCGACAGCTGGGGCAATTTGGATGATCAGCGAGCCATGGCAGAAGGCATTCTGAGTGGTACTTGTGGGAACATGACAGTTCCATGACTTGTTGCTCTGCCTGAAAATCTTCTAAGCATACAACACAAAGCTGCCCTTTTGATTTACTGCTGTCGATTTGCAAGTGCCATGATCTCCTTAGTATTCTTGAAACCATGTGATCATTGCTATCCCTCATCCTCATTACATTATTGCCCCTGCCTTCATTTGCTAGAACTCTATTCAACCAGTCATTAAGAGAACAATTGAGTAACCAAACAAAAGGGTCTTGTCTTCTAGCCAGAATTTATCCATGAAGGAAACAATGAAACATGGCAAAAGACATGGAGAGAGAGAGAGAGAGAGAGAGAGAGAGAGAGAGAGAGAGAGAGAGAGAACCTTGAAGGGTGGACATAGCTAAGCTTCTCCTCCAGCCGTTGGCGGGCTTTTAGTGCAGCTTCATCCATGGTGGTGGTTGTCATCCTCATCGATTGTTCGAGCCTTGATCTATAAGGAGTTCCCTCATGAAGGTGTTGGCAATAAGTCCTTCTCCTCCCATGCAACTTAACTCTAGGCAGAATTATAATTCCAGCCATCTTTGCTTGAATTCTAATGCACCTCCTAACACTATATATATTCATATGATATATGGCATATATACCCATAACCATATAATAAAGAAGAGGCTAGGCTATGCCTGCGTTCTATCCCCAGATGGTTACATTTTCATTTGGTCAATTCAGTGTGCATTCAGCCCCTTGATACAACTGCACCAGCACTTAGAAATAGAATCATCCTATTACATCATGACATATATACAGTTGATCATATGTAGATATGGGTAGGTAGGTTTGGATTGTAAAATGACTAGAGGAAGCTTCTGAGAAAGCCATCAACCAGACTGAATTTTGCTCTTTAGTTTTTCTGTGTTAATGGATTTCTTCTATTCTTTTTTTTTTTAATTTCCAATTAAGGCATAAAAATTCGCTTATATATTAATTCCACTTTGTAGTCCTGCAGTTTACATCAAATCTCACTTCAAAACCTTCATTTTTATTTATAACAACTGAGCCCTTAAGCTTTTAATTTGTTGCAATGTCAGCTTTTTGTTAACTTCTATTTGAAAAATAAACAAAAAATTCTTATATGACAAGTATTTGACTTTCTTTAAAGAGGCAAAAATATAAATGCAATCATTTTTTTTTCTAAAGACTCACGCGTATCGAACATGATTTGAATTGGGACTTTTAATGAAGCTTGATTACATTATATACATCACAGAGTTGATTGCAGTTATGATTTTGGAGAGATTAGAGAGGGATTTGTGAAAAGATTATTGGAGGAAGGGGTGGGATTTTATATCTTTACCCCATTGAAAAATAACACATGCTTGTAATAGGAATTTGTGGTAGCAGAATGTTGACATTGCAACTATTTAGAAGTGTAAGAGCTGAATTGTTATAAATAAAAATAAATTTCTTTAAGTGAAATTTGATATAAAGTGCAACTAACGTTTTAAGCCAATACATGCATCAACTTTAAGATAAACATCCATGTGAAAAAATATCGACAACCTTGATTTCCCTAAATGTATGTGATGAGTAAATATGTTTTCATGTTTGGGAATAAGATTGATAACTTCATAGGAACAACAAAAACAGAAAATTCAAGGAAGAAGCGAATGCACATAAAACTTTATTCAGTTCCATTGAAAACAATTTGACAATGATCTCAAATGATTCAAATATATAACTAAAAAATGATTGAAATTGCACCAATCTGCAAAAAGAAATCAAATCAGATTAAGGATAATTATTCGATGGGATGAAACGCTTAAGAGGTGTTCATCGAACACTTATTTTTCCCTTTTCAACAATGGTAGAAGTGTACTTGAAGGAAGTTTAGCATATAGTTGGCAGGCGTTCATCAAGCTACGGCCATGATTTATGAACTTACCATAGGCAAACCTTTTTAAAATTATAAGATTCGCCGCTATAAACACCCCATCAACTTAACCAAATTTCAATATGATTCAGAAGTTCCTAAATTAATAATAAATTTAGCTACCCTGAACATCCAATTCAAGCGATTACCCAAATGCTATCAAAACGGTACTCCAACTGTAGTCAATCAATACTCCAAATTGTTGGTTTTTTCTTTTGCTCCTTATCCCACATCGAATGAGAAGGACAAGATGGGGTAAGGAACAAAGTTATATAAGGAGGGTTAAGTCTCCTTGGTTAAGTGTATCAGTCAATAGCTTAACTAGTAACTTTTGACTTTAGTAAAATTCCTCTTGAAGAGGTAAAAGTTAAAATGTAGTTAGTAGGGAAGCTTAGTGGGCCTGTTTTTGGGGTGAGGAGGAAAAATTGTATGATTGTAATAATTTTTCACATAGTGTATTTTTCTTTGGAGCTGGTGGTTTTTCTCCTGTTTTGAGAGTTTTTCACGTAAAACATTGTATTGTGTTTTTCTTTATTTATTTTGATATTCCTGTCTTTCATATTTTCAAAAGGAATGTGTTTGGGAGGGTCAAAATTCCCAACACAAATGTGTAAACTGCTTGTAAGCAAGCCTTCATCATCAGATCACAAATGAGCAAACCCAAAATGTTCTAATGACCAATGAATAAAAATGCCTTTGAATACTCAACAAACTACAGTAATTATTTCTTTTATCAAGTAACAACCCACAGTATTAAAACCCAGAAATCAAAAAACCAAAAGCCATCAATCAACAAACCATAAACAACCTGCTAAGGAAGACAAACAATAACTAAAAACATGCATAAACTGTGAACATGGATAAACTAGAATTGAATGTTCATTTAAAATCATTGATAATATTTTGTGCTGTTGACTCCAAAATTGAAAAAAAATTACAAAAATGTATTTAAGAATAATACCAGCTACCTCATTCTCTCGTTGCCTTCAGAAGCGTTTCGTGTAGTAGTCTAACATGGAGATACATATATATATACACACATACACACATGGAAGTGGATGAGGCGGTTCAGTGTATTGAAACGACAGAAGGAGCAAGCAATTGATTCTTATTGGCTGCCTATGCGGTAATGCAAACCAATAGAACTATGGCGGTGACAGTGGCGGCTGAAATGTAGGCAAATTCTTATGGCGGTGTGTGGTTGAGACGGTGGATGTGTGAGGAATTTGGCTGTTTTGGCAACATACGGCACTGGAATTTTGATCAAAATCGAGCTGTTGGAGGCGGTAGAGTGTTTGGCAACATATTGTTGGTGGTCCAGGTTTCACGAAGAATAGATGGGGCATAAATTAGCTGTGGGGCACAATTGTAGATTGTGTAACTGGTTAAGGGCATAAAAGTAAATTCATTGTAAGAGAAAAAAATGTGCTTGCTCGCTTGTTTCTATTATTGCAGATATATATATACATATATATATATTTGCTAAGTAAAAAAAGTGAGAAGGGGCTGCTGATGATAGCGAACTTTCTAGGTGTGGCTATAAGAGCTCTCACATGTTGTGGAATATTCGATTTAAACTATAGTTACTATCGAGAAGGTGAGCCCGTCACCATAACTGCACCCGAGGCCCAGTGGACCAGAAGGCGGTCCAAGAACAACCAGGTTGAGAGTGCGCTGTTGGCACGACTCGAACCTAGATCCTAGCGCACGCTAGGATATGACTAAATGACCTCCTGACCACCAGACTATCACATCGGGTGGTTATATATATATATATATATATACTTCAGCTTTAGTCTTCATGCAAGAGCAGAACGTCAATACAATTTCTTGCATGTAGAAAAAATTATAGCGGTTTGACAAGTGATAATAGTTGATGTACAGCAGATTTGCTTCATCATCGAATTTTGAGTTCTTTTTAAGTTTTTGCAAATTAGTTTTTTGCAAGCTCATATTAGGTCAAATGTTGTGTGCTTAGTCTGCTCTAGTGGTCGAAATGTTACGAACTCACTCATTTGGCAAGGGTTCAAACCTGGCCAACTTCTTCTCTTCCTCCAATTACCTTGTATCAAAAAAATTTTAAAAACTAAAATAAAATATAAACTCAAATGCTGATGCCATTGCTAATAGAAGCCGTACAACACAAGTTTTGATCATAAATGATAAAAACTTATTACAAAATAAAATTACTTTTTGCCCTTTTGGATTAGGTCCACTTTTAAGTAAGGGTGCACAAAAAAATCGAAAACCGAACCAATCCAACATCTCTGGGTTGGTTTGGTTCGAGTTTATCAAATGTTCAGTTCGGTTTTGAGTCTAAAAAAGGTCAACCTGATCATTTTGGTTCGGTTCTTGAGTTCACACTTTCTGGAATCGAACTGACTCAAAAACCGAATTGAACCAACATCACCCGTTGAAGCGCCCTATTTTTGCCCGCTCGACAATCTTCGATCCGATCGGACTCATATTCAAACCGACACAGACACATTCAAGCCCAAATCAGTTTTTCAGACTCAATCCAGTCAATCAATCATTACACGGGCCCGCTAGGCCTAATAGAGGCAAAATGACCAAAATGCCCTTGGGGCATTGCTCAGTCCAATTCCAATTGGCACGTCTTCTTAAAGATAGTAAGTCCCTATTTCAACCTCAATTCCAATTCTAGTCCAAGTCAATCAAACTCAATTCGGCATGTCTTTCGAGAAAGTTGATATCTCAAACGGTAAGTCCATCAAGATCGACATGTTTACTGAAAAAATCTCTCGGAACAATTAGTCCCTTCAAACTTGTCACCCGGGACGAAACCCAAGTCCTCGAGATGGTATAACGATTCACTTCTGGTGCCTGCTAGTCCGCCAATGTAGAATGTTTGTTATCTAGCAAGTCTTTTGAGAAAGTCGATCTCTCAGATGATAAGACCATCCAGTAGCTTTCTGAGATCATGTAGTCTTTGGAATGAATGCACACAGTCAAAGTGACGGAAACACTTATAAATATCATAACCGTTAGAGTAACAAAAACACTCACAAACAGATCGACATTGGGAATTGCCAGTAAACCCCTTATGTCACGAGACTGAATATGCCTCTTGGTCGTGGCACGTTTACCGAAGAACATGATACCTTTGGAAACCAACTCGTCACACACCATCAGAGTTATAGAAACACTCAAAACTCAGGTCAACACTAGTGCCAGCTAGCCCATTCCGGTGAAAAATGACCAAACTGTCCCTTGAGCCTTTCTGGCATGCTTTTCGAGAAAGTACTTAAGTCCTCAGAGCGGTAAGTACACCATTTTAGGATTGTCCTAAAAAAAAATCCATTATGTTCAAATGCCTTCCAATCGGTTCTAGATCAATTCTGAGACCATCCAGTCAAAATGACCATTTTGCCCCTAGGCATCCAATCACATCCGAGAACCACACTGGCTCTAGGTATCAAACCAGTAACCTCCCGAGGATGCTTCTAATAGTATTCCTGACCTTTCAGTACCTTTCTGGATCATTTCGAGTCTATTTCGGCAAGCCCAATGCAAAATAACCGTTTTGCCTCTAGTGGGTCAGTCGCTTTTTCCAACCACATCAGCTCTGGGTTTCAAACTGACAACCTCTTGGAACACTTTCAATAGTGTTTTCAACCTTCAAGCCTTCTCACGGGTCACTCCGGGTCCATTTCGGTTTTTTCTAGTTCAAATGACCATTTTACCCCTAATGGGCCGGTCAATCTTTTCAAATATTCCGATATCGTTTCTTAAATTCGTTATCTCCAGGACACTCTCTTAAGGGTTCCTATCTACCCCAGCCTTTCGGATCATTCCCAGACTTTCCAGAGTCAGTCCAAGTGAAGCCAAGCTAAAAATTGTATGGTAGTCACTAGGACAAGCGTCCAAATTTTTCGCCTTGCATCCCAAGGGTCAAAAGATACGTTTCTTTCCGCTTTAAAACTTTCTTAAGTGGCTGGCACCACTAGTAGTGGCTCCACTGCAACAGAAGCCAGTTTTTGTTTCAATTGCCTATAAATACAAACCCTTCACCTGTATATAAAAGGTTCGCAAACTCAGTCCAGAAACTCAGTCTCTTTGAAAACAGAGCTCGAATTCTCTCAAAACTCTAGTTCTCTCAAGCCTCTTCAAACCCTAGCCTCCATTCACTCAAGCCCTAGCCTCTATACATCCTATACACTCAAATACAAGCCTCAAAACATCTACTGAAGATTAAATGCTGCATCTTCAAAGCTCTTAAAGTTCAAGTCAAGTAAAGCAAACAAAGTAAACAAAGCAATCAAAACAACAAGAAGACGAGATTGGTTTTCTATTTACTTTTATGTAATCCCCTTCTCTCTTTTCTTTCCTAACCCACTTGGGTTTTCTTCTATTTTTATCCCCATCTTCTACCTCCTCTTCTTGCATACTTGAAATAAAGAACTCCTCGATTCATGCCTAGGAAGAACTGTTGAGGTCACCGTACTGAGGGTTTTCTTCTAGTTCAACCTTAGATGGTGTGAGTTCGGCCCTCTTGATTATATGGTGAAGCCTAACCTTGTATGTTCACGACTCTATTGCATTGTGGTTATCATGTTCATACATTGCCTTTAAAGTGCATTCAAAGTGATTTTCAAACTTGCATCAAAATTGTTTTTAAAACTTGCATTCAAAAACTTCTTTCTCTTAAATTTGTTTTCAAAATCACACTCCTAAGATGATTCTAGTCATTCTATGGTTAGGGTTATTTTAGGAAAGTGTTACATTCAATGTGACCATCAAGATCCAAATTTTAGGTGTAAATCCCAAATTATTTTCATCAAAACCATAATCTTAAGATGATTCTAGCCATTCCATGGCTAGGGTTATTTTAGGAAAGTGTTGTAGTCAATGTGATCATTATGGTCTATATTTCAAACTCTATTTTGTTTTCAAAATCACAACCCTAGAATTGTTATAATCTTTTCATAGTTAGAATTGTTTTAAAAAAGTAAGATATTCAAAAGATTTGCAAAAGTCCATATTCAAATATTCTTCCAAATAGTTTTGCAAATTTACTTCCGAAAAAACTTTTTTCAAAGATCTACTTTTCAAAAACTCTTTTTCTTGAAGTCCAAGTCAAAACCTTAGAATTCATGATTAGGAAACCCCAATCCCTTTCTTGAAATCATGACTTTCTATTTTTTACATCAAATCATAGATTTTCGAAATCTCTTTTCCTACCAAATTATAGATTTCCAAATCCAAGATTTTGAAAACTCAACTTTTCTAATTTCATGTCAACTCAAATCTTCCAATTTAGGAAACTAAATCAAATCCTCCAATTTTGGAAACAAAATCAAATAATCTATTTTTGAAAATAAAATTCAATCTTCAACTTTGGGAAATAGAAATCAAATCTTTCCTTATTTCAAAATCTTTCCAAATCCCGACTTTCTAAATTTCAAACTATCAAATCTTTCCTAATTTCAATCTTTCTTAATTTTAAACTTTCAAATCTTTCTAAGTTCAAATTTTCCTAGATTCAAAACTTTCCAAATTCAAATCATTCCAAAATTAACTATTTCTTAATTTAGAACTTTCCTAATTTGAAAACTTTCCTAAAACGAAACTTTTTTAATTTAAAAACTTTCCTACAATGGAACCTTCCTAATTCAAAGTTTTCCTAAGTTTAAGTTTTCCAAATTCTAACTTTCTGAATTCTTCCAAATCAAATATTTCCAAATCAAGTCAAATCTTTACAAGTCTTTTTTAAATCAAGTGTTTCTTAAATCAAATCAAATATTTTCTTAATCTTTCTTAAATCCGATTTTTTTAATTTGAAACTTTCTAAAATCAAACTTTTCAAGTCTAAATCAAACTTTCTTATTTCAAATGCATGTTTCATCTTTAGGTTACTAAGGTTTTGAGATGTCTAAATCCTAGTTCAACCCTAACCCTAAAATTAGGAAGCTTTAACTCTTTTCTAAAACTCTTTTCTAAACCAAGATTGTTTTCAAACTTCAATTCAAGTCAAATTAATTTCAAAGTTAAGCTCAATCTTTCCAAACAAATCCAAGTTCTACTCCTCAAGTTCAATTTCAAATCAAAGTTAATTCCAAGTTTGACTTCAAATCAAAGTCAATTTCAAATCTTTCAATCAAAATTCAAATCAAATTTTTTCAAGTCAAACTTTTCAAAGATCTCAAAGTGTCTATTTTCAATCGGACCCCAAGTCCAAATGTAAAACCCTAATCTCATATTTCACGATTAGTTGAATTGCATATTAAAATTAGTTGAATTAGTTTATTTAATTTTAATTACATCTATTGCATGGTTAATTATAAATTGTGTGTGCCACATATGTCATTTCATTGGTGGTAAGTTAGATGGTGAGTTAAGTGGTGAGTCATTAGCGAGTAGGTGCATAGGATACCTAAGGGTGTGAGATACACTATTGTATCTCTATTGACTTCATTGAAGTGAAGTGAAGTGAGAAGAGGGGAGGTTCTCGGTGGAGAGAAAGAAAGAATGATGACAAGAGGAGACAAGGAGGCAAATAAAGAAAGAAAAAGAAAGAAAAAAAAAACAAGAATGGTGGGAGGTAAGTGGCCTAGCATGATGAGAGAAAAAAGAGAGAAAAATAGAGGGAATGAAGAGATAGCTGCCATTATAAAGATATATATATATATATATAGAGAGTTATAGAGAGAGAGAGAAGCTTGGAGAGAGAGGGAGGAATCGGTGAAAAAGAGAAAGAAGAAGAGAGGGAAAAATCCTAAAAAAGCTTTCTTGCACTTTGTTTTTCTCATCTAAGGTGAGTATCATACTTGTTTCATTTTGTTTTCTCTAATTATTGCATGTTATATGAGTCATGCCATGGAAAGAGGAGGATGGAGGTGAGATCTTCCATAGTAAAAATTTAGAATCATACATGGTTGTCATAACAGAGTCTTATCTAAGAAAAGGCTACTGTTTGAAGACATTTCGACCTAGCTAAAAATTTGATTTGTGGCTGGATTTTTGAACACTGTAAGTTAGAGTTATTAGTATCATTTGGGCTTTGGATTCATTTAAAAATGTTGTAATTTTGAATTATGGTGAATTTTTGAAGTGGGACTGTCTCTGCAGATTTTTGATGCCCAGATCTGTGACTCCTGGTTTGACTGAATATTCGACCAAGTTAGAGTGATCCAAAAATTATAAAATTTTTATTGTATTTTCTGGATACATGGATGAGATTATATGCCAAATTTTAGGTCAAGGAGATACCGTTTACTTAGGTTTCAGACCTCTCAATGAGAACCATCTGCTGCAGAAACTTAAATTTAGCAACACTGCCCTGTTTTAGAAAATACCAAATAAATACTTAGATATATTCAAAAAATGTAAAATTTGGTCTGGATATGCTCTAAGATGTTTATTTTGTGTTTCTAAAGTTTTAGAATTTTTGAGGTTATGTATACAGTATATTGATTAGGATTGCGGAAATTCCTAAACTAACACGGTTGTAGTGGTAGGACCTAACAGAAGGCAAGATCCATCAACATCATTCAAGGAGTGATCTTGGTCGTGGAGAGTGTATGGTGACAGGTGGGATTTAAGATATTTATATTCATATCAAATGAATATATTGTGTGTAATATTATCTATATTTGTGGTAATTGTAGAATTTAAGATAGACTCATTCATATTGAATGAATATATTTGTTGTATTATTATGAATATTGGTGTTGTTTGTAATATTATCTATACTGGTGTTAATTGTGAGATTGTGGAATTTATGATGATCTTATTTATATTGACTTGGATGCTTTCTTATCTATATTGGTGTATTGTTTGTCTTATTATGAACGTTGATGTTGATTGTGATAATCTTGTTCATATGGAGTTGTTTGTTGATTATGTATATAATAAACTATTAATGAGGTCATATAAGAGGTGGAGGTGACATTGCATACCATCCATATCGTATGCCTTGCATTGCATTGCATGGAGGAAGGTTTTGTCGATGTGGGACTAACCTAAGGTTTAACTGATGTGGGTTAACCTAAATAGGGTGCCAATGTGGGGCCTTCTTGATAACGCGCCATCGATATATTGGGCCAACGTTATCTAAAATTAAGCACACATGTGGGTGTTTCATTCCTTACATCACAATAGATATTACATTTCATGACGTACATTACA
The DNA here is from genome assembly GCA_033060915.1 of Euryodendron excelsum. NCBI lineage: Eukaryota > Viridiplantae > Streptophyta > Magnoliopsida > Ericales > Pentaphylacaceae > Euryodendron > Euryodendron excelsum. The sequence continues at coordinate 27,131,509 of CM065399.1, forward strand.
TTGTTGGTGGTGATGAGAGGATGATTACATATTGGTGTTTTATAGATGATTTGTGATTTCCTTTAATGTATGTTAGGGCGTTTATTATATTTCTTTCTTACTATTATTATATTCCGTTGCGTTCTGTTTTTCGATTAGGTGTTAAGGTGTTGTTCGTAGGTACGGTGACCTGTACGATCACGCCTCGCCTAATGTGACATAATTAATATCTAATTAGGTTAGGAGTGTGACACTGAACTACGACTAACCTGATTCCCAACAAAGGGATACATAGGCAACCCTCATGGGTGCGGTCACAACATTTTTTAAATTTTCAATTCCACAACTTTTTAAAATTTTCAATTCCATAATATTTTTCAAGTTTTCAATTTCCACAACTTCTATTGAACTTCAAATATTTTCTTTAAATCTATTTTCAAAATCAAATCCTTTTCTTGTACTTGCATGTCATGCATCATATAATTCTTTTCAAAGTAGATAGTATTGGAAATTGGATAATCGAAGATTCTAAATGAGTGAACTTATGATGAATAGATATATAGGTACCGCAAGGGTTGGATAGGGTGATAGTCTAGTGTATCTTCCTTATACATAACCAACCTTAAAACCTAAAATCACTGTTTTTGAAAGATAAAAACGGAGTTATTTTTCAAAAAAGACTTAAATCTTTTCAAAGGTTGCCAAACAACCTTTTTTTTTTTTTCAAAAACCCTCTTTTGAGAAATTTTTTTAAAATCTTTTCAAAAACTCTAAGTTTAAACTTCGAATTGCACTTAGTTTTAAGTAACCTAACTCACCTTAACAAAGTTAGGTGGCGACTCCAAAAAAAATTTCAAAATTCCTTATTCAAATCAATTCTTAATTCAAACCTAGTCGCACTCGTCTTTCTAGGAGGATCAATTCTAACGAGATAGTATTGTGTTTTTATCATTTGTGTTTTTTCGAGTGCAAAAAATCGGGACGTGACACCCAAGAACCGAACCAAGACCTGAGCTTATATTTATCAAAAAAGTTTACATATATTCTATATATGCCTTTAAATCATGGTTATTTAAACTTAATTATTATTAATTTATGTTTGTATGTTGTTTTATTATTTTTTAAAAAAAAATTGGATACAAGATTAATCTTATTTTTATTTTTTTATTAATAAAAAAACATGTTTTGAATAATAAAAGCAGACTCAATCCTAACCAACCCGAGACATGGAACCTAACCGAACCAACCCAAACCGACTCGGGTTGGTTCGATTTGGTTCCCTAGAAAGATTGGTTTGGTTTTGGGTCTGAAACTTTGGAACTGATCAAAATTGTGTCGGTTTCGGGTCTAGCATGGATCCGACCCAACGACCCATGCACACCCCTACTTTTAAGTGTTTCCCTTGGAACTTTGATTTAGATGCTAAAATCCCCTATGATTTAAGGTAAAGTATAAAGATGGACAAAGTTAACAGTTGAGATAAATGACTAAACTACCATTTTTCTTTTACATTTTCTAGCATTTCTAGTTTCTAGATCTATCAACTTTAGACGCTCTCATTTGTCTTTCACTTTAGGGAAGATTCTATTACTTTTGTCTTGCTCTTCTTTGCTCTAGCGAGAGTCGCAGTTTCCAAATTTGATTTTTCCGAGTTGGACAATGTTTGAAACCAATATGAGACGATGTCCTAGGGTTTTGCATGGCTCTTATTATTCAGATATTCTCTAAGGTAATCCCTTGAGCCTCAAGAACCCTTTGGTATTCCTTAGCAAGAAGAATTTCAAATCTTTATCAAAACTGTCTTGATGGTGCATCAAGACTTAGATACCTCATGGTGTGTTATTTGTGATGTTTTAAACACGGAAGAATAGTAAACCACAATGTACGAACAAGTGCTAGTCAACCTGGATTCATGATGGTAAGTTGGTATCATTGTAAGTTATATTCGTTGGCCCAAAGATGTAATCCAAGAAGGGGGTGAATTGAGTTTTTCAAAATTAATCACACAAATGCAATCAAAAGCTAATTAATCAATAGAACAATAAATCAAAGATGTATCAACTAAGCAAGCATGCAATGTAGTACAATGGAGGAAAAACAGAGCAAGAGATGAACACCAGATTTACTGAGATTCAGCCATATCTTGTGACCTACGTCCTCACACTCAAGATCCCCTTGAAAGCTTTCCACTATGTAAAAATTCTTTTACACAACAGGTGTTGGTTGCCCAAGTGCATAGCTCACTTTGTACAAGAGTTCTTTCCAAACTCTTAAAGTCCCAAATGATTTTGTCTGAACTTACAAGGTATACAAACCCTCCCAATCAAATAAATGAAGATTATACAAGGGTCAACTCTCTCAAAAGAGTGAATGAATGAGTTTAGCTTAGTAAATGCCCCAAAACTCAGCAAAGAGAATGTTTCTTCAAATAGATCAGGAATTTCAGCTCACAATCAATGATATAGCACTTAAATTCTTGGATTCATATATATAAATATTTTGGGGATCTTGTATATATGGTCTTGAATTGATTATAGCCGTTGGTAGTGGTTGAAGGTATATTTAATGTAAGATCACATTGATAGGCTGTTTGAAAAACTAGTCGTTACAGTTAATAAGTTGACTCTTTTTCTGAAGGGATCGACCTTTTTTGCTTTAGCGTCAGCATCCTCAACCCTCTGTCCAAATGTGTCGACTCTTCTGCTTGAAGGGATCGACTCTTTTGAGTTTTGCCGGACTTCACTAAAGCACTGTTTGAATGAGTCAGCTCCTGAAGAACAAGAAATCAACTCTTTTAGCTTTTGACCAACCTTTGAGAAATGAGGAGTCAACCCTTTTTGGACTTTCTTTAAGACTTTACATTTTGTACTAATGTGTCGACTTCTGACCTGGAGGGGTCGACGCTTTTTCTGTGTAGACTCTGGTCTATGGCCTCTATCTCAATGTGTCGACTCTTGAGAACCATAAGTCGACTCTTTTTAGCTCAGATCCTTAACTTTTGGAAGGCTTCTTCAAATTTCTCCAAATTCTTCAAGCTCTTAAGAATCATTTAAATAAGGCTTCCTAAGCTTGAAATGACTTTTCTAAAGCTTGTTGATCTTTAAGAACACCTTCAATCTCTTAAAGATGAAATCAATCCACTTTGATCACTTGTAGGGTTCTTCAATCAACATCACTTTCATTCTTCCAAGACTTCATCAAATACTACAAGAAGGCTTCCAGGTCTTAAAGTCTATTCTTTTCAACTGATGCTAGTCGCATCACACTTGACGTCGATCTACTTTTCATTTATGCCAATCTCCTTACAGTTGATGTTGATCTTCTTTTCATTTATACCGATCTCATTTTCAAGTCCATCCCTTCAAATTTAAGTGATCATCAATCATAATCTTGTTGAGAGTTCTTCAATGAATGTGTCAACCTATTGCATGCCTCATTAACCTTTAATATTTCTTGACAAGCTTCTCATCATACAAGTTCTTCAATATCTTTCAATGTGACAAGCTTCAAGTCATGAACTTATTGAGATAAAGGCAATACACAATCTGCACACTAAGTAGAGTCATTAGATCACTAAACCATATTTTGTTATCATTAAATTTAATGCAAGGAGTCAACAATATCTTGTGAGTTGTTTCATAATTAATAGTGTTTGGAGTTTGGACTAGAGGTCGGTCCAGTGGTTTTCCACATTGTAATTGCATGCAAGTTCATTGTGTGGTTAATTGTTTATTTACTCTGCATGCAACTTAAAATTGTGTGTTTGCATTAAGTGAATCAAAAGTTACAATCAAACACAACTTTACGTAAACATAGATACAAGTATCTCAAAAATTTCAACAATACAAGATCTAACAATTGTTAATCACCAGAAGTTGTCTAGGGCGGAGCATTACATTGTATTTATGGGAGAATTCAACTCCTAGATCTAATTGGACTCAAATAAGATAAAAATTAAGAAAATAAGAAAAATTATCAAAAGTAGCAAATTCAAGTTAAGCCCAAATTTGAATAACTTCTTAAAGGAACAAAAGTTCTTTAAAATAGCCAAAGTGGAATTTTCGAGACATATAAATTACAAAATTTAGCCAAAATCTGAAAGGAACCATTGTTGACTATGAATTATCTTCACAATGTTTTCATCAGACCACCAAATTTCACGTGATTCTGAATTTGAACAACATGATTTTCGTACTGCATCACACACCAAGGAAGAAGGTAGTCTTGAACTTGGTTTCCAAGAAAATTGTCTGAGGAGAAAATAGAGGCGCTGAGACAATATAAGACCATCAAAAGGAACTTTATCATGAGCTGGACTCGAACCAGCACCCATGGGATCAAAAGACATATCTAGGGAACTAGCTATCAACTTAAAAGGAAAAAGGAAGTTCAACAGGGATGGTGCATCATGCATGAGATTTCATTTTATCGGTCCAAATTCTTGTACTACTTACTATGCATATCCCTAAATTTAATCATAAAATTCTGGTTGCTAGTACATACATTAATGCTTTGGCATTCGTTAACAAAGTAAGGCTGCTTTTTGGATATGTACCCTGTGCCTGCAGAACAAATATCAGAACTCTCAAACTTGATAAAAATCATGAGAACCAGCAATAGCATAATATAATTAGTTCAAAATAAAAATAATAAAGGAGCATTTTAGCTTTCTAGATGAGCTGACTGCTTTTTTTTTTTTTAATGATTGAATCAATACCCTAATTCAACAGAAATCATACATTTCGAAAAAAAAAAAAAAAAAAGAAAAAATTTATTAGCTTCTTCTATTTCATTTTCTTTTTCAATCCTTTCACTTTCTTTTTCCTTTTCTTCCGCAAATCAAGGATCTAAACATAGCATAGAGGATAAAAATCAGCTAGGACTGAACAGGCGTTCGACAGCTGGGGCAATTGGGATGATCAGCGAGCCATGGAAGAAGGCATTCAGAGTGGTACTTGTGGGAGCATGATAGTGACATGACTTGTCGCTCTGCCTGAAAATCTTCTAAGCATACAACACAAAGCTGCCCTTTTGGTTTACTGCTGTTGATTTGGAAGTGCCACGGCCTCCTCCTCAGTATTCTTGATACCATATGGTCATGGCTATCTTCATTTGCTTGAACTCTATTCAACCTGTTGTTAAGAGAACAAATAATCAGCACAATATAGAATGACTTATGGATCATAATGATGTGTATATCAAATAAGGTCTTATCTTCTATCCAGAGTTCATCCAGGAAGGAACCAAAGAAGCATGGCAAGAGAGAGAGAGAGAGAGAGAGAGAGAGAGAGAGAGAGAGAGAGAGAGAGAACCTTGAAGGGCCGACATAGCCGAGCTTCTCCTCAAGCCGTTGGCGGGCTTTTAGCGCAGATTCATCCATGGTGGTGGTTGTAAGCAGCGGTTGTCCGAGCCATGATCTATAAGAGGGTTGGTCATGATAAGGATTGCCCTCATGAAGGTGCTGGCAATAAGTCCTTCTCCTCCTAAGTAACTCAACTCCAGGCAGCATTCCAGCCATAAATTGCTTGAATTCTCAAGACCACCAAATGGTACTCTTTTTTAATGCAACTCAAATACTACATATTCATACAACTCTAACAATATATATGCATATGCTGGCATACATGTGCCACATATTAAAGAGGCTATGCCTGCCTTCTTTCCCCAGATGATTACATTTTCTTTTGGTCAATTCAGTGTGCATTCAGCCCTTGATACAACTGCATCTATATCTATATTTATTTATACTATTATAAAACAAACCTTTTTGGTGAAGTCTTTACTTTTGATGAGGTTTTTTCTTTTGTGTTGATAAAAATGACCCACGACAAAAAGTTTGCTCAGTTTATATTTAATACATACAAGGTAATCACGTAATGGAAAATGCTATTCTTACAAAAAATTTATACAAAATTTGCATACATAATGATGTGGCAACAGCAGTTTTGTAATTAAAAATTATTATGGTGGGTATTTGTTTTAAAGTGAAAGGGTCTCATTAAAATACATCATTTTGTATAAAAATTTTGTATGAATTTTTTGTTTGTATAACATTACTCTTATGTAATACCCACAACAAAACTGTTTCTTCAAATTCTCTAATCTAACACCACTAAGTTAGTGGTAGAGAGAGTTGTTGGGTGCAGTGTAACACAGGCACCACCCTTCTAATATATATATACATATGGTTCATCATATATATTCTACCCATATATATGGTTCATCATATATGTAGATATGGGCAGGTTTGTTTGGTATATAAAAGGAAGCTTCAGAGGAAGCCATCAACCGGACTTTCCTCGCGGTAGATCACTCTGTGGGCGGCACGGAAACCGCCCTCGAACTTCCCTCGAAATTTTTTATATGTGCTTATGGAACTTTTCTATTCTTTTCTATTTGAAATGAAGACAAATACGTTCACATATATATAATTGTATAAACACAATGAGCAAATACTATATTATTATATAAATCTTCTTGTTTATTAGAATTTGGACCTTGATTAGCTAGACCATGCATGGGAATACATTTTTTTTTTGGTCAATTACAGTCATCCCTGACGAAGAAAAATTTAGCAGTTTGACAAAGTACTTATAGTGGATGTACTGCAGATTGCTTCCTTTCCAAGTTTGCTAATTAATGTATTAAAAATGCTATTCTTTTTGGAAATTCCACCGGAATGTCACAAGCCCACTGAAGTGACCTAAAAATAGGCCCGAGGATGTTAAAAAGTCCATTAAGTCTAGAATATTCTAGGCAAATTTTTGGGCATTCCATCACATAGAGTAATTTTGGTAAGCATTCTAGATTTTTTTACACAAGTGTAGATACTAGAAGGGTGTGGGAGATTCTAGAATAGGGGGGAGGCTTCCTTGAGAAGCTTTGTACATAAATATCTTAGATATTTGTATGAAACTCTCTAGAGAGCTAATCTCCACCGTAAGATCAAGTTGATGTCAACTGTCCATTGAGGAGGTGGACAACTATAAATAGATGGAGCCATTCATTTGTAAACCATTTAAGCTTCAAGCAATCAAAGCATTCTCCAAGTTCTTCTACAAACTCTCTTGTTCTCTTGTTATTCTCTTGTTCTTAATCTTGTTCTTTTTGGTATTTTTAAGGCTTACTTAGCATCTTTTGTAGCCAAATGTGTCTAAGGCCACATGGGTCAAGGTGTTCAAGATTCAAGCCCGTGACAGTTGGTAACAGACCCATGATAGTTGGTATCAGACAGTGACATTTTTGTAAATAAGAGCCACCATAATAAGTGTTATCCTTTCAAGTGAATGACTTTCATTTAACCATATCATTTTAGTGATAAATTTTATATGAATTTTTTTTTCTAATTTTTCCATTTTGATGCCAATAGAAGCTGCAAACAAGTTTTGAATCTTTTGACAACTAAATGAGAAATGCTAAGAACAGTTGCAGTTGTCCTTCACTCATCAGCTGATGTGGGAGAGCCGCACACTCTCAAGTGGTAAATTAACTTTTTAAAAAGTGGAAATTACTCATTGCCCCTTGGTGCTTTAGGCCTAGTGTAACATACAACCCCTCAAATTTTGATTTTGACACTAATATATACCCTATGGTTTAAAATAAAGTATGTACTGTGGAGTTAACAGTAGGGGTAAAATGTCTAAAATACCTATTTTCTTTTTCTTTTTTTAGGCACTTTTAGTTTCAAAATCTATCATGATCTACGTGTGTGTAGTGGCGACTCTAGAAATTTTTGGTAGAGGTGTCATTCAAAAGCATAAATTCTACAAATTAAAAAATTTACTCTAATAATATCCATTACCTAGCTATTTCAGTGAATTGATAAGCTAATTTAAACTTCTCAAATCATAAATGAAAGATGGTTTTTATACGCTGATATTATTGTTTTAGAAAAAAAATAAATGCAAATACATGAACTTTACAATTGTTTTCGATGAGATTTTATATTCTGAAATCATTGCATGATAAGCTTATTGTCAATACTATCAAATACATCATTTTCAATATATGCAACCGAACAATTACTTATCCAGTGATCTCCCATTCAGTTATGCAAACGGTTTTTTATGAATTTCATTGCCGAAAAATCTCTTTCTATGGTTGCAATCACGATTGGTAAAAATAACACCAACTAATTTTACAAGGAAATAAACTAGTGGACATATGATATTCTTCTTTGTCTCTACTAACTTTCTATCAAGATCACTAATTTCTTTGAGTTTAAATATCCCGTTGTTAGAGTGCATGTCAATAATGTAGTTCTGAAGTTAATTGTCAAGTGCCATAAGTTCTATCATAAAAAATCAGATGGATAAAACTTAGCAAATTGGATTAATATTTGTTTATCAAAAGCAAAAATTAAATTACTAGGGTTCAAGTAAGCTACACAAAGAAGCAACTCTGTATTCACCTTAATATTAAGATAACTATTGGGTTCAAGATCAATATCAAGAGGTTCAAAGGGTCTATAAAAAAAGTTACAAAATTTTACTCAGTAAATTTTTTTTGCCTAGGAGGTTCAGCTAACCCACTGGATATGGGGTAGAGCCGCCCATGTATGTATATATATATATAGAGAGAGAGAGAGAGAGAGAGGGGTAACGGTGCTACATAGTGATGGGGACGTGGTGGTGGTGGCGGTGATGAGCTGGAGCCTGGAGAGCAGATGGTTGTTGGAGATTTTGTTGGTGGGAGAAAATAGTGAGAGAAAATGAGGGCGGTAGAGGAGAGATGGTGGTAAACTGGTAATGTGTTGTTCAGCAGAGACAAATTCAGTGTGGTAGGGGACGGTGGCATGGGTTGGGGTAGAAAGAGAATGAAAAGGCAGTGGGCGGTGGCAATGGGTTTTTGGTAGAGGGAAAAGTGAAAAGGTGCTGGTGGGGTTTGTCAAACAAAGTAGTTGAGTGCGGTAGGTGGTGGAAAGAAAGTGTGTAGTGGTGGTGGGTGTTTGGTAGAGAAAGAAGTGAGCCTTCGTTCTCGCTCAACCTGCTAGCTCAAGTCGCAAGTAGAGTAGTGAGGGATGCGGTGGTGGATAAATTTTATTAAAAGAGAAAATGAGAAGCGGCAGTGGCAACTCTTTGAATTTTTGTCATTAGTATTATTTATAAACATAAATTTCATGAATTGGGAATTTTACAATTACAATATCAAGTATCTATTCGCTATAAATTAACAAACTAATTTACATTTCTCCAATAACAAACAAAAGAATTTTTACAGACATATAGATTCATGAACTTTTACAATTGACTTCGAAGAGATTTTAATATTTTGAAATGGTTGCATAATAACTTCATTATCAATACTATCACTATGTAACGAAATAATCATTCATCAACTGATCTTTCATTCAATTATGCAATCAGTTTTTTATAAATTTTATTCTCGAAAAAGCTCTTTCCACAGTTGCAATTGCAACATGTAGAAGTAAAGCCAAATGTAAATAGCCTTTTCTAAATACAATTCACATTTGCATTTACTTTTCTGAGTTTTAATAGTACTGGGCCAGCTCTTAATGCCCAACTTTGTCATGCAAAACTAATTTTGTCTTTCAATTTAAAAGCATTGTAAAATGCCCTTTGAAAATAGATTGAAATAATGCACTAGAATTTCACTTGTTCTGTAAATGAACAAACCCTAAATAATATTTCTTAAATTCAATTTTCAATAGCTGATTTGCATTTGCATTTTCTTCCTTTTAATAAAAATTGGTCTGCTCTACTGTCCAACTTAGAGGAACCCACGATCATTCATCAAAACCATCAAAATATTACAGACCACAACAGGTAAAGTAGAAGAAAAAAACTAGGAGAGACAGATCAATGACAAAATACATTAATTTACCTAAAAAGAAGAAGAAGATGCAAGAATAACAAAAGTCTTACCTAAAAAAGCTTTAATAGTTAAAACTGATATGAATAGGGGGACTTTTTTTTGTAAGCAAATTTGGTATTGAGTCCATAAAAGTGTTTCTCTTGTTTATATTTATTACGTTAAAGGTGGTATAAAAAATAAAAAAAAATCAATGCAATTAAGAAGTCAGTTAATGTCGTGTAATGTGAAAAAAATGGGCCCCACCTCTAATAATGCAATTAATCCAGGTTATACATGAAGTTTCAACTAACACTTCCATAAAAATATGTCTAGGTTCAGCCCATAAGGTTAAGGGGTTCAAGTACATTTGCAAACAAAAGGTATACTATAGTAAAATAAAAGTTTTAATTTTCAGAGGGTTCAAGTGAACCCATTGACCAACAGGTAGAGCCGCCCCAACTCGCCTGGTCTTGCATTGCGAAAATACCTGACGCATTTGAAGAGACCCGATTGGAGGAGGACATGTGAACGGATTCAGATACGGCCGGGCTAGCCCGGCCACCATAAGGTGAAGAATAGGCCATCAATGGTGGCAGAACAGGACCCAATTCGTTTCCAACAGAGTTCAGTCTCGCTGGCCCTGAGATTTGGATTTTCTTTCCACCAGAACTCTTTTGAAATACCTTGCAGATCATCCATTCATTCTGTAATAAAATGGAAGAGACTCAGGATGGACTTCAAGGCAAGAAAAGAAAAAACAGAGGGAAAAAACAGGGGAAAAGCAATACCTGTTCTGTGGGGAGGTACTGGAGAGATCTGTACTCGTGCATGATCCAGCAGGTTTTCTCTCCTTTAGGAGCTCTTCCCTTGTAGAAAACCAGGGTTTTCCTCTTTCCAACAAGGTATCTTCCTCGGAAAATTTCCTTATCTTTTCCTGTGCCCTTCCAGTAACCAGCTGCAGTAAACCCTGTTTGTCCTAAAGCCCGTTGGGTACTTTCTGTCTCTCGGAGAGAAAAAAACACCACTCTTTTTCCCCATTTTCGCTTGCCCTGCATCCAAATACCCGAGAAAGAAATTAAAAAGAAACTATGGAATGAAAAGAAAGCTATGGTTTAGAACCCTTACATGGCAAATCCCAAGGTTCAGCCATGTGCAAGTCTACATCTATAATAGCTCTAGCGCAGAAGGTGGTATGAAGAATCTTCGGGGATAAGTATTGTGTAATCAACTCTTCATCGGTTGGGTTGAATCCAAATCCCGGCTGCAATTCCATCTGATCTTCCTCTTCACCAAGCCCAGACAAGTTTTCCATCACTTCAAATCCCTAGTATTATTCTCAGAAACCAGTGATTTAGAAACTGTGTTTTGATCACAGAAGCTATGAATTCCACTGTAAAGCCTCTATATCTATAACCAGGCCCCAAAAATCCTTAAAACTTGAAATGGGTACTAACCAAGCAGCTCTAGTTCCTCAGAAATCAAATCCAGCTAAGGTTCACAGACAAAGTAGATTGATACTGTATTGAAAGAGACAAAGATTAACACTGTGTTTGGAATGCTCAGATTTGATGGAATTGGGATTTGATAATGGCATTTGATATGTTTGGAATGGTGGAATTTCAAAATGGGATTTGATTTGGTGGGATTTGGAAGGAAAAAAAAATCCACCTTCAAATCCCTTAAAAAAATGGTTGGATTTCAACGGAATTTAAAGGGATAAGACCTAATTTACTCTACTTACCCAGACTGCCCTTCATTTATTTTTTATTGGTTACCTACTAGTTTATGTTAACAACTCTATTTTGTTAGAGATATCAAATATATTTCTATCGTTTTCTGCAACTTTCTTCAAACTGATCTCCTTTCAAAGGTCAAAGACCATAGGCTAAATAGGTATGTTGTAATACCCGTAATTTTCTTTGACTGAATTACCCCTAACGGGACCGATTAATGTATGACCATAGGATTGCAAGTCAGAAACAAGGCCTTTTTGAACCCAACCCTGTTTATATGTCGAAACTCGAGTCCCCGAAAAATAAATAAAAATAATAATAAAATAAAAAATAAATAAAATATATATATATATATATATAATAAAGGGTTCAAAAATTCGTCACCCGACAATTCGCACCAAAACGGCACCTTAACTTTGAACAGAGATTTCTCCCTCATCTTCCGTTAGATTTCGGCGAATTATATGTCTAAAAATATCGCCTTTTCAAGCCCGACGCCTTGGTAATCTCAGAACTCCATTCCGGAGAGTTTCGGTTCGCCGAAAAGCCCCCGCAAGCCGCTGCACCTGGAAATTCGCGCCCGAATCTCCCGTAACTTCAATTCGAGCTTTCTCACTCACCCGGTGTTGGAATTGTACGAAATTGGAGCCTAAAATTATTAATTTTTCGAGGGCTTTCTACTTAGGATATTGAGTCAGGCGTTTGATGAAAAAAAAATTAGAGCCTTGAATTTAGTCGCTTCGAACTCGTACGTTTTTACGAAACGACCCCCCACCCCACCAATTTACATGGCCAGCCTTACTTAATGCCACATGTAGCACATATATAGGAGTATATATATAAGCATGCATGCATGCATACACTACCTAAGCAGAAATACCGCCCATACATGCGTATAGACTTACCTATCCAAGCTGTCAACTATAGATAAGAATACAACTTAGGATTTAACCTCTAAAATGCGCACACACACACACGTAGCACAAGGTCGTCAAATCCATGCTGCAACCGACCTTGGCAACCTATAGAAACTAAGAACGAGAGAGAGAGTGAAAGATGTTGGGAGACTCAAGAGAAAAACCGAGAGAAAGAGAGAGAGAGAGTCCACTTCTGTTGCCCAAAACCCACAACACCTATATATGCACCCTCCCCTTCCCTCATTCAGGGTGCGAAAGAAGTTAAGAGAGGAAGCTGTAGAGAGAGAGAGAGAAAGAAACCAAGAGAAAGAAGAACAGGAAAACGGGGAAGAATTGGGCTGAGGCTGTGGCATTTGAAAGACAGGTAAAGAACCCATCATCACCACCCCATAAGCTCCCTAAACCTAGTAACCTTGACCCCGAAGCTCCACCACAACAGCCGAGAATCTAGACTGAGAAGGAGACCGAAAAATACATTACCCAACCCACTTTGGCCAACCCAGGAACCGAGGGCTGTCACAGGAGTTTGGGACTTCTTGGGGACTCTTTCTGGGTGTCCTAGAGAGGTCCACGACCTCTGTGCGTGCACCAAAGTCTTCTGCAAAGCCGAAACCGCCAGAAAAGGTTCGAAAAATCATAACTCTGGCCACCGGCCACCTTTGCCGACCGGATCACTTGGGGAAGAAGCGTCTTTGGGCAAGGAACAAAAGTTGTGAAGGAACCATGGCCGAATTATCACGGGAAGATGGCCAAAAACGCTGTTGCAGGTCGGTAACCCTAGGGTTCCGCCATGCAGTCGGCGTTTCGGTCCATTCCGACCACCTCCGACCATCTCCGGCCAAGCTCCAACCATGGATGTGTGACCCAGGTCCTTGCCAATCTCTGGGTCACACATGCATGGCCAGGGGGTGCGGGGAATGGCCGGAAAATGAAGCAGAACCGCTGCCAGTCGCGCGGGAGGAAGAAGAAGGCCAAGCCTTCCACCCCCACGCGCTACTGGTGGCGCGTGCAGGCGCGTGTGGAGTCCGATGAAGCTGAATTTTTATGGCAGCTATTAAATTACTTCAAGAGGCTCCCATAAAAATTTCAGGTCAATCGGAGACCTATGTGAATTTCCATGGTTTATTTACGATTTAAAGGATAAAAATTTACAGAAAATAAATTATAAGTAGAAAAATTCTGAAAAATTACCGGGATACCCCTAGATATTCGGGGAACCCAAAAATGGGAGAGTGGCCTTAATATCCCCTCAAAATAAAAATTTCCAGAATCTCTCTACTTTGAAACACCGGCAGTTTTGGTTCCTAGCTCGGCGACGTATATCTCCCTAAGGGAGAAGTTTGAACCTTCCACCTCATTTTAATTATGCCATCTCTGAGTTAACTTACCCTCCCCACTTAACTACGCCTAAACGAGATTTTTATTTAGCTAACTATAGACTAAGCCTGATGTTCTTCCTTCTTTTTACAGAAAATACCGAACCCTCTTGAATTCCGGAAAGATACTAAGGGTAGGAATCTATACATTTCCTTAAGATTCATGCTTACATCTTTTCTCTATCAAATGATTTGCATATTATCATGTTTTATGCTTTCCGGTCAATTTATCTTCTATTCTAAATGTCTTTTATTCATTAACTGCAAAATATAGCATTTTTGCTTGTATGACTACATCATTGAGGAGGTATAAGGGTGGTACAACCAGAACGGAAAAGACCCCGAATTTTATATCATGGGTGTACCTGACTGGCTTGATATTTGGGGCTATCATGGGTCGGTATCACTAGCTTGATATCGAGCTAGATGATCATGGATGGGCCCCACTGAACTTGATGATGGAGGATGAATCTTGGGTGGACCCCATTGGCTTGAATTGGCCCTGGCAGGACATACCTGCAAGGCTCCGGATATTGATGAAAAGAAAAAAAAAAGAAAAAGAGAAGTTTCAAGGGTCATATGCATGCCATGACATTCTTTTATTGCGTTATCTTTTATCCTGCATCTTATAGAAATCTTAGATCTCCTACTGGGCTTTGCCGCTCATTCCTATCTTATGGGACATTTTCAGGGATAAAGACACCCAACAGATTTCCAAGGAAATGAGCATACGATAGCAAGTTCTCCTGTTATCTTACGTCTTTTAAATTCTTGAGTTAGTTTATGCTGGACTGTAACATTATGAGACTTACACTGGTTTTACGTCCTTGATGTAATATTTCTGGACCATCTATGCTATATTCCTAATTATGTTATTTTGTTAGAATCATAAACCCCATTGCCTACTTTCAAATCCAACCTTAGACCATTATCACTGTCGCGACCAAAGTGAGATTTGAGTCGGGTCGTGACATATGTGATCTGCTTCTTAATCCTTTCTTATTTGCTTCTCCTTTTTTTTTTTTGGTTATATTATATATATATATATATATATGTATATATAAACCTATCTCTGCTAATTCTTCCATAAATGGTCAACGAATCAATGAGGAGAATGTTCTCACTTCAACGTTTGGCCATTAGTACTCTTTACATTATTTTAACGTTTGGCCACTTCAACGTTTGGCCATTAATTAATCAATGAATCAATTAAGCTTTTTACATTGTTTTTTATTTGTCTACTCTTTTTCTGCCTTCATTATCTTAAACTTCAAACAAAATAAGAACTGGAATTATGTGCTACTTCTAAATCAAAAAGCTATGTGGTGTGCATGATTGGTACTAATAGTTTGTATTACCTGCAAAATATCTCTTCAATACTTTAACTAATAAAAGTCATAAATATTGCTTTCAATTTCTTTATGTTTCAACAGAACATACGTGTTAATGGATAAGATTGAAGCAACTTACAACATTAAATTTAAAATCTAAATCAATAACTAAACTATAGTTTACTGTGAAGTGGAACAAGAAGAAGAAAAGATTTAGAAAAAGTGGTAATGAGTAAGAATAGAGAAGAAGCAAAGTAATAAGAAAGTTTCATTTTTCTGTCTGTAGTTTACGTAATAATTATAGAGTATTAAATTACATTGAATAATATAGGAGGCAATCTTGTTCCATTTCTTGCAAGCAGTATGGTTCCATGGGTGATACACTTGGAAGAATGAGATTTAAACTCTACAATTAATTGCATGTTTTGACTTTAGAGGATCTGGATTCATAAAAAAAAATGCATTCATGGAGAACAAAAGGCATTAGACCACTATATGTGGAGATTAGAGTTTTTCACTTAATTTCATGACTGCATCCATAAATTTGTGTTTACCAAGTGTACTAATGCTTGCTATTGATCTCACCATAGTAGTTGTTTTAATTTTTGTGTTACTCCATTTTATTTTTTATGAGCTCATCTATCAATTTTATTATTCAAAAATATATAGATGGATAACACCAAGGATCTAGAACGAATAAGGCGAATGGCTGTTGGGGCTATAGTTGTGTGTATGGCATATTTAATCACTTTATTATCGACTCATCGACGCGCTATAAGTGCGTCCATGTCTCATAGTGGTTTGAGAGAAGAGGTCAGAAGAATATTAATGTACAAGATTGAAACCAATGAAAAATCTTATGACATATTATGCATGAGGCCTGATGCTTTTGGTAGATTAGTTGAAATACTTCGAGGCACTAAACGTCTTGAAGACAATGCATACAGTTGTGTGGAGGAGCAAGTTTCTTTATATGCCAGCTCATAATGTAAGGAATCGTGCAATTTCTTTCTTTTTCAATCGATCGGGTGAGACAATCAATCGTCACTTTCACAAAGTTTTGAGGGCAATTATATCACTTGAAGATTTCTTTTTCATCCAACCAAGTAGAGCGCAGACTCCCCCAGAAATAGCAAATAGCCCAAGATTTTGGCCTTTTTTCAAGGTAATTTCATATCTATTGCTAAATTTTTAATTTTGTTCTATAATTTTTAAAATTATTAATAGTTAAAATTTTATGGGATTGTGTGGGTGCAATTGATGGAACACACTTTCGTGTGAAAGTTCCCAAAGCAGATGTCACAAGATATAGAGGGAGAAAGGACTTTCCAACACAAAATGTGTTGGCAGCATGCACATTTGACTTAAAATTTACTTATGTCTTCCTTGGATGGGAAGGGTAAGCAGCTGACTCCAGAATTTTGGATAACGCGTTAAGTAGGGAAGATAAATTGAAGGTCCCAGTAGGTAATTTGTATATAAATTTTTTTTAATAGGGCAATTGCAATTTTATATTATTGAAAATTAAATAATTTTCTCTCATTTAATTTAGGTAAATATTATCTAGTTGATGCGGGATTTATGTTGCGTTCTAGATTTATTGCACCATATCGAGGAACACGCTACCACTTAAAAGAGTACTCAGTTCGTGCACCTGAAACTCCTAAGGAAATATTTAATCATAGACATGCTTCTCTACGTAATGCGATTGAAAGAGCATTCGGTGTGTTAAAAAAGAGATTTCCTATTCTGGCTAGTGGTACGGAAGCTCAATCTGATATTGACACACAAAATGAAATCATATTAGGTTGTTGCATTTTACATAATTTTCTCATGGGAGTTGAACCAGATGAGAGACTTGTTGCAGAAGTCGATCGAGATCTTATGAATGAAGATGTAGAACCTGTGCAAGATGTTACAAGCGGGAATGCATCTGAAGATGGGAGACAAGGATCATTAACTCGAGAATTTATCTCATAGCAAATGTGGGATGATTATATTGCTAATCAGTAGCTTTAAGCCATTTATTTTAGTTACTTTGTAGTTTTTAAATGAATTTTGTACTTCATTAATGATCCTGAATATGTTATATTTTTTTTGGTATTTTTGCTTCTTATGATGTTACTGTTTAAATTGAATATTCATTTTATGTTATATAATTTGCACATTCTTTTAGCCATTTCCAATCCTATTTAAGGTGTCATTATCTTAACATATTGAATGACTGTTTTTATTTTTAATTTTTTTTCTATTGTATATTTGCTCGTGAATGTTTTTATGCAGATAATTTATGGACGGCGATGAAAATGGTAACTCCAAAGGTTATTTGGTGTGGACCCAACAAATGGATGAATATTTACTTGAGGTGTTGCTTGGCCAAAAAATACAAGGTCAGAAGCCTGATAGAAATTTCACTAGTTCAGCATATGATGAAATTGTTGAAGCAATTAACAAACACTTTCCAATAAAAGTAAATAAAGAGAAAGTGCAACATCGGCTAAAAACCCTGAAAAGGCATATGAGCATTGCATTAGAAGTTCTAAATAAGCGAGGCAGTGGGTTTGCTTGGAATGATATTACCAAAAAAATTGATGCAACAAAACCTGTGTGGGATGCCTTAGTCAAGGTAATGAATAATATTTTAGTGTACTATATTTATATATTTTTTTCTCTTTAAATTTATGTAATCATTTGACTTCAAAATTGAATATGTTTACTTTTTTATCGTAAGCAGCCTTATCCTGAAGCACGCAAGGTTAGAGATGTGTCGATTCCTTGTTTGAATATCTTACGATAGCTATTTGAAAAGGATCGAGCAACAGGAGAAGCTGTTGAAAGTGGGAAAGAAAAAAATCGCCGTTGGGTAAGGGAGGCAAGAGAGGGAGGGGATGCGAGAGAATTCAACATTGAGGAAATTGATGAGTTATTGGCATCTAGATATATTAGCTTAGAAAATTTGGAAGAAAATGAAGAACTGTCTGGTATTCAACAATCGAGCTCATATGTGCCATCAACATCAATTTCTTCGAAAAAGGGTGAAAAGAAAAAGGTAACAAAATCTGATGAGCTTAATGAGAATATTGCTAACATGACAAATACAAAAATCAAGATTGCAGATGCATTTGATAGATCTAATGTTGTGGCACAACAAGGTAGACGTCGAGTTTATTCAGCAACAGAAGTGTGGGGAGAGTTGAAAAAGATGGATGAAGTTGATATGAACTTCTTTTTTACGACTTCTCACTTTCTTGTGAAAGATTCCACAGCAGCAGAAGAATTTTTTGGATGCCTAGCTAAGTTCACAAATCTTGGTTAATGTGGAGGATGAATGGAAATTCATCTTAAATCACTGATGGGAAGGGTCATTTATTTATTTATCTTTTTAACTTATTTAGGAAGTTGAATGAATAAGGTAGTTTGGTTAATAAAGTAGACAATTATTATTAGGAATGGTTTTTTTTTGTCTTTGTTTCCTTCAAGTAAGTGTGGGTTGATTGTTTTGGCCCATTTCATAAATTGTTTAATTGTTAGATTTGATTCATGGATGTATTCAAGTAGTTTGGTTTGCATTATTTGAACTAATATTATGTTCAATGGTGGATGTGTTCTATTTTGTTGTTTTATGTATCATAATTTTTATAGCTTCGAAATTAAGACTTTCTTTTTATGATAGACCATGAGATATTTACTTGAAAATATTAGACACAATGTGACAGTGAGGTTATCAGCTTCAATAATATCAAAGATATACAAAAATGCCATAGGGGCATAGTTGTCTATAAAAAGTTTTCCTTTTCACTTCTTTATCAAACCAAATAAAAAGAATGAAATATTTTCCTTTTAAGTTCAATTAGTTCCAAACACAAAGAATGGAATTCCTTAGAATTCCCGTCCTTTCATTTCTCATTTTGAAATCCAATTCCCACAAGGATTTGATTCCAAACACAATGTAATAGAAAAAGAGCTATTGGAAATCTAGAAAAAGATGGTAAGGACACAGAAAGGGGAAAAGAGAAGCCATGGAACTCAGAGTTGTAAGCTGAGAGATGGAGAGATAGAATTATGAGGAATTGAGAATCCCCCTAAATACTGGTGTCTGGAGAGAGAGAGAAACGCGGTTTGTGATGAAGAGTTCAAAGACAAATGTGAAATTGAACATTTGATGTTGCTTTCTCAGTTGTATCAACTGTATACAAACCTTATCCGATACACATTATAATATGTTTAAAGGATTAAGAAAGCTCAGGATATTAGTATATTTTCTTGATGAAACAAAATAATGTTAAAAAAGTAGCCTTCTTTTCCTCTTATTAACGACAAAGAATTTCTATAGACCGGGCAGTATGAATCTCCAGTTACCCGAGTCCGTGTTGTATATTTAAGCATTCATATATAAAAATTATATTAAATATCACATGACAGTTCTTCATCATATATGACACTGCTTGAAAAAATTGTGCGGTTTAGAGACTCACCATTAAGAGTGTACAAAAAACACAGAAAAATTTTAAAATAGGACTAACCCGACCTCTCTAGGTCGGGTCAGTTTAGGTCTATAAAAAATTTAGTTCGGTTTTGGATCTAAAAAATATAAACCCAACCATTTTGGTTCGGTTCCAGGGTTCGTATTTTTTGAATTCGATCCAAATTGAGAACCGATTTGAAACGAGCCGAACCAACTCAAGAATCGACCCGAGGCCCAAACTTATATATACCATAAAATTTTACATATATTGTATAAGTGTCTTTAAATTATAATTATTTGAACTTAATTATTATTAATTTGTGTTTATATGTTGTTTTATTAATTTTTTTAAAATTTAGGGTACAAGATTAATAGTGTTTTTTAAATAAGTTATGTTTTGTACAATAAAAATGGACTGACCCAATCCAACTGATCTTAGACCAAATCAACCTGAACCGACTCAAGTTGGTACGGTTTGGTTTTATGGAAGGATTTGTTCGGTTTTGGGTCCAAAATTTTAAAACCGATCATTATCGAGTCGATGTTATGTTTAGCACAGACCCGATTCATGCACACCCTACTCACCATATGAGGCGTCGACGAATGCCTAAATATACGACACTTACCCAAGTAATAGTAAATTCTTGTTTCCGGCCTCGAATAAATCTTTTTCTTCTCCAAATTAGTTGAATATAGCTGTGTGAAGGCATAGAAGATAACAATAGCAATTCTAAATCAGCTATCAAAATTTAGCTTAAGTTCCATTTGATGAAGTGACAAAGACCATTTTCACACCATTCTAGTTCTCTTTTTTTTTTTTTGTCGGATAAGGAATGAAGCAATTAGAGACCAACACAAATATGGTGGTACAAAAGTCAAGAGTATATTCCAGGAAAAGTAATAGGAAAATATGAGGAATGTGTTTGGGAAAAACATGACATATATAAGAGGGGAAAAAATGTGCAGAAATGACTTG
This sequence comes from Euryodendron excelsum, assembly GCA_033060915.1. Taxonomy (NCBI): domain Eukaryota; kingdom Viridiplantae; phylum Streptophyta; class Magnoliopsida; order Ericales; family Pentaphylacaceae; genus Euryodendron; species Euryodendron excelsum. The sequence continues at coordinate 27,152,099 of CM065399.1, forward strand.
TACAAATCATCTAGAAGGCTTTTCCCAAGTTTTTTCCATGTCATGAAGAATCCAGTTTACTATTTTTGAGCTCTGATAAAAACTAAAAGACTAGACTGAAAGTCCACATACAAAGATACAAATTTAAATTTTAATTCAAAAATATCAAAAAAGAAATGCTAAGTAAAAAAGTGGGTATTTGGTTTTTGGTAAAAAAAATAAGTAAAAAAATAAAAAGATAAAAAATACTAATTGACAAAGTTGCAATTATTTCTTTTGTTAGTTGGCAATTATTTCGACTACAATATGCGTTTACCTTTATAAATCTTATTGACCAATTTCTTTTGTTTCTTTAAATTTCAACTTGTTCATATCTATTTGACGTTTTGACCCAAAAAATAAAAAAATAAAAAAACAAAGAAGCAAACTTCAAGGGTGCGCAGGTAATTTGACCTTGTGCTCCTCTCTCTCTCTCTCTCTGTGTTCTATCTATATGATGAACAACATGAAATTACAGATTTTGTGGAAGTTAGAAGTGTTCTGAAGACAATATCAAAGAAGGTGATTACAATTTGTATGGTTTGGCCAACCTCAGGGATTTTGAAACTAAATTAAGCTTCTCAAGTTAGAGTTTATTGCATTCTTTACTAGTTGATGGAAGTGCATAGTTATTAAAATGAGAAGTAGAAGTGAAAAATGTTAGGGTTATGTTTGGATCGAGAATTTAGTAATAAAAAATAAAAAAAACAAAATAATGATAGAAAAGATAACAAAAAATTCTCTTTTATTTTATTCTATTTTACCTCTTTTTTTTCTTTTTCTTTGTTTTCTTTTTGATAAATCTGAATTCCAAACTCAGTATAGGAGAAATGACGCAACCAAAATATACAAAGAGAAATGAAAAACGAGAAACAATAAAGAAATGTAATATGAATCTTATTAAGTAACCTTTGCAAAATTCAAAAGAAATCTTTAAAAAACCTAATGAAAATCTTTAAAAAATTTAGTGAAAAATTGAATAAATAATTTTATAGATATTTAGTTAGGACTTAAAAAAAATATAAAAATAAATTATTTAAGTTTTTTTAAATTTTTTTTTACTTTTTAATAATTTTTATAACGTATTTCCAGACTGAATTCGAGTAAACGCGTTTTTCGTTTGTTTTCATACATGAAGCATGTTTTTGAATAAACGCGTTTATCCTTTCAAGACTGGATTCGTTCCATTAACCAATATATATATAAATAAATAAATACATAAAGACGGGACCTATATGAGACTTTCACAACGTTGAGTGATAGGATATTCCGACTTCATTTTGAGGGTGTTTGGCCAATTAATTTTTAAGTCATAAATTATAAGTTATAAGTTATTTTTAAAAATAAATTTTTTTAAAAATAATTTTTTTTAAAAACGTGATTAGACATAAATTATTTTTTTAAGCCATTCATTCAAATACATTTTAAAAAAATCATAAACATAAGTTATAAGCTACTAAATAAACTACGTCCAAACACTCCCTTAAACAATGAAATTTTAAAAACAATAAATTATTAACAAAGCATGAATGGCATATATTATTTTTATTTTTATTTTTCCTAGAGGTTTCAATGCATGTCTTCAACTAAATATTCTTTCAATCTTAGGGCTATTGTCCACACGAATCAAGTAAACTTTAATAAAATTTTAAAAACTTATCTAGCTAGGTAAATTTCAAGCATTTGCATGAATGACTAGCCACAAAAAGTGCAAGGAGAATTTGGACTTAACATCTCATTCTTGCCATAGAAACCAACTGACCACTAGTCATTTCTCTTGGCACATGACATATATGAAGTTCTAAACATATCACTAACTTATGAACATACATTGCAAATTTGCATATACAGGGCAAACTCCTCCATTAGGCCAACAAGGCCGTCGTCAAGAGCTCCCAATCTTTTAAGACCTTGCATTTTGTAAAATTTCACAAGGCTCTATATGATGGCCATCATCTAAGGCTCCCAATCTTTTAAGAGCCTGAATTTTGTAAAACTTCACGAGGCTCTATATGATTTTTACATTATTTTTTAATAAAAGGCCTAAGTGCAAATGAGAAAAAACTATCTGTTAAAAAAAATAAGTCTAATTTTTTGAAGTCCCAAACTTTTTTAAGACTTAAGTGAGGCCCTATTTAGAATTGACATCTGTTTTTTTTTTTTTTTTTTTTTGTAGAAAATAAAGGCCCAGGTCCAAAATGAAAAAAAAAAATCTCTTTTAGAAAAACAGACTCCAAAACCTAGTGCACTAATGAATTTCAAAACAACAAATTTTTGTTTAATAAATAGTTAGTACACTATACAAATAACAAAAATATTGAAAGCTCCCAAAATTTTAAAACATTAAATGCTACAGTCAAAGTCTTATATAGTTTTCACATCTTCTTTTTTTTTTTTTTAATAACAAAATCCATTAATCTAGGTAAGAAAAGAAAGTTTTTCAGGAAAAAAAGGCATAAAATCAACTACCCTAGTTAACTTTAAAAAAATATATTGGCTTAACAAAAAAAATGTGCAAATAATTTTTTTAAAAGCTCCAAAATTTTTAAGGCTCTATGTGGCTTTTGCAATTTTTTTCTTTCAAAAGCAGCCATTGTGTCACAGCCTCAACCTAATTAGACATCATTAATGTCACATTAGGCAGGATGTGATTGCACAAGCCACCACGCCTGCAAACGACAGTTTAACACACCCAAAAAAAATGCCACGAAATAAACACCTTTACTTTTTATAACCATGGACCAACCATGCATAATAATAACATACATCAGGGGAAGCCATTCTAGAACTTTACACACAATATATCAAATATAAGGACATAACAAACTCACAAATTATAGTATAAATATAAATCAAATCCTAATTTCTTATACAAATATAATGAGAAACTGAAAGCAAGCAATAAGAGTTTCTCAAGTCCTGAGACACAACATTTGACACCAACAAGAATGCCACCGCTACAACAACCAAAACTACAATAAACCAAACCCTATCATTCGGTTAGCTGTCAAAAAAGTCTGTGTGAGCATGAGATAAAAGTTAACGTGTTCACAGTAGATAAACAAATTCATAAAGAATGGTGACAAGCACCTATAATGCATATTCAGGTTTAAATACTCTCTCTCTCTCTCTCTCTCTCTCTCTCTCTCTCTCTCTCTCTCTCTCTCTCTATATATATATATATATATATATATATATATGTCTCATGTATGTCTCAATGCAATGAATATATCACCCACATGTGTAAGCAAATTTAGATAACGTTGGCCCAATAAGTGATGACTCATTATCAAGAATGTCCCATGTCGACACACTTTTAGATCAACCTCACATTAGTTAATCTTTAGATTAGTTCCACATCGGCAAACCCCATTCTCAATGAAATGCATTAACATATGATATGAATGATGAACAATGCCACCTCATATATATAATCTCATCAATATCATGTTATAGATAGTCATTAAACAATTCAATGTGAACAAGACTATCTATATTTTCATTCGCCACGGCACTTACACCACAGTAAGTTTAGTCATTGGTTAATGTTGATGGTTCTTATCCTCCACTAGTCCCTATCACTTCAACCGTATTAGTTTAGGAATCTCAATATATAATTCCGCAATAATAATCGAACATAATATATACACCCCAAACAAGTCATAAAGCTAAAATTATACATGAGAAATGTCATAATAGAACCTCAATTAAGCTCTCAATATAATACAATAGTTGAAAAGTACTAAAATTCACTAAGTCCCCTAATCTACCAAAATTGACACATGCCAGGTAAATTAAACACACATAGAAGTCACTATTCACACTAGCATAATCACTTAAAACTAACACCGAATAACTTAAACGTGAGATTAAAAGGGTTGGGTCTCACATCTTATTCTAAATGAGAAAATTCACCCATTATAAAAAAAGTCCAAAAATTAGAACACTAGTTAATTTTAGAAAGCAATTAAAATCACCACCTTAGACTTCGAATAATTTCGGCCTTTGCATATGTTCTTTCCCTTTCTACTGGAGTTTGCAAAACAATTGAATCGGTTGATGCATGGGTGCTATAGTCTTCCATATGCATGTATAGGGGGCCTTTTCCTCTGATCCATTAGCTAATTTGTTCCTTGTTTCGATCTCTCTTTCTATTATTAAGAACTAACTTGCTATAAATACCTTTAAATCTAATATTGAACATAAATTAACCGCAACCAAAAGTATACATGCATATAGTTATTGGTCATGACTCGTGTTCGCTCATTCCTATTCTTTCTTTTACATAATGAATTGATTAGGTCCTAGCAAGATAGTCTCTTGCCACGAATAGTGGAACGATCTCCAAATATTCACTTCTTTTCAACCTAAAACTAGCTCGACGCAAAAAAAAATTTCTGATACTAATTTGAAAAACAGGGATTATACCAAACTTGACTTATAATAAAATCAATTCCCTTGAGCTCCATGAGAATTTAGACCAACAAAACAAGGCAAAAAAAATGTGAGTTTAGGTTTTATTTCTGTTATAATTTCTTCATTCACGTGTTTGATAGAGCCTCTGATTGTAAAACTTTGAATTAAGTGGTAATAGTTAGTACTACTATCATACTACTGAATATTTGTTCAACTACTTGGGAATGCTAAGGAGGCTTTGGTCATTTCATTTCCATGGATAGGGCCCAATTGGTAAATACAGCCACAGGTGACATGCACCCAACGATAATTATGTTTGTTAACCTTTCCTTTGATATGCATCAGTGGGTAATGTTATACAAACAGAAAATTTATACAGAATTTATCATTAGAATAATGTGATTGAATGTGAGTCATTCACTTTAAAATAAAACACTTATCATAATAATTTTTAATTACAAAAATACTACTGTCACATAATTCTAATAAAATTTTATAGACAAATTTTTTAAAAGAATAACATTTTTCTTTCTATAATTTCGGTTAGCCTCACAATGTGACCGTTGAGATTTACTGAGATGATCAAACGTCCGTATCTGCCACCTAATGAATTCAAATTACAAATGGGAGTTTGCCCTTTTGAATAGTGCATTCATTCAAATAATAATTACGAAGTGGACTTGTCAATTGTGAAAGTGGTCACATTTAATAAATTAAATTCCAAATAACTCAAACGTACAAAATTACTATTTACCTCCATCACTAATATTTAGTTTATTCTAGAGGTTATTTTTGAATTGTACCAAATGAATTTATCCTTAGTTGTTAATGGAAGTTGAATAAAAGAATTGTTTACACCCAAAATTAATAATTATATAAATTTTTGGTAAATATAAAAAATTTAAAGTGATAAATCTAAAACAGTACACCGAAATGCATCAGTACTAACAGTAGAAATAATACGCTGACCGGTACGAAATTAAAAACTATAGTCTAATCAAACCGGAATAAGAGAAATTATTCAATGCTCTTGGAATGTCATGTATAATTACTTATTCATTTACGTGGAGGGTCCCCCACCTGTTAGATCCAACACTATGGGAAAAAATCCAATAGTTAAGTAGTATTAACTGCTCAATATTCATCCTTATTAAATTGAAACATAAGGTGTTTTATTACATAATTAACATGAATTTGTAATTAATAAAAATAATTTTAATGTAGTAAATAACACGTGACAAAATCTGATACATATGAATACTGAAGATACTTGTACTACTAGATTATTGGACTTTTTCTATCACTATGAGGGTATTTGGATATAGCTTATTTTATTAGTTTATGACTTAAGCTTATAACTTATAGCTATTTTGAAAAGTTGTTTTGCTCACCCTAAAAAAAGCCACTTAAATAAATTGTTTGCCAAACTTTAGCTTAAAAAGTCACTTATTAGCGTTACACAATTTTACAAAAAGCCACTTAAATAAGCCATTTTTAAAAATAGTTTATAGCTTATGGATTATGGCTTTTAAGTTATCCATTCAAACACTCTCTATCTGAATAGTGAAACAAGAATGATGTGGTGTTTCAAGTGCGCTGAATAATTTTTCCAAGAGTGAAGGGTGATTTCCCCAATTGACAAAAAAGTCATTCTTTTCTAAGTTCACACAAAATCTCAAAATAAGATATAATATATACTCCCTAAACCTAATTAGTTTTATTGTTTTTTTTGTTATCCTTACTTTCTCCTTGTTCCCTTTGGGGTTGGACTAACAATCTGTCTGGTGGATAGTGGTAAACTCACTAACTCCCCCTGATAGGAAGAGCTTGGGGCCTAACCCACGGAAACATGAACTCAAATGTTTGGGAAGGGTCCAGCCCAATTGTTTGAAATTCAAACTTTGCTCACTGCAGAGGAACAGCATCAGCAAATTTAAAGAGAATTGTCATATAGCTAACATGGCACATATATTGCGGTTTAACTAAAATTATGCCCTCTGAACGAGGAAAACGGCAAAAGAAGATCCAAAATGGCTTTGTTTTATTTTTTTTTGTTGAGTTGAGTAATCAATTACTCATACCTTCATAGATTCTATTTCATCATTCCGTTTTATCGAGGGCCATGATATCAGTTTAGTTGTAATATAACTTCTCTTTCTTTGTTATCTTAATCCAGGAGGGGTTGAAGACAATTTGTGGCTTAAGGCGATAATTTTAAATAAAGCCTTATATATATATATATATATATTTTTTTTAATTATTATAAAAAAATTTGAGTTAAATCCTTAACTGTTAAAATTAACTAGTGAGTTGAATTTGAGCTTTTTCTTATTGTAAAAAAAAAAATGGAGACACTATATAATATTTAACTATAACATATAAGGTTTTAAAAAATCTACGATTTTAAAATTATTTTGTACAATTGATTTTATTGGGTGAAATCAATTTTTTTTAAAAGTTAACTAAGGTAGTTGATTTTCGGCCTTCTTTATGTAGTTCTTTTTTTTAATTGTGTATCTAAACTTGGCTTTTTGTTTCAAAAAAATTATAGAACAACTTAATTATAGCATGTAAAAGTTTTAAAAAAATAGAACCTTTGAAATTTTATATATTTTTACAATTTGTTTGTTAGTTAAACTTGTATTTTCTTCTAGTGAAAGGTGATTTTTGACTTCTTTTTCTTACAAATTTTTTTTTCTTATCTACATTGAGCCTTTATAAACTATAAGAAATTTTTAAAATTTTGAGACCTTCAAAATTGAGGGCCTAAGGTGACTGCCTCACCTGCCTATAGGGTTGAGCCGGCCTGTCTTAATCCATAAGTTAACATTGGAATAAATAGGTGTGGCTTGAGCCTTTACATCATCAATGTTATGCTTGGATATTTGAGTTATTAACGGAAAAGGAAAATAAAATTACTTATGCATTTTTATTTCATTTTATTTTTCAATACTTTCCTTTTTGTCTTTTTTCTTTGCCTCATGTTGTTCAAATTTTGGTTTATAGGTGTGGAAGCGCGCTAGGAATTAATTCCAATTGTACTGATAGACTAGCGTATAATACAAAAATTTTAGGCTGGTGTGACTGCATGGTTCAGATGCTTTATTTCAGGACTTCTTTGAATAAAAATATGAATAAAATAATAAACTTCTAACAAATAGAGATTCACAAATTAGCAAAATCAAACTTATTAACCTGTGAAGATATTTGCTTAAAGCAGGGGATGGAGAGACGACTTTTGATTCTTCTTACAAGTTGATGAATGAAATATTTCGAATAAACAGAGAATCAAAGAACAATCGAACTGAAATTGTATCGTAGTGCGAAGATATTTATACAAAGTATGTGAAGGGGGGCTGAATGAACAGCCGGAATCCTAAGTTGTAGGGCTACTTCTACATTAATAATCAATGGCTAAGTTTCTATTTATAATCTGAAATGTATAACCATTTGCTTGACAGTTACCTTCTTGAATTTGAATCAAGTAGTGAGCACTTCTGACTTTTTTCAAGAAGTTGAATTTTGGTAGGATGCCATCTTCCACTTCCTATAAACAGTTGAGGCTCCTTGTAAATTGTCATGGTTGATTCCTTAACAGTTTGTTTGAAACTTGAGAAAGGGAAGGAAGAGAAAGGAAAAATCACTGTTTGTTTGTTTGTTTTTTTTTTTTTTTTGTCTTGTTTGATTCTATCTAGATGGAAAATGAAGAAAAAAAAAAAAAAAAGAAAGGGAGGGAATATTTTAAATCAATCTTTTCTTTTTCTCTTTCCTTTCCCTTCACTTTCCTTCTATTTTTTTTTTAACAAAATCAAACAGGAAAAAAAAACTTTTTCCCATCATTTCCCTTCCCTTCCCAACTTCTAAATAGACTATAAATTCTTAGATACATGTCTATTCATGTGGTAACCACCCAATATGCCACTTGTCTTCATTCTATTGCTTCATGTTTCAGACTCAATCTTTACAACTGCTAATTTACCTATAAACAGTTTTCGTATATAATAAACCGAATCCTCTTTAAAAAAAAAAAAAAGAGGCTAATATGACTATGAATGTGAACTCTGTTACACTATATCATATAATAGAAACAGACTCGATCTTTACAACTGTTAATTTAGCTATAAACAGTTTTCCTATATAATAAACCGAATCCTCCTTAAAAAAAAAAAAAGAAGAAAAAAAAAGAGACTAATATGACTATGAATGTGAACTCTGTTACACTATATCATATAGTAGAAACAAAAGCAATCACATATAGTGACAGACCTAGGAATTTTTTTTTAGTAGAAGCGAAAAATACTCTTGAATAATTATTTGATTAATAAGATGATAAATTTCAAAATGCTTGTTTATTAATAGCCCTGAGCTGTCTTGAGCATTTAATTCTTCCAATGTTTTTTTTTAAAGTATCTTTTCATAACTATATAAAAAAAATTAATAATTAAAAAACTCAAACAGTGCAAATGTATCACTAATTCAACAAATTCTATACATTTTAATCTATAATAAATGTGTGTCTGTGTAAATGTATTGTGCGCCTGTGCCAATGTATTGTCTATTATACATCTATGTAAATGTATTGTGCACCTGTGTAAATATATCAATGTCATAAACTTTTTTTTTTCATACTATGAAAGGAATAAATGAGGGTTGTGATAATAGTTTTGCTATATTTGTAAAGTAAAACAATTATAAGATTATTAATATTGTGAAAATTGGATGATTATCTTCTTTCTAACTCAAATATTGTCAACGTGGATTTGATTGTACTGAACAAGCTCTGAAAACAAATATGCAAATGCACTGAACAAGCTCTGAAAACAAATACGCAAATGCACTCAAACTGATTGTAAGAAACATCAAATATTTTTCACCATCAACCATACAAAATAATGTCTGATATGTGTATATATATATGTTGATAGGAAAATAAAGTTGAGATTCCAAATCAAACACATTACTATTCGTATCTCTCTCTCTCTCACACACACACACACACGAAAAGAATTGAATTTAGCTACCTTCTCATATTCAGCACCTTGATTCGTCCACATTGTTAGTGAGGGTTCTTTCTACTGTCAGAGCAATTGGTTGATTAGAGACCCCTCTTTTTTTTTTTTTTTTTTTGGCATGTGTACTTCTTCTTCTCCATGTTGATCCTACTTTCTTTAGAAGTTGATTGAATGTAACACTATTATATTGTAAAATAGACTGATTGCATATGTTCTCTGAAATGCATTCCAAGAAAATGAATGTAAACCCCTCTCTCTCACTGTCTCTCTCTCATGCAATGCTAGGCCATACAGCAAACTACATTATTGTGCAACCACTTTTGGCTTTCTTACAAAGGGACTTCTTTCTCTTGGCAACTTTTTAAATGACTTTACTTTTTTGTAATTCTCAACATTCTTCTCCATAAAAACTCCATATCCAGTAAAAACAAAACAAAGCCATCAAAGCTAAGGAAAATATCACAAAAAAGAAGATGCTGCTTAGGAGCTCTTCAACACCAGTTCTTGGATCCCTCCTCTCTTCCTTCTGAGAAAGTCCCAGCAACCACCACAACTCTTAACCCACTGCAATGAGAAATTCTTGGAAAACGATGTAGATCTAATCAAATCAAAAATCACAAACGACCGTATAGTGAGATCTTGAGAAATAAGAAACAGCATTGACTGGATTAGAAAATTAGATGGAAATCAATCGTGATGAGAAGTCCCAAATGCCTAGAACTGTAAAGAGAAAGTTATACATGTACCAATGCTCACCGCTGTTGAGTTGCTGAAACCCTAGAGAGAGAGAGAGAGAGAGAGAGAGAGAGAGAGAGAGAGAGAGTCGCCCTCGAGTGAATTGAGAGAGACGGGAAAAAGGATAATATTTAGGTCAGGTCGGGTATTTGGTTCGGGTAAATTCATGTATAATTGGATGGAGCTAAAATTTTTATTTTTTTTTTAAATTCCGGTGGCAGCGGCTGCTGCCGCTGGGCCCTGAATAGGTCCACCAACATGGCTATGAAACCTGCACAAACTATGGGGATGTGAAGATAGAAACCTCAATGCATCTTCCCTCTCGTTCTATTTCCATGGGACCGGAGCCAAGATCATCACGACAATAATCAACCAAATGATGCTACCTTGCGGTATTGAGCTACCTGTAAAATTTGAAAGAAAAAAAAAAAAAAGCTGTCTCAGCTTATGTGGAAAAGGCAAGGAAAAAGGTCTATTAAACAGCTTTGAAGCAACAAATCTCACCTCGGTTCGTACCATTATCGGGCAGAATGGATGTTGGAGAAGTTGATTTGTTCATTGAAGTAATCCCAAGGCTCGAACAGTCCGCTCTACTCGAACCTTCAATTATATATATATATATATCAATATTCATGTCAGTAGTCATTCTTAAAAACCAAATTGACTGCATTATGTAATGAACTGTATATCCACTCTTCAAGGATGAATATTGCTGTTTTTTTTGTGTAGTGTATAGTTTTCAAATCAATGAACTTTAAATTATTTCGCAGGGCAAAACCAACTCAAGAATTTATAGCAAATTGTAGGTTTGGGCTCTTACATTCCCTGAAGCATGGAAAAGTAGTGATACTTTAACTTCGTTTGGAATTCAAATTTTTAATAAGAAGAGTTAAAAAAAAATAAGAGAAAAGAAAATAAAAATATTATTTTATTTTACTTATTTTTTTCTCATTTTTTTCTTTTCTTTTACTTTTTAACGAAAAATCTAAATTTCAAACGAAGCATTAGTAGATTGTAATAACCCTCTCTGCCTTCGCATGTGTGCATAAATGGTGATGTCTTATTGCATGTCCCTCCTCCACAATCGATCCAGTGGCAACCTAGAAGATCACCAAAAAAAAAAAAAATTCATAAGTTTTCAAAAAAAATTCTCTTGACAGTGTGAAATGAAATAGTCATAAAATTATGGTGATAATTACGGTCAAAGAATGATGTATTGGCTCGGCTTTCTTTATCCTGAGCAGGAAGGGAGGCTTCCGTGCACGAGTAATCAAAGGTACCTGGAAAAACAAATACTATCCATATCAACAGAGCTACAAAATCTTTAATCAGTAGTCAACCAAACAAATGAAAAAATCTAATTGAACATGCAGGCAATATAAAGCCTAAAGTATATCTTCAAGTAGAAGGGCACCAAAGTCAAATGACAATACTTGAGACATTTATTATAGCGGAATAGAGGTATCGTGGGGATTGGTGGCTAAGGATAGAGGATCTCTAAGTTGGGAGACATCACTTTGACCTCAAAGGACCTCAAGTCCTTTGGGATCAAGAAGAACCTCCCCACCTCAATCTAGCTGGTAGAAGGAATATTGAACACATGATTTTAGTGGCCACATATTGTTAAGATATAAGTACATTTATAAAGAAACCTACTACCCCTAAGGATAAGTAAGAACGACGGGAGGAGAAAAAACTCTGCCAAAGTATTGAGAAATACCATTGCCATTATCTCTCTACTCACAATTAGCTTTGTCTTCATCTCCATACGATTCTACTATTTGTGCTTATCCTCTGGTAATCTTATCTCTCCAGACCCAAAGTTTACTTCATCTACATAACATATTTTAAGTTAGCTCCATAATTTAAAAAAGAAAACTTAAGGTCGTAATCTTAGCCTCGGTCTCAAGGATAGAATCCTCCTATTTGTTCTTTTTTTTTAAGAAAGTTGGATGAAGCTCACCCTGACACGAGTCCTTCGACAAAATAAAGCAGTGATTAAGATGTTCTACTAACTACAACAAGAAAACGAATTGATTGCCTCAAGTTTTCCATTATTATATTGTAATGTGTTTGTTGAGCATAGGTGTATTAGCAGCATACGGTTCCGCCTTATTTTATATGCGTAAGTCGAGAGATTTTTTTACCAGTTCTTATATGCATCGGATAAGTGAAGACTCCTTGTCATTCCTTTTAGCCTTCTAGGGAAGTTCTAGTGCAAAATGCATTACTAATAACCTTAGTTTTATGTAAAGAACGAAATACAAGTATGTTTATAATCTGTTTACACGTTGAGTCACACAATTAGGATTGTATTCCGCAACTCGTACACCACCAATCGAGTCCCACGACCAATTTCTTCTCAGCACTTGATTCTCCACCGGTTCTACAATGAATGTCTAACAACTTGATTCACACAAGCCAACGTCACTTGTTCAAGACTTGAACTCCTTTCAAGTCATCTTCGTAATGATGGAACGGATGTAGGGAGGCATCCTTCAAGACTTTAGGCACTCTCTTCGAGAGTGAAGGATACTTAGGCTCTCAACAAAAGCAGCAATAAATTTTTCTTTGAAGCACTTGCTTGCACACAACTCACCACCGTTTTTTGTTGAGAAGATCTATACCTCATTATATAAACACGAGGTTGCTTGGAGGGAGCTCATTCAACTGAAAAGTTTACTAAGAAACTCTAGGACGAATTCCAGTTGAAGTGAGTTGTCTTGGCACACAATTCAAAGTCCAAGAAACTGATTGAGTCTGCTAAGGTAGGCTTGATAGCGGGCAAGGAGTTGCTCTTAGTATTTTTGCAACATTTGAGTTGGCTAAGGCGGGCTTGATAGCAGGAAAGGAATAACTTTCAATATCTCTGCAATTGCTAAGGCCGCTAAGGCGAGCTTAATTGCTGGAAAGGAATAACTCTCATTATCTCTTGCAATCGTACATCGTGCTATGGTGCACTGTGATAGCGGGGTTGCTTTTTCTAATTGTCTCTGTTTTGTAGCTTTCTGCCTCAAAACTTGTGATGTCCAATTACCTAAAAACCTACCCAATGAACTTCCTACATTCTCTCACACACTTTGCATTGATACAAGCTTTCAAGATACTCTATTACAAAGTCAATAAAGGTGGCTAAACTTGTTTCAAACCTAACACATATCTTTAAGTTAGCTCCATTATTTAACAAAGAAAAATTAAGATCTGAATCTTAGCCTCGGCCTCAAGGATAGAATCGTACTATTTGTTCTTTTTTTTTAAGAAAGTCGGATGAAGCTCACCCTGACAGGAGTCATCCGACAAAATAAAGCAGTGATTAAGATGTTCTACTAACTAGAACAAGAAAACGAATTCATTGCCTCAATTTTTCCATTATTAGATTGTAATGTGTTTGTTGAGCATAGGTATATTAGCAGCTTACGGTTCCGCCTTATTTTTTTATGCCTAAGTCGAGAGATTTTTGACCAGTTCTTATATGCATCGAATGAGTGAAGAATCATTGTCATTCCTTTTAGCCTTCTAAGGAAGTTCTAGTGCAAAATGGATTACTAATAGCCTTAGTTTTATCTCAAAACCCCTATTAAATTTTTTATTTAATGGCCAAAACCAGATTGAGTTGAGAACGAAATCCCTATTCTACACTATTGCCCTCTTGAAACCGCAACTGTGAATTTGGATTTTCCATCTCCTTACCTTGCTTTTACAACTCTTAATTACCCTCTATTTTTACCCTCGATTTTTCAAATGACATCTGCATTTGAGCTCTTAGAGAACAAAAGAGAAAAAAAAAAAAAAAAAAAAAAGAAGACTCCATACTCTTATTTACCCTCTATTGTTTCATCCATGAGTTTCACTGTGATTCAAAACTTGAAAGGAGCACGGCTTCAACCATCAATGAAAATCAGATTCGAGTTGATTTCCCCTGTTTCTTCCAGCAATTGATGGATGTAAAAAAAAAAAAAAAAATTTATTATTTTTAACTGAACTTCCTAGTAATTCTCTTCCGAAAATGGCTTCATGTAGCTTCCTTCAGGAACTTCCCCTCAATCCACAGATCAGTTAACAGACCCATTACACAACCAGTTGAAAAATTATTGGGTTTGTTTTTTTCACAAAGCCAAAAATTTGAAATGGCATCTCTTCACGAAAATAGAACATACTCAACCAGTTGAGATCAATGTGGCACTGAGAAATTGCCTATGCAAGTCCCTTTAATTTTCACTGAATAGCACTTTATTTGGAATAATAGAAGGCAAAAACTCACAATTCTCTTTAGTAAAACTTTGCAGGAAGTATAAATTCTATTAACTACCACTGTGAATAAGTTCAGTCAAAGAACTGTTTCAAATTTACTACCGAATAGTTGGTTTAATGGATAAAAATTTGAATTTCTTCACTCAATGTTTGGGTTCGAGTCTCCATAGCTGGGTTAAACCTACTCTTCATGCCTAGAGCATAACGTAGATCTAAGCTTCGGCCCCGATATAGGGGCAATGGAGTTTCCCGCAGATGTCTGTGTGGTATTGATGGACAAAACTTCCTGACAGATGCGTGGAGTAGCCTATATGCATATCTATTTTAATACCAAAAAACAAAAAGAGGAATAGATGGATGTTTTTTTAGTTGAATCTCTGATTTATTAGCAGAAAAGAAGATGAAACAAAAATGAAATGACTTATACATAGTCATTTCTACGAGTGACCAAACAGCAAAATAATTTTTTTGTGACAAAATAACTATTCTTTTTCTTCTTGTACTCCTAAGCTATTCAAAAAAAAAAAAAAAACTTCTTTTATTTCCTTTTCTTTTCAAATCTTTTCTCCTTTCTTTTTCCTTTCCCTCCACAAATCAACGATCAAACATAGCCTAAAGGATAAAATCAGCTAGGACTGAACAGGGGTTCGACAGCTGGGGCAATTTGGATGTTCAGCAAGCCATGGCAGAAGGCATTCTGAGTGGTACTTGTGGGAGCATGAAAGTTCCATGACTGGTTGCTCTGCCTGAAAATCTTCTAAGCACACAGCACAAAGCTGCCCTTTTGATTTACTGCTGTTGATTTGGAAGTGCCACGGTCTCCTTAGTATTCTTGAAACCAAATGATCATGGTTGTCTCCGAGGCTTATTGTATTATTTCCCCTGCCTTCATTTGCTTGAACTCTATTCAACCTATCATGAAGAGAACAAATGAGTAACCAAACAACAAGGCCTTATCTTCTAGCCAGAATTTATCCATAAAGGAACCTGTTAGTGTATATTCTAGGTTTCCTAGTTTAGGTTTGCTTTTCTATTCTTTCTTGCATAGCAATCCTCTTGTGTTATATATATATGTGTGTGTGTGTGTGTGTACTGCTCATTGTTCATTACATAATTCAATACAGAGATTATTTTCTTCTTTCCTCTCTTTTTTTTATTATTCTAACATGGTATCAGAGTTGGATTCTAAAGGGCCACATCTTCGAGGACGTCTCAGCTCACTCTTTTATAGCCTCACATCTCCACACTTTGCGTGAGGTAGGGTGTGAGCAAAATCTCATATTGCCTGGATAGATACAAAGGTCATCACTTCCATATATACTCTTGGATAATCCTTACCTTATAAACTGGTTTTTTGGATTTTGTAGGCTCATGAGTTCTAAACAGAACCAATGAAGCATGCCAAAAAGACATGGAGAGAGAGAGAGAGAGAGAACCTTGAAGGGCGGACATAGCCAAGCTTCTCCTCCAGTCGTTGGCGGGCTTTTAGTGCAGCTTCATCCATGGTGGTGGTTGTCATCCTCATCGATTGTTCGAGCTGTGATCTGTAAGAGGGGTGGTCATGGTAAGGAGTTCCCTCATGATGGTGTTGGCAATGATTCCTCCTCCTATGCAACTCAACTCCAGGCACAATTATAATTCCAGCCATCTTTGCTTGTTTTCTAATGCACCTCCTAGCACTATATATATATATATATTCATATGATATATGGCATATATACCAATAACCATATAATAAAGAAGAGGCTAGGCTATGCCTGCCTTCTATCCCCAGATGATTACATTTTCATTTGGTCAATTCAGTGTGCATTCAGCCCTTGATACAACTGCACCAGCACTTTGAAATAGAATCATCCTATTGGATCATGACATATATAGATCATCATACATATGTAGATATGGGTAGGCCAGTTTGTTGGTTTTGTAAAATGAAGCTTCTGAGGAAGCCATCAACCGGACTTTCTTCTTGGTTGATCACTCTAAGGGCGGCACGGAATCTCTCCTAGAACTTTCCTGGAAAGTTTTTCTATGTCCCAATGGAACACTTGTGTTCTTTTTTATTTGAAATGAAGAATATACCTCCACACACGCACAGGAATCACTTGTATTATATAAATCTTCTTTGTATAAGAACTTGGGAGGGCTCTACCGTTATTTTCGGTTCAAGTGGGAATTAGTTGAGGTGTGCGTAAGCCGATTCAGACATCTTGTGAGAAACCAAAACAAAACAAAAACTTGGTAGGTAGGGTGCGTAACAAGAAATTCAGTTTGGGAGAGGATCATCTGTTGGAAGCCTTGATCAGATCAGATATAGGTACTTTCTAGTACTCCATATATAATTCGACTTTGATTGGCTGAAGCATGCATGACATGCAATACAACTTTTTTTTTCTTTTTTTCTTTTTGCAATTACAGTCATGGATGACGAAGAAAAATGTAGCAACTTGACAAGTAGGAGATGTACTGCAGATTGCTTCATCATCGGATCTTGAAATAGTTGAATGTTTTCAAGTTTGTGAATTGGTTTTTTCCTTGCTGACATAATTAGCTCAAATGCTGATGATCTAATAGAAGCCGTACAAAACACGTTTCGAACACCAAACGGTAAAGTAAACTTTAAAAAGGAAATTACTGTTTGCCTTTTTGTGGATTAGCCCAATTCCACATACACCTCCTCAAACTTTGATTTTGACACAAAATATAACTAAGTTTCAAGGTCAAAGTATAAATATGAACTGAGTTAACATTAAAGGTAAAACATCTAAAATACCCTTTTCTATCAATGTTTGTGTATTGACTGAGAGAGAGAGAGAGAGAGAGAGAGAGAAAAGGTGGTGGATGATGGTGGCCGGGCGAATAGTGATGAGTCAAAAACTTGGAGGGCAAGTGGTGGTTGGGGATTTTGTTAGAGATAAAGTAGCGGGAGGTAATGAATGAGGGAGGTAATGAGTGAGGTATACGTAGAGTATAGATGGTGGTAATGGTTGTTCACTAAATAGAGAGAGAGAGTCTGGTGGGTTAGGGTGAAGAGAAACCGAGAAGGCGGTGGATGGTGGTGATGGGTGTTGGATAGAGCGAGAAGTGAGAGATTGGCGGTGGGTTTTGGTAGAGAGTGAGAAGGTGGTGGATGATGGTGGCTGGGCGGCTGCTATGGGTAGTGGAGATGATGGGTTAAGGTGGTTTGCTAATTAGGAAGGAGAGTATGTGTGAAGAAAAGGAAAAAAAATTGAAACATGTTTAACATTCAGTTAAAATTTGAAATATGAAGCTTGTCCATATAGATGGTGTTATGTCATTGTTACATTTTATTCTTAAACTACAAAGGGTATTAGTGGCAAGATTGAAGTTTGAGGGGGTGTTTGTGGAACTAGGCCTAAGCATAGAGGACAAAGAGTGATTTCCTCAAATGAGAAAGAAGTCAAACCTTTTGTAAAGTAGTATTCTCCGCATATTCGTTTGGGCTAGATTAAGTGATTAACCATCTCTCAAACCAGATAGTTTTATTAAGAGTTAATTACAGTTACCATCCTTACACTCTATACTGTTTTCCACTTTGGTCTCTCCTCTTTCAATTGGAACAGTCAACATCTCATACTTTCAGTTAATTTGCAATGTTCTTCTTTTGTGATAATCCATTTGTGAGGATTGACTGAAAAAAGCCCCCGTGATGCTCACGTGAGCTACTTGCAGGGCATTTGGGGGATTTTGCACCTATTTCCGCCCAACCCATTCACTTGTGGCCCATGTGACGCAAGATAGATGCCCTAAATCCCACCAAACGACTGAGTCAACCTTCAGTCGTGAAGTTTCAGAAATTAGGAGGATTAGGTGGGACAAAGCATTGTTAGGGAAATGAGTGTGAATAAACCATTTTCGGAGCAGAACCAGAGCAACATGGGAGGCACTAATACAATTGGTGGATGGAAATTGACAAATGGTTTGTTCTTCGACTAAGCGTTTTTCTATTTTTTTGGTTTCGTATGGTTATTGGATGGGTTTTCTTGGAATGGGTGCTGTTTAACTTTGATAATATGCTTTGCTTAACAAATCTTGCAATTTTCCATGATTCTATGAATGTGTTGTCAGATGTGAGAACTATGATTACTGGAATGGTTTTGTAACGTATGTTGAGAACTGTGACTTGATTCTATCACACTGTGTTTGTGTTATCTTTTTGCATAGATTTATCCAGAGAATATGCTTTGTTCTCAGAGGTAGGTAAGATACTTTTCAATTTGTTTATTGGAGAAACAAAGTGGTCCCAACCCATTTGTTTATTCACGTTTGTTTGTATATGTTCATTGGCTTCTAGTTGTGACCCTACATCAATACGTTGTTTACTGGTATTGTGGTCCTATGAGTATTATGCTTTGTTTGACTTAGTTATTTATGGCTACCTAAGTTTGGATTTATTATCTTAAAGTGGATACATAAGTATTTTATTATCTTATATAAAGCTGCATAAGTTTGGATTATGTTATTTAAAGTTGCAAGTTTTACTAATTTGCTATTGCAGGGAATACTAAACACTTTTCCATTGAGATCCACCATGGTGAGGAGTTTGTTTATACACCAAGTAAGGTGTATATAGGCGGTAGAATTGATTACCTTGACATATGTGATCTTGACAAATTCTCTCTCATTAATTTTAATAAGCATGTTATAGGACTTGGATATGATGGGTTCATGAATTACCTCTATAGAATTTCTAGGATGGCCTTAGATGATGGTCTGAAGTTGCTTGCATGTGACGTTAATGTGATTGCCATGCTTGGCCAAATTCTTCATGCGAGAGTGATAGAAGTATACTTAGAAAATGCGACAGTGCTGGAATTTTTTCAAAGTCAGGTTGGGTCTTCTGAAATCCCAACTGGTAGTCAACAGAGAGTAGTTAGAGAAGAGCTAAATGGGGATGAAGCACAAGAGTTAAATGGGGATGAAGTAGAGATAGAAGTTCCTATTAATTTGCAAGAAAATGTAGAATTTATTGACGAAGGGAATGAGGATGATATTGATGTAATTATTTACAATGACTTCTACAACACTGACTATGGAATGACAGATGATGATGAGTTGTTTGAATCACATGTAGACAAAGGTGTTGAATGGGCAAGGGTTAGTAATAACAACTAAGATACTTCAAAGTTCATGCCCTCTGAATTAGATGATGCCTTACTTGAGTCTGATGGTGCATCATCAAATGAACTTCATAGCATTTATGATTCATCTGATGATGAAGGAAGAGGTTCAAGGTATCCAGAATTCAATGCTGAGACAGACTTATAGAATGTGGTGTTCCAAGTGGGGATAATGTTTAATTCAGCTGTGGAATTCATGAATGTAGTGAGGGAGTATGCAATAAAAAATGGAAAGAATTTGAGATTTTTCAAGAATGAGAAGACAAGAGTACAGGCAATGTACAGGGAGGGTTGTAAATGATGATATTTGCTTACATGATGCAGAATCAAAGCACAATGCAAGTGAAGACTTATAAGAATGAACATAATTGTGGTATGAAATTTAACAATAGACATGTGAACTCCAGGTGGTTGTCCAAAAAATACATGGACAGCATAAGATCCAACCCCAAATGGACTGTTGAAGCATTTAAAGAGACAGTTCAAAAGGATTATGTGGTGGGGACATGTAAGAGTCAGCTATGTAGACCAAGAGGAAGGCCATAGACATCATACAGGGTACAAATTTGGAGCAATACACCAAATTGTGGAATTATTGTGAGGAGATAAGGAGGACAAACCCTAACACTACTATCCTTATTAAATTAACCCCCCTTGAAGAAGCTAACATGCAGTCTACTTTTGAGAGGATGTACATTTGCCTTAGTGCTTGCAAGGGAGGTTTCTTGGCAAGATGCAGCCCACTTTTAGGTTTAGATGGTTGTCACCTTAAAGGTGCAAACAATAGCCAGTTGTTGACTGCTGTAGGGATTGATGCCAACAACCAATGCTTTTCATTTGCCTATGTAGTGGTTGAAGCTGAAACTAAAGACACATGGATATGGTTTGTTCAGTTGTGACAAGTACTTCCTTATAACAAGCAGCTATTTGTAAGGAAAGAATATCCAAACTTAAAACAGATCCATGAGCAAACTCCGGGAACAAAAACTAGACTTGGTGGTTATATTTTGTGCAACTGAACTAAAGTGTCCTTTTTTGGAGGAGGGATTTGGATTTTGTTTTGTGTAACTGAACAATTAACTTGGTGGATGTGTTTTGTGCAAACAATTAGAGTTGGTGGATATGTCTTGTTAAAGACATGGAACTGGAGTTTGTTTGCAACTATTATGTTTTGTGAAGTGGTATGTGACATTTTAATTTATGGAATGGATATGGATATGGTTGATGAATTAGGTATCAATGGTCCCCATCTAAAGTTGTGCATTTCTTGAATTGGATATGGTTCATATTTGTCATATGCATTATGTAGTTGGGTTTTTTAATTGAATATATGGCATTTGCAGGAGGTAGTTCAATTGGATTATATTACATGACAACATAGGTTTCAAGTAGCCACATTGGATTATATTACATCAAAACACAAGCCGTCCATATGCATTGGTATGATTACATCAAAACACAAACACAGACTTCATTCCCATTGAAAATCCATCGGAACAAAAGTGGGCATTTCCATCTCTTAACCTTACATACCAAAGTGGGCATTTTCCATATCTCTGAAAGTTACATACAAAAGTGGGCATCTCCATCCCCTTCATCCATCCCTCAGACCTTTCACCTCTTAAGTACATAGTATTATTTTGCAGCTTCCTATTTCCATTAAGCAGGTACCATCTCATCACCATAACTATCACGCAAGAAATAACAAAGCATACTAATAGCAGTTTTTCCCTTTGTCTTGTACTATTAACCTTATTCTCTAACTTTGTCAGCTTCCTCAAGAGCCCTGAGATGACTTAACTGGCGGCACATTGGAGGGTCATACCAAATAAAAAACTCACACCATCCTTGTTGCTGCAACATAACAGGCAATTAAATCAAGGGTTAATTTCACTAAATTTAGATACAAGGGGTGTATAAGAGGTGACTTACCCCATACTGGTCACATCCGGCTAACCTTCTGCCTGGGTTGGAAGAGGTCCATGAAGTCCTCAAATGGCTGGGTCTCCCACATTCACATAGCCGACCCTCTATTATTGGAACTCTTACCTTCTTTCGCGGCCTTTATCTCAATTTTCATTCCTTCTCTTCCTCTTCTTCTCCCACTATTCTTTGCTGAAGCTGGCAAAGACTTTAACCTAAACCAAGGTTACATACACTTGTATATATCACCCACATGGGCCACATGTGAGGGTTAGGCTGCCTTTGGGCGGGAATATGGGCAAAATCCCCCAAATGCCCTGCAAGTTGCTCACGTGAGCATCACGTGGGCTTTTTCCGCCTATCCTCACAAACGGATTATCACAGAAGGGGGACATTGCAAATTGACCAAAAGTATGAGGGGTTAACTGTTCCAATTAAAAGATAAAGGATCAAAGTGAAAAATAGTGTAAAGTGCAAGGATGGTAAGTGTAATTAACCCTTTTATTAATTGGGCCTAGTAGTAAACCCTCTATTATCTAGGTAGTTTTTGAATTGGGTCTACAAGGATAATATTTGTTTTTTGGGGCAAATTTATAGAAAATTATCAATTGCTTAAAAAGACATGTTGATGTTTAATTGAGATTGTAACTATTGATTGACGAAATAGAATCTATGTAGAATCAATTGGGCTAGCTAGTTGGCCAGAACTGATGGCTTTCCAAAGAGAGATCAAGGGTTCAACTCTTGCCAAATGCAAGAGTTCTCCCAAGGCCTTTGATTAGTAATTACTTAGTTTTTGTAAGACGAGAGAACTACACAGACCCCGAAATTAGTCGAGTTGCGCATAAGCTGACCCGAACACTTGGTTAACACAAAAAAAAGAATCTATGTAAGCTATCCCAAATAATTATTAAAAAAAGGACATGGTTGAGTAATCAATTGCTCAAACAGACCACAAAAAAAAAAAAAAAAGAAAAGTAAGTTCAATCATCAAGACAACAATAAATTAAAAAAAAAAAAAGAATTGTTGAAACACAATCAAGACCAAGAAAACAAATGCGTTGAGTATATCATAAAAAATTATTGTTTAGCGCACGAGACTCCTGTCACTACGAGGTATGGGGAGAGTCATTTATACTTGGCCTTATCTAGGTTGTGGAAATGTTGTTTTTGCTTAAGTATGTCATAAATATAACTATAATAACAAAGGAAGAAAGAACCTAAGAAAAGATGATAAAGGCAACAACTCTAGTCACTACAAGGTATGGAGAGAATCAGATTTATCCAGCTTTACATATCGCATGCGGAGAGATTATTTTCGCTTATGTATATTATAAAAAATTATTATAACAACAAAAGGAAGAAAGAACCTAAGAAATGCAATGCCACACACAAGGACTATGTATGGTACAAATTTAGTGCATCTAATTGCTACCATGACAAAAGGCAATTTGTTTACGTTAAGACCGCTAGAATCCTCAAACATACAAGCCAACAACAATTGTTCAGATGGAGATTGAAAATGCATTAATTTTTAGGAAACTATGAAGGAAAGTAAAAGGGTCTTGGCCCATTTTGCAGTACACAAGGACTTTTCATTCATGTAAAATGGATTTTATTGGGTATAAAAATCATTATAAATTGATGAAAATCTCAATGCAAAGTATTCATGTCTCAATTTGTTTGTGTATGTTTTGTTTTCAATAATCTTACAAATAAAAAAATAGAAAACAACAAATAGTCCCATTATATATATAAAAATTGTATTCGCTCCTATATTTTGTCTTTCTCTTACATGGCGCTCTAAATGTTTTGATACTTTTAGAATGGCATGTCACAAGGGCAATTTGATTGAAAAACTCGAAACAATAGTCCCATCAAGTGGGATCCTTTGTTTTACAATATTTGTGTTTCGAGTTTTTCTTTCATGCATGAGTATTGAAAAAAATGTGATAATGATATCTATGCAAAATACTATTGCGATTAACTTACCAAAGTTTTAACAAGTTCTTTTATTATTTCAAAAACATTTATTACCATAAACAAATGAGGATTGTCAATTTTGGATTGTATTCTTAATTTTTTGGAATTTTGGATTAATTATTTATTATTTTTCTATTGTGAATTTGAACAAACTAGCCAAGTTTTTGCTATGTAACAATTTTTTTTTTATATATACTTCTTGTTTGAATCAGCTAATGAACTGATTTTTGTGCTAATTTTTTTTTTGATAAAAAAAAGTCAAAAACATAACCTAAAAGCCCACGCCAGTTTAGTATTTCTTTCCTGCAACAAGTTGAGAGAGAAAAATCAAAATTCAATTGCTTTGATCTTTTTGTAGTGGGAAAAAGTATCACCGTTTCTCACCTGCTAATGCCATCAGTGCTGCAAAACAGTGCAAATTTAAATTCCCCCCACTTTTTCTTTCCTTTGTTTTACATGTTTGATAAGTAATTCAATTTCCTTGGGGCAAACACTGCACATGAGAGAATCCAAAACGAAGAAAACAATGTCACCACTCTTAAATTAAAAGAGCAAAATCACGTGCTTTGAAACAAACTGCAAACAGAGGAATACAAATACAAACAAAAAGGTGAAAAGGACTTGTCTTCAACCATGCATTATCCACAATTCCACATGTAAACGATGGAATCAAATTGTATATAATTCTCTATTATATGTTGATAAATTAATTTATGAAATTGATTAAATCACTGATTGAATTGTACTTCATAATATTTAGGTCTGAATAACAGAATGTTTCTCAAGGGATGTGAACTGGTACCCACATGATCTACACGCATTCAACTGGGGGCAAAAGACATAGAGATCTCTTGGCCCACACATAAGATATTGGAATCAGAGCCCAAATCAGATGAATGATCACAACCATCAATTTCACTTTCCCACTTGAATATTGCGCTAACTAGATTTAGATTGCCATTATAAATAGGATTAATTTTCTTAAGCATCAATCACAAGAAATTGAGAGAGAGAGAGAGAGAGAGAGAGAGGGAGAGAGAGAGAGAGAGGAATTGCTATGTTGATTATATCCACCAACTAGCTAATTAGGGATTATTAGAGACTAAAAGAAAGAAAGGAGACTTGTTAAAGACCTAAAGTGTTTCCCTAAATCAGACAATAAGTCAAAGAGGGAGCATATAAACAAAACCATGTGATTGCCAACTAATCTCTTCATTATTAGAAAATATAATAATTATGAAACAATGATTCATATCAAACTTCATTAATTTGTATATAGTTATCATTCTTTTATTAATTTCTTGAAACATGCATGGCATACAAAAAAACTTACTCATCATCTTGGAAATTCAAACTTTTGAAAGATCTGTGTACTAGAATTAATATTGAACCCGAAATCCAACACTCCCCTTTCCAACCAAGCAGTGGTCTAAACTGTGTTTTAGTTTTGGTAATTGCTAACTTGTGCACTAACAGTTACAAATACATGAACGGAGTTGTATAATGTGAATAAACGTGAAAAAAGTGTAAACCCCACACTATGTACAACTTAATATATAACACATGTTTAACATTTGTTCTAAAGTCACAGGTTAACGAGACTTTTTTACTTTTTGCAAAAAAGTAATGCTATACAATTAAACAAAATTTTTATACATAATTCTCCATTACAATGATGTGGCTATTTGTAATATTTTTATTTGAAACAAAAATGACTCATAATTTAAAAAAAAATAACATGATTATATTGTTTTGATAGAATTTTCTATAATAGAATTTTTTTTTTCCTTTACCTAAATTTTGTGATTATGGATTGGGCAATAGCTGATAGGTTGGGCAGAGAGAATACATGCAATGACGCCAATATATTCTAAACAAAACCATGAACTGAACTCCAACAGTTACAAACCTTTTCATATTCCCTCATCACAAACCTTGCCACTTTTTTGTTTTTTTTAACGGTCAAGAATGTTCGGGCTAACTTATACGCATTTCGACCAATTTCTCCCTCTCACCTCTGCCCTGCACAATTGTATACAAGCTGGTGGGACCTAAATTCTTACTAGGATACTATTGGGAAGTAATAGAGATAGAAGAGGGGTGAGATGACTTCCCTTGGGATCATGAATGACCCTCTAGGCTTAAACTTAAAGGACACAAGTAAAAAGAGTCCTACAGTTGGTGCCTGGTGAGTACTAAAGGCCTGTTTGGTACAGTTTTTTATCTAATTTTTTTTTAAACTTACTAGCAAAAAAAAATTTAGATTTTTTTTACATTTTTGCTTTTCTATTTTTGATTTTTTACTTATCTTTAACTAAAGCAAAGTCAAAAAACTCAAAAAAAAAAATTAACTTTTTTACTTGTAAACTGAAAAAAAATTTGGCAAAAAAATTATACCAGCCCTAAGATAACCACATGCAGAGCCCATTAGGGCACCCACCCCTTCTCATAAGGACCCCACAGTTCTTGTGGGGTTCCCAAATAATACTATTAAAAGGCCAAGTATTTTACAGGATTATGCATGTTCCTTGAGACTCAATCTCACATGGTTTCTGATTCCAACCTAATCAACCTCAAAGATGCAATTACTAAAATACCATTGGCCAGCATATCAGAAGTAAGGGTCTATAGAAGGGCAAAATGGGCAAATAAAAATATTGTACCAGAGGTAAGGAATCCGCAGTTCTGCACCATTTTGTTTTGTAGGAGGGTGGCAAGGGGCTTAACTGGGGTGCTTCCTCTCATTTTCTTTTGCTCTTCACAAATGACACTATAGTCTTACGGCACAAAACGAAACAGTCAAAATAATGAGCAATTATGTCCTGTTTCAATAATAAAGACCATATTAGAGTTGAAACTTACTGGTTCACACAATACGTATATATACATACATATATATATAGAGAGAGAGATCTAATGATATCTACATATCAATTGTTGATATCTTTCTTTCTATGTTCATGTGCGAGGCAATGGGCGTTTAGAAGGTGGTGAGAGAGATGGGGAAGACAAGCAAGTGGATTAGAACCTTCTTGAGAGGAAAGAAAGAAAAAGAAAAAGAAAAAGAGAAAGAGAAAGAAAGGAATTATTCAAGCAATCAGCCCACTGATCAGAACCCCGCCACTTCGATTTCGATTCTACCAACAAATCCCAAGGAAAAACGGAGGTGGGGTTTTCGGAGATCATCGTCCACGGCGACTACTCAAAAAGACTCAAATGATATAGAAACCATTGTCACCACGCCGCCGGCAGCTCAGGCGGTGTTCGAATCAGAAAATGAGCAGAAGAAGCACGCAATGGCGGTGGCTGCGGCTGTGGCCGCAGCACAGGCCTCTGCTGCCGTGATCCGGCTAACTTCCGCTGCCACCGGGAGATCAAGTGCAATCGCAGAGGTTGCTGCCATAAAGATCCAATCTGTTTTCCGTGCTTATTTGGTATGTTTGCAAACACAATCTTGGATAAAATATCAAATTTTCATTTCTTGTACATATTTACATATATATGCTGAAAATATTTTCAAAAAAAATATATATATATATATATATATGTATTTCAATGAATTTTTTAGTTAAAACTTTTAGATGTTGGATAAGTACAATCTACACTGTTAGAGTGTAAAAGTATAATCGGATAGTCATACTAAAATGTGGAGATGGTGGTTAGAAATTAGAATATTTGAATTCTAAATGTTGTGATTCGTGAATGCCTTTGAATCTATAAAATGGTGATTTCATAATTCCATTAAAGATTAATAATATAGATGTTCTTATGCATCAATTTCTTTCTCTACAAGCTTTATGTATTATTCTTTATGTTCATCATTGCTAGAATCGATTACTATACAAACAGAATTCTAGATTCTTGGTAGACTTACAAAATCCTTACAAAATCTGAAAGTATTCGATTTTGACTTTATTTATGCAAAATGTAATTAGATTATAGATTATTTTAAATTTCATTGTAACTTGGAGATGATTGGCCATTGACCCAATACACACTAATTTTATTGAATTGGTTGGAACGAATATCATACTAAAAAAATCAATATTATATCATACTTTAAAATAGCAGCTATATTTTTATCGTCTTTTTCTTCTTCAGATATTTGTAACAACAATATATATATATATATATATATAACTGTCCCATTGGTGTTATTTTCAGGCAAGAAAAGCACTTTGTGCCTTGAAAGGGCTAGTGAAGTTGCAGGCATTGGCGAGGGGTCATCTAGTGAGGAAACAGGCCACTGCGACCCTCCGGTGCATGCAGGCATTGGTGACAGTTCAGGCCAGAGCTCGGGCTCAGAGAATCAGACTGGCCGAAGAAGAATCGAAGCCTAATGATCAGATGCAATCGAATCCTAGAAAATCCACACAGGACAATAGATTCTGGCATACATATCATGCAAGTCTCATCTTCCCTTCCTTCAAAATATTTTCAATCTCTATAATTAATCTTCTCTACCATAACTCTCTGCAGTCCTCCTGTTATACAGAAATAAGATGAGAATCAAATGATATTGATTGATTCATGTAAAAATACTATAGCTTGTCACATGAATTACCCAAATGCAGGATTAGCCATAACTTAAAAATAATAAGGATTTCCTTGTGTTTGATGTCAATACTCAGAAAAATTTTCTTTTTTTAAATGCATATATGCGTATATATACATATGATAACCGTATGAAAGTTGGGGATTTGTGGAAAATGGTCAATATGTAAGAATTAAGTGCGGAGGCATAAATACCTGTTTGTTCATAATTGATTGAGAACTTGAAGCACGGTATACTATATGAAACTGTATGACTGTTTTCAATTAAAAAACTATATGTCTTATGAAAAGAGAGATAACATAGCCATAAATATAAGTAACCTAATCACATTGGACCTTTCCATAAAAAGCTCACACTTGACCATTCAACCACATTGTTCCTATTAGGTGCACACAAATTCAACTACCTAGATTACTATAATATAGGGCCATATCGCGTATGTCTCAACTTCTAATTTGGATTTAACCAGTTCTATTAAAACAAAAATACCAATTAATGTAAGCTCAATTTTCAGAAAATTCTAACACAACGTTCATGTAGGAGATGGATAGGGGCGTGGAGGAGAACATTAAGATTGTGGAGATGGATCTTGGAGAATCAAAGGGAAGCACAAAGAGCAGAAATAGCTATTCAAACCACGCGCAAGCAGAGCGAACAGAGCATCGATTTTCCACACATTCTGCACCAATTTGCGCATTTTCGAAACAAGATCATCGAGATGGATCACCATCACCATCAGCAATGACTGACATGAGCCCAAGAGCTTGCAGCGGGCATTTTGAGAACTACTACTCCTTCGGCACAGCACAAAATAGCTCTCATCCCTCTAGTGTTCCTTTAGCCTTTCCAATGCCTGAATATTCAGAATCCCTCTCATATGACTACTCCTGTCCAAATTACATGGCCAATACTGAATCTTCGAGGGCGAAAGTGAGGTCACAAAGTGCACCAAAGGCACGGCCTGATTCGTTTGAGAGGCAGCCGAGCAGGAGGAGGCCATCACTCGAAGAAACAAACGTCCCACGGGCTGTGAGGATGCAGAGATCATCTTCACATATTGGTTCCACAGCTCAGAATTATCAGTATCCATGGTCGATCAAGCTTGACAGATCCACTGTTTCGCTTAAAGATAGCGAGTGTGGATCAAGCAGTACAGTTCTCACAAATACCAATTACTGCAGATCCCTCGTTGGATTCGATGTGAGCAAAAATTAAATAAAATCTGCAACAATTCAGTATATATAGATCACTGAAACCTATATCTACTTGCATTATGGCATTGCTTTTTGCTAATGCAGGTCCATGGAAACAGGTACTGAAAGTCTAGCTAGAAACAATATCAGAGGCTATAGACAATTGATCAGAGCTTGGACTTGTGGACAATGGGCAAAGGCAGTGATTTAGAAGCTGCTACAAATTTTCATCCTGAGTTTTAATTTTAAGGAGCAGCATTGTTTCGGAACTCCTCAAATGTTCCTGAGTTTTTGTTGGTGTTTTATTTGGTTGCTGAAATTTGAACGTGTTCCTGATGCCAGACCGTAAGGCAACTGCATTGTAAGCTCTACAAATTGTTCATTGAAGTTTAATTGAGTATGAAATTTTAATCCTAAGAACAAAGACGTTACCAGATCCATGATAAAATATAGTCAGGACTTGGGCTATGGATTTCTGAGTGACTGGACTTTTCTCATCTATAGAAGTTCCCAAGTATGTTTGACAACTGAGAAAATTTGTTGCACTCACTCGTTGCAAGCAGACTAAAAAAACCCCCTCTGCTCATGGTTTCTTGTATCACCCTTGTCCGGTCCCTGTTAGTCAGTACATATATATATATATATATATATATGCATATGATTAACTAGGGAAGGAAACAAAGCGAGTTCGGTACAAGTTTGGCTAAATTTTATCCGGCTCCTAATAGAAAATTTCATCCTACACTCCGTTACAAACCTGTGACAGGTTGAACCTCTTCATCCCATCGCCATTCTACTTAAGTTAATTGAGGTTCGAATTGAAACAAATTCAATCGTTATAAAATTTTAAAACAAAAATTAATCTCTAAAAGAATAAAAATGATGCAAATCATACTAACTCTAATACAATATTATACTAAAAGAGTCTAAAATCTAAGATTAAAAAGTTAACATTAGAATCATAATATTTACTTATATGCTAAAGATATTTTATGTAGTTAAATATAATATAATTATTTAGGTACCTCATAATATAATTGGAGCGGGTTCGGGGTGAGGTGACCTAAACCCTACGAGTTTTGTTTTTTATGCTCTGCTCTTAACCCGTTTATTCATATTCCAAAATTTTTTATTTGGGACGGGGTGAAGCGAGGTTCGAGTTTTTCGACTCCAATTGCCATTGAATATAACACAGTTTCGGTGATTTTCATTATTGATATTTGGATCTGTTCGAGTGGCTATGAGAATGCCCAGAACCTGGACCCATGAACCCATAGGATAATAGTTAAGTAACTGTCCACGCTTCCCCATTACATCCTATATTCATATATATGGAATACAGATTATTGTGCGATGTACTCTCTGTATATCTATCCGATCATCTCTCCCATATAACATAGTGTTTTGAGTGTTCTTGAGGTGTGACAAGTATGGGTGTAGTTGGCTTCTTTAGGGGTTTGATTATATTCCACTACGTGTGGATTCCGTATTGATCCCAAGTGCATGTGGGACATCTCGGGTTAAAAATCTCAAATCCTTCTTCGGGTTTAACACCCTTAAGGTATATCCGAGTCTACTTCCGCATTTGTAGATATTCTACATCCATAAAATAGGAGACGAGACCACAACTAAACGCGGACAATTTTCTGCAACATTTTCACAGGCCTTTTACAAACTTATTCTACAGAAAACAAGAAGCACCACCAACCTGCCTGTAATATTGAAGATGAGAGATGCAAAGAACATGAGCAGAATGTTATGAAACCTCTAAAGTCAATTGGAAACTTATATCCGTTGATGATATGGCTCATAGGACTCTCAGTGCTTACCAAAAAACCTAAGTCATGACTCTGGATTTAGAAGTTTGAAGTGAATTTGGTTATGCAATTTGAACTTTTTTATTTTATTTTTTATGACCAGGTGTTTGGCCAGTTGGCCTGTGTAATCCCTCTAAGTCCTGTTCCACACAAATTGGGCAATCACTGGGTCAAAAATCTTGAGAGTCAACTCCTTTCAAGCTCTCAGGTTCATAATCTCTTAGGTACTGTCAACTCCTTTTCAGGTAACTTTGCATGCTAAATATGCCTTACTTCTTGTCAATAGATGTACACAAAAAAAATAAGATTTGAGCTGTGGTGTTAGCATTTGAACTTTGCATATAACGTACCCTGGAACAAAGTAAGCAATCATTCAACATTCCCAGTATTTACTTATAAAGCTATAAATGAGCCGAACGCAGTAGTAAGTTTTTCAAAATTAGTTGAAAATTTTAAAGGATTTTAAAATTTGTTCAAGTTTAGCTTATTTATCTCTCAAGTCGATATTAAATAAATTTTAATCGAGTCGATCACAAGAGCCAAGCTTGAGTGGCCTGCTTTTTTTAGAGAATCTTAAATACATATAAGCTTATTGAGCTGAGTTCAAATTGATACTTAGAAAATTAACGAACTACAAAATGTGCTCAAACATGATTTTTTTACATAACAAATAGATCTAAAACGAGGTTTTAATGAGCCGAATACAAATCAAGTTCAAGTAATTTATTTCATTTTGCAACTCTATTCAGCATATACAATATGTGTGTGTGTGTGTGTGTGTTCAGTGGGTTAGTGTGAAGCATATAACACGAATCTCATTCTTTGTCACTCCAATCTTTCATGGTACAAATCAATAGCATTCATCATGAAGTGGGTCAATCTTTTTGGCTACTACAAAGTGGCAAAAGTTGAAGAAGAATGCATAAATTGTAGGGTAGTGAAGCTCACCTATGGTTTGGCAGATGAGGCCACAGCATGGGTCAAACCCTATATCATGATCCTCATGGTTGCCCATAATTTTGAATGTCAACTTAGATCTTAGGATACAAAAGCTTTCATTTGATTGTTTGACATTTCCTTTGTCCTCCATTTTTTTGAATGGCCAGTTATTTATTTTGTTTGTTTTAGCAGGAAAATGTGTTCACTAGTTGACTTGTTGAAATTTACAATACCAAGCCCACTCCCAACTGAGATGGTTTCTAAGGCATTAAAAAAACAACTTAGGGCACAAAACTTCCACCATTACAGGTAGTGACAGAACCAAAAATTTTATTAGGAGTCAAGGTAAAAAATTTTAATATTTTGAGAGTTCACACTAAAAATTTTTAAATTTTAGAAGACTAATACACTATTTCTTATTATAAAAATTATAAAATAAATATAAGATCTAAACATAATTTTAAAAACTCAGAGGAGTTTGTAATCTATTTCATCTCATAAATATCCAGAAACTATAGAACTTAAAAATAATTTCTAAAACTTGGGGGCTAAGTTCCCCTTGGTTCTGCCATTGACTGTGAGTTTAGGTAGAGATAGATACATGTATGTCGCGTCTCTACCCATATAAAAAGGGTGTTTTCATGTTTAGAATTCGCGACTGCCAAGGCGAAATAAAGCGATCTTACTACTACGCTAAGATTAATGATTTTTTTTTCTTGACTGAAGACTTTAGAGTAATATTATACAAATAAAAAATTTATACAAAAATTTTATACAAAATGATATGTTTTAATAAGAATTTTTTATTTTAAAACAAACATTTACCATAATGACTTTTAATTACAAAACTACCATTGTCACTGCCACTATCACATCACTTTGTATGTGAATTTTATATACATTTTTTGTAAGAATAACATTTTGCATTGAAAAGAGTAATGATATATAAACAAAAAATTTATATAAAAATTCTATACAAAATAATATATCTTAATGAGAGTCTTTTATTCTAAAACAAATACCTATCATAATAACTTTTAATTATAAAATTATCACTGCTGTTACTATTATCGTCTGACTTTGTTTTTAAATTTTATATAAATTTTTTATAAAAATAATAATTTTTATTAAAAAAAATAATACTATACAAATAAAAAATTAATACCATAGTTCCATACAATTAAAAAATTAATACCATAGTTCCATACAATGATTGTTCAAAGCTTTTCCGTATTACGAGCTATTCACAGGTCTGCGCAAGCAGAGATTCCCATCTCCCGGTACAAATCCAATAAAAAGGAATCAAAGGCAATTAAGATGACAACTCCTTTCAAATCCCACTATATATCTCCTCGATTATTTGAAAATGTTCAGTAGATGTTACTTTGAATATCCAACTCCTTCGTTCTTGTCCATGCCTTTGTTCACTTGATGTTTTTCATATTAATGATTGTTCTGCTTGAATTAAATACACAAAAGAAGTTCCAATCAAGAAGTCCAACAGTCTCTGCAGATGTCCATAGAAGCTCTTCCAAGTGCAAAAAAAAAGTGTGTTTTTAATTAGGTATTATATGTAAATAGTAGAAGTATTTACTAACTAGGATATTTAGTTGGTCAAGGCAGAGATGAACACCTTCATTTATCATAATTGAAGATTAAGGTCATGCTTTTTTGGGGGATAGAAGATGTTATTCACAAGGCTCATCTAATCTCATGTTTGGTATAAAAAAAAAAAAATGAAGGAGGATTACATCTCTAAGGGGAGATGTGTAATCCCCAAAATGAAGAATAAGTTATCCCACATGTGAGGTGGGATGCTATATCCAAAGGTGAGGGATAAAGCATAAAAAGTCTATTTTGTACACCCCACATTATTATGTATATACTATATTATATTATGTTAAAGTTATATAATTATTATATTAATATCTATTTTATAATTATAAAATATTATATTAAAATTGCTCATATCATTCTTTATCCTATCTTAATCAAACCTAATATGAGTAATACTCTATTACATCATAGTATTATTTATCACTCATTATCATTTTCTTAATCCCACAGTATTATTTACCTTTCATTTTCTTATTCCATAAACAAACAAACGGAGCAGAACAAATCCAAATGCAAGATTGTTTGGTGTGCGTATGCAATGACCATTACAGTAAAGGCCCTAACCTCCAAACTTGAGCAAGTCTTTCGGTTATGCTAAGCTTTGAATCAGTGGTCAGAGAATAGAAATGTGACTCACATTTCCGCAACACAAGTCTTATATATGTATGTATGTGTATATATATATATATATATATCTTGAAAATATTCTTACAAAAGATGGTGGTAGGATGGGTAAGTCACCCACAAGAGGTCTGACTTCAAAACGCAAATTGTCAACTTCAAAATCCATTACTTGCGAAGACCATGTGACTCAAAGCTTTCAGGGTGTGGGTCATGGACATGAGATCGAGATGATTGTTCTCCGCTCTCTCTCTCTCTCTGCATACTAATGGACATGAGAACTGGGGCCACAAACACCTCCTCTCTCTCTCTCTCTCTATACTAGTGGGTTTCCCCTTAGTACAGATTATACTATTTATTCTCTCTACCGCAATGTATTTGCAACCTCAAACCATTTTGACTTTCCATATTACTCCGTGGACATTCTACTACCTCAAGCTTTCATCTGTGAGACACACAATAGGGATCACTCTACATATTTGAGCAGTTTGCTTTAAAATATAGCTGAAGGGTTTGAAAAATCACATAGGGTCTCATGGTGATGCTTGAAACAGTGCCCCCCACATATTTGAGTGGGGAGTATGTTTCACATGTATGGTCTCCCACCTCTGCAATTATTATGTTTGTAATTTAATATTCTAAAGACTACACCATTAAACTCACAATTATTGGCTTCAGTGGGTGCACCAAACTACCACCCTGCAACATGAATATCAATTGGCAGCCATATATGTGATGATAATGCCTATTTTGCAAGGGTATTGCATTGTCTAGTTATATAAAGCGTTGAAATTATATACTTAACTTATGTCATTAGCATTTGTCATCTTGTAATTAATAATTTGTTGGTGCTTTACATGGAAATAAAATGAAAATGCTATTTTTTCAAAAAATTTGTATAGAAAAATTTCATCAAAACGACGTGACAGTATTATTTTTATAATTAAGAGATATCATAATAAGTTTTTTTTAATTTTTAAAGTCAATAATTCTCATTGAAGCAGATCGTGCTAGTGATAAATTCTTCTATGATTTTTTTAGTGATACAACATTATGCGAATGAAATATATTTTATCATAAAAATTGTGTCCATATGATATTGTGTCTCTCGTCTTCCATTATACTGGCCCTAGATGTCATAAGCTTGTTTACATGGTTCTTGCTTGGGCATGTAAGTTATTATTGCCAATGTAGCATCTTCAGATCATAAGCAGATAAATTAAATTTGCTTAAATCACACATCAGGAATCACCAAAATAAGCTTTTATTGGGTGGACATCATATCTATCAATTATTCAGAGAAAATATTCGAGTTCAACACTTGCAAAAAGAATTAAATAAATAAGGTGTAACAAGAAGATCAATTGATATAATGTTAGACTCAGTTGGGTCCCGAGAAATTTGATAACTAGAAAATGAAAAGGAAGACAGCTTTGGAAGAAAACCCAGGACTGCAACTGATTTGACTGTTGTTCAACATGCGAATCTTCAGACAGAAACCATACTCATTTCACTTATTAGTTATTGGTTAACTGAATGTATATAAATTTAATGGAGATTAATTCTTCATACATGATTTAGGGTTATGATCTCTTTTTTTTCTATTTTTTTCTCTTCTTTTATATAATGTGGGAGAGCCTATCGGAGGCAGGATCTTAAAACCCACCTCTAAAAAGTAAACTCTCATGGAGAATGGCAAACACCCACAATACATCAGTCTGGGTAAAGGCACGATCGTCAAGTGGGCAGTTTCACTCAGAGTGACGAACACCAGTGTAAAAAGCATCATGCAATACAAAAGACTCTAACTCGGGTAGCGCCGACGTTGCAGGATACACTATTACTTCACCCTACTTCTCACCCTATCATTGATCAGTACTTAGTGGTTGAAAACCAAGACATAGCTGGTTTCTTCGTGGAATACTCTTTATAATTAAATATAAGGAATGA
This sequence comes from Euryodendron excelsum, assembly GCA_033060915.1. Classification (NCBI taxonomy): domain Eukaryota; kingdom Viridiplantae; phylum Streptophyta; class Magnoliopsida; order Ericales; family Pentaphylacaceae; genus Euryodendron; species Euryodendron excelsum. The sequence goes on from CM065399.1 coordinate 27,188,267, forward strand.
AAAATTATATATTGGACAGACCATTGATCAATGCTTACAATGAAAACCCTATATTAACACATAACTGGCTACAGTGTCATTGAGGATATTTGCTTGAGGTTAGGAGAAGTAGGTACAGAAGGATGAAAAATGGCCATTGTCATTCACTTTTACTATGAAAAGGAAGAAGATTGAAATCCTCTCGTTACTTTTGTAGGAAGTCAAGTCATTGTCAAATCATAAATACCTTGAATTCCTTCCTGCCATCATCAATGCCCAGATGAAACACATCAAACAACAAATTTATGATGTTTGTAAAATCTATGTAGATTTTTTTCCGCGTAAAGATATAATTTTCTCCTTTCTGCAAAGCGGGTATATGTTAATTATGCATTGTCTAGTTCTATGAAGTGTGGAATTGATATTTTTTCACAATTTTTGATGTTTTGTATAATAAGACAATGCACACTTAATATGCTCCGTATGTTAAATTTTTTTTTTATTTATTTAAGCATACATTTTTTGTTTGTATAAAGTGTGAGCCCACATTTGTTTTTCATAACCTTTAACATTTTGTATAATCAAACAATGCATGTTTAACATGTACGTGTTAACAAGACCCTTCTTTTATTTATTTAATAGAAAATGTGTTTAATATTTATGGTGATCTCGTTGGAAACATTAAATGCAATAAACTTTAGTTCATATCTAGAAAATATTCAATATCTCCAATTTTTGTTCCATCCAAAAGAAAGAAAACCTATTTGATAAGAGTAGGACCAGCTCATATGTAAAGCCACCAAAGCAGCCGCTTTACGCCTCCAATTTTTGAAAGCTTCTAATTTTTTAAAACCCTATGTACTATAGTTAAAGCCTAGTATAGCTTTAACATAATTTTTGAACAAAAAAAGCTCCAATCTAGATGAAAAAAGAATCCACAAGACAAAAGGTGAAAGGCCTCAGTCTAAATGTGGGGAACAAAAAAAGGCTCACAATAAGCCCTAATATAAAGGAGAAAAAAAATCCACAAGAGAAAAAGAATAAGGCCTCAGTCTAAATGATAAAAAGGCTCACAAGAAAAGAAAAAAAAGCATCATTCTAAATGAAAAAAAAATACCCATAAGAAAATGGCAAAAAAAGGCTTCAATCCAAATAGACAAAAAAAATAAGAAAAAAAAAGAAAAAAAAGCCCAAATCAATTATACTAGTTATCTTGCAAAAATAAAACAATTTTAGAAAATATCAATACAACACTATTATAGATACAAGAAATGTCAAAGGTCTAACTTATACAACTCTCTCTAATGTATAGTTATTCAAAAGTCAAACCTTATCTCTCTCTCTCTCTCTCTCTCTCTCTCTCTCTCTCTCACACACACACACACACACACACATTCTTATACAAAGTTTCAGGCTGAAAAACAAATTGATAAAGCATACCAATAGTATATATTGCTTATAGAACATTATTGACAATACCTGTAACAGTAGCTTATGCAGAAAGAAGTTTTTCAAAATTAAAATTGATAAAATCATATCTAAGATTAACTATATCACAAGAAAGACTAAGTAAATTAGCTATACTATGATTGAAAAAGAATTTGTTAGCTAAACTGGAACATAAAGATTTAATTAATAATTTTGCATCTCAAAAAGTAAGAAAAATAAATTTTAAACAATAGTTTTACAATAATATTAAAAATGTAAAAAGTCTCAATTTTTTTTTTTTAATAAAAGCCTCATTTATAATTGTCACTTTAGACCTGAAATTAGCTTGAGCTTGGGCCTCGATGATGTTTGGCCATATATGTTGCACTGGTTATGAGGTATCATAGCAAGTTTCAGATGCAATCTGGACCAAGATGCTCGTTTGATCATGGTATAAAATTAAGAGTATCCTATAATTAACTATGTTTTCTTAAGTCTATCGTTATAACATACAAATGTCGAAACGAGCATTTGTAATACTCGCATTAGTCGCGCGGTGAATTCCATCTTGTTGTATACAAATCAGAGATATTTCTCTAGATTAGCATAATCATCTTACGCGTGTTTGGCAAAAGTTGTACACTTTTTTTCCACTCCAGGAGTACTTGTAAGACTAAGATTTGGACACACATACGCATTAACTAGATTTGTTATGCCATCAAGCCTACCACCACCTAAAAAGTTTTTTTTCCCCAAACTTGTTATTAAATTATTTTTTTCTTACCTTTACCAAAGTTTTTGGAGGGTCTTTGTTTTACCAAAACTGTCTTAAGAAAGTATTTATTTGTTAACAGAGGTGTGTGAAAACCTCTTCTATTGCTTTGGTCATCAGCTGCAGATTGTGAGCTTTGCATAGATTTGCTGATGTATATGTTGGACTTTGTTCTTGGGGTCTAGGTTATAATTGCATATTAATTGTCTACTTCTAGTAAATGAAGTTATGATAATCACAAAGTGATCGGCTGTTTCTCATATTAAATATGAGATCTCAAGTTCGATCACTTATTACATCCTATTGTAACTGATCATTATTTATGTAATATATGAAGTTTATATAATTCATATGAACGGTCACTTTGTATGAACCCGAGGAAGCAGTCAGTCAAAGAGCTAAATATCTTGTAAAAATAAAAATGAAGTTCTAATTTTTCAAGACAAATGCTACATCGTTTTTCCCTTTGTTTTTTTTTTTTTTTTAGGGGGGTTTGATGGATTTCTCTTTATTGTAGCATTAAAATTTCAAGAATTAAGGTCTAACTTGGACATTCTCTAGAGACCAATCATTCCATGAAATATCAATAGTGGTAGGTCTTGCTTGGTAACGACCAAAAGAGCCCTCTTTAGCACTTCCTCCCACTTGTCATCGAGGAATTGGGACCATATGATCTTAATAATGTAGATTTAAATATATCAATAAATTCTAAAACTGCTAAGCCCTAATTTCTAGAAGTATCTTCCCCAAATCCCCCAAACTTCATTAGGTCCTTCCTAGTCATGTTTCCACCACGTGTCCTGCTCAGTGCCCTCCACACAGTGAGATTAACCACGTGTAGTGCATGTGGCCGGTGGACAACAATGCTGAAGACATACGTGGGTATCATACATTTGCCTCTTGTTGGTTGAGTTTTCCTATTTTCAGCAAATTTGTAGGCATATACTGTGGCATATGAAAACTTTAATGATTTGATTCAACAAAACATTTTGGAATTTAATAGAAATATTCAGGCCGTGAAATTATTTTATATAAGAATACATGGTAAAATCATTCAATAATATTAGTTTTTGGACTATGGTCCCATTTGGTTGATCTTTTTTTTACTTGACTTTTTTTTGCTTATAAGCACAAAAGTCAAAATTTTAAATTTTTTTTACTTTTTTTCCTTTTTTTTGCTTTTCTTCTTATCTTGTTAAAAGTAAAAAACTAAAAAAAAAATTGTACCAAACGGCCCTATATAATACTTACAACTACACACATAAAATAATTGTTTCACATATTCACAAAAAAGTAACAATATACATACGAACAAAATTTTTATACGAAACGATATGGTAGTTTGTGATTCATTAATTTCAAACAAAAACATCTACAATTTTAATTCATAAATTTAAAAATGACACTAATCAAGTTATTCTAGTAGAATTTTGTATATAAAAAATTTCATAAAATTAAAATTTTTCTTCGCTAAATATTAATGACCAACCATAACAGAAAAATGTAGTGACAATAAATGATCGTATCAAGCATTAATGCAACAAAGCCTTGGGCGAAGGCTAGTCTACCTTGGCTGACCATAGTGTGGGTTCCGTTGACTAGTGCCACATGTCAGTACAACTGTGGGTCCCACACCGCGGCCCAGCACCCAACTTAACTTAGTGATTAAGGTTTAGGACTAAGATGTATGCTATTTTAGGGTTTCAAGTTTAAAATTTTTTAAGTATTATTAATTTTTTGGACTATTTCATGATTTTTGGCTATGTATTTATTCAACTTGTGTGGAATTGCACAAATTTCAAGATTAATAGAGGTGCGTGTAAATCAATCCAGACATTTAATTAACAAAAAAAATAAAGAGTTTAATTTTAATGCATTGTCAGTATAGATATTTTTTATACAAGTATGTATTAAAATATGACATATGTCCATGAATATTGCATGTTTATATTGTACTTAAATTTTAAAGGATACGCATTGTCTTTTTTATACATGCTTATGTAAAAAAATCTTTACACTAACAATCTATTAAAATTAAACTAAAAAAGAAAAACAAAATAAATCCTCCTCCCCATTATATAAACAGCCCCTCCCTCTGATCTCATTGCTCAGCTCTCACTGCAATCTCTCTCTCTCTAACATAACCATCTTATTCACTAGCAAGCAAATCCTAGGTCACCACACCTTGCCAAAAGCCACCTCCTTTCCACTCAGCCCTCTCTCTCTCACACACAATACATGCACACGGACAAACAAGAAGTGTTGTTAGCCAACCCCATTCCAACAATATATTATCACCAGTTACAAAATTTAGAGCAAAACCCAACTTGAGTCAGCCTTCCAAATGGGCAACTCCGACTTGGAATGCCCGCACCGTGTAGCCGTACCTCCATCAAAACCGTTCTTCACCTCACTAAAATCATCTCTCAAAGAGACTTTCTTCCCGGACGATCCTTTCCGGCAATTCAAGAACCAGCCACCCGCCCGGAAACTAGTACTAGGGTTGCAGTACTTCGTGCCCATCCTTGAATGGGCTCCTCGCTACACTTTCGAGTTCTTTAAGGCCGACGTGGTGGCCGGAATCACCATTGCCAGTCTTGCAGTTCCTCAGGGGATTAGCTATGCCAATTTAGCTAACTTACCACCAATTCTCGGACTTTGTAAGCATCAAAAAATCTGTGTCTGATTAGCATTTTGAAAGTACTTTTATAAGTTACGCCAATCTAGCTAACTTACCACCAATTATCGAGCTTTGTGAGTGCAAAAAACCTCTCCCTGATTAGCATTTTGAAAGTACTTTTTTTGATATTATATCAAAAAAATCTTTGCTTTCAAAAGCAAGAAAAGTACTTTGAGAAATATTACCACTTCATTTAAGCTTTATGTGTTCGGAAATGCAGATTCGAGCTTTGTGCCGCCATTGATATATGCCATGTTAGGAAGTTCAAGAGATTTGGCAGTTGGAACAGTGGCTGTTGCATCACTTCTGATGTCTTCCATGTTAGGGAAGGAGATTAACCCTAACGAGAACCCTAAGCTTTATGTTCAGTTAGCTCTCACTGCAACTTTCTTTGCCGGAGTCTTTCAAGCTGCTCTGGGCTTCTTAAGGTCAGTTTTTTGGAAACTTGATCCACAAATAGAGGAAAAAGGAGATTAAACATAACTTTTTTGGTAGGGTTTATCTTAAAAAGGAGATTAAACACAGCCTTTTCCATTAGGGTTTTTGTCCTACTATTCTTGAAATTGGACTAAACCAAGTGTGATGAGATACCCATGCGTGTCTACGCGTGTTTGTGGATTTTGTCTTACTGGTTCACTAGAGATTACACTTGGTTAAAGGCTCATTAAAGCATCAAAGATACGTGTTTAAATAGTTTTTATGACAGAATGCAATAGATGTGGAGGAAAAAGCACTAATGACAATGAAGTGTTAAATTTATTTTCATGTTTGGATGTCCAATTTGTGAAGAGAACGAAAAATGAAAAGTAAACAAAGTGAAAAAGGCTAAATTCTATGCTTTGTTCTGTTGGTTTAGAATAATGAGGAAAAAAAAGGAATGGGTAGTTGTCAAAAACATCAAATTTTTGTTTGGTTACGAGAAAAATGAACATGTATACTTATATTTTTCCTTTTCTTGACTGCGAATTCAAGATCTCAAACATAACATTAATCCTGATTGGTTATGATTGCTTTCTTTGTGATGTTGTTCTTGATTTCAGGCTTGGATTTATTGTGGACTTTCTGTCTCATGCAACAATAGTGGGATTCATGGGTGGAGCCGCCACGGTTGTGTGTTTGCAGCAGCTGAAAGGAATTCTTGGGTTGGTTCATTTCACTCATGGCACCGATCTTGTATCGGTCATGGGATCGATCCTTAGCCAAACACACAAGGTTCCCATTTTTATATCTTCAATTCTCTCTCTCTCTCTCTCACTCTCTCTCTCTCTCTCTCATTTTAATGGATGGGAATGGTTGTTGCAGTGGAGATGGGAAAGTGGAGTATTGGGCTGTTGTTTCCTCTTCTTTCTGATTCTCACCAGATACTTTGTGAGTTAATTCAAGCCCTTTTCATGCATCTACTTGAATTTGATAAGCACATAGCAACTATTGAAAAGAGGTTTCGGAGTAAATGAAAAGAAAAATATACCAAACTTTCAAATCATTTACCCAAGTTTGTTGCAGTCAATAGCAAGGACACAATCACCAACAACAATAAATAGTCACTTGACAAAATATCAACAATAATTATATATAAATACTTGAAAAATAAATTTTTTTGATGAATTACTTCTCACCTTCAATAATAGAAATAAATAAATACATTTCTTCATTCACATCATTTTTTTCAAGTTGGATTCTTTGATAATCAATGAACTAATAATAAAACTGCCAACTGAAAACATATAGGATTGTAAAGATGGAAGTGTTTTTTCTTTTTATAATTTGTTGTTTAGGTAGTAAATAAATAATTAATTGATGATTGTGATGGTTGTTTGACGAGCAGAGCAAGAGAAGGGCAGCTTTCTTTTGGATAAATGCAATGGCGCCTCTAACGTCTGTTATTTTGGGAAGCGTTCTTGTCTACCTCACCCACGCTGAAAAACATGGAGTTCAAGTGGTAAGCTCTCTCTCTCTCTCTCTCTCTCTCTCTCTCTCCACGCCATATTATATATATGCATGCTACGTTGTACATGTATAGATTAAAAACTTGATCCAATAATCTAGTGCATGATGTACCCATTGAAGGCCATCCTCTTCTGTCAACCAAACAGTTCCAAAGTAAAGTTTATCCATTGCACAAGAGCAGTTCCTCAACTATATATGGTCGGTAATGCTCAGTGGGCCAATTTCATTACGTATAACATTTTGCTGTAGTCCGGTCGGCACCTTTTGGCAATGCTATCTAATGCTTTGTAAGAAAATATAAAAGTATTATTAGTTGAACGTCATTGTAGAGATCATAGATTTAAAAATTAAATACTATTTGCTAATTATAGCCAGAGATTTGTTCAACATAACGGTTGGCATATTTTTAAAAATATGTTTGTGGAATCAAACAGATAAAAGTTCTTCCGATCAAATTCAGCTTCAATTTTAAGATTAATTAACGCATCGAGGCAAACTCTTTAATATGATAAGCCTTAATTTTTAAAATAAAATAAGATTAGAAGAAAAAAATTTGTGGACAGTATGCTATACACTCTTTAGCAGCATCAAAACTCGTTCATATTCTTATTTATTATAGAAATATACATACGGCCCAAAATTTTTCTTCTCTCACCAATCTTGAAAACTAGACCATATCAAGAGGCTAGCAAGTGGGGTTAATGATATTACAACGTTTTCAAAAAAAAAATGGAAGGAAAAAGAAAAGAAAAGAATAAAATTTCTCTAAAAGTCAATAGGAGAAAATTACCCAAAAAATAAATAGAGAAAATAAGTGAATAATCCAAGAGCTAGCCAAGAGGATATACCTAGACGCTTTGTAGATTGAAGAAAAATGATATTTACATATGAGTATATATACATTTTTTGATGTGGGTGTGATGTATATATTGATGGTTGTTGTTTGTTTGCTTTCTCATCTATAATCTAAGATTGGGCACCTGAAGAAAGGGTTGAATCCACCATCTTTGTCTGAATTGGCTTTTGGATCACAGTATCTGACGACAGCCATTAAAACTGGAGTCATCACCGGAGTCATCGCTCTAGCTGTAAGTCCCTCATCTCTTTGATCTTATAATCAAGACCTAGAATTACAACAAATAGAACTTTATAACAATGTTAGGTCAAATTAAAAACGTCAACATGGTGATGTAATGCAGCAGTTACATTGAAAGGATACGACATATGCTAGACGTGTTACTGAACAAGAAAAATCATGATGTGAGATTATTACTTTGTTTGTAAGCTAAGTTGGCTAACTAAGGTATTAATTACTTTGTTTGTTGGGATGGACTGTCCTACCATTGCCTAGTGATTGATATTTTACCATTGTTTAATTCCCATCATGAAGAGGATTAGTGTGTTAGTTGAGATTAAGACCTGAAGTGAACTGATCTGAGTTTTAAGTAGTCGTCCCTATCAAATTATGACATACAGTGTTTATTACATTAGCAATTTGAATTTATTATAAAATGAAAATAATTTTAAGAAAAAATGCTACATAACAAAATTTGATTGGAAATGACTATATAAAACCTCAATACTATTTAACTGTTGGACTTCATTTTTAATCAACCTGAGTAGTGTGGCCGAATCAAATGGTAAAAACAAGTAAAAAAAAAAATATTAAGGGGGCCGAAATTAAGGACAGGTTCATGTTGTGGTTGTGCAGGAAGGAATAGCAGTGGGGAGAAGTTTTTCCATGTTTAAGAATTACCATATTGATGGGAACAAAGAGATGATTGCTTTTGGGATGATGAATATTGCAGGCTCATGCACTTCTTGCTACTTGACCACAGGTATCCTTAAACAAAACATTGGGCTGCAACTCAGGCTGATAAGGCCAGACCACCCTTCCAAGAAACCTGACCCTGATTGGATTTCCTGTTTGGTTATGGTTCTGTTTTGGTTTTTTTAAAAATAAAATAATATATATGATAATTTTTAATTTTTCATGTCTTTGAAAACAAATAAAAAATGAAATGATTGAAAACACAATTTTTTATATATCATTTTTATTTTCATATGAAAACGGTTTCGGAAACTAAAAAAATACACTCTGTTCGGTTCAGGTTTCGGTTTCGTTTTTCGTGTTCTCAAAACTAAAAAAATCTGAGAACTGCTTATTTTTTTTATTCTAGAAAATAAAATAATGAGGTAATCAAAAACATCATCGTTTTCATATCCTCTTTATTTTTATATGAAAACGGTTTCGAAAACTCAAAACACACTTTTTTAATGGTTCCCAAAACTGGTGTATTTTCTGCAAAAATTTTCAAAAATAAGTTCCGGAACCGACTTACCAAATGCGGTTTTTACAGAAACAATTTTCGAAACTAATCTGCCAAATGTGGGTCTCATGAATTTTAGAAAATAAAAACAGAAAACAGAAAACAGAAACCGAAACCGTAATCAAATTTTTGTTGATTCTTAAAATTGGGGTGTTATTTGAAATTTTTTTAAAAATAAATTCCGAAAACAGTTTGCCAAATATTAAAACAGTTTTCAAAATTAAAACTGTTTGGCAAATTTCAGAAAACGAAAACAAAATACAGTAACCAAAACTGTAATTGTTTCCTATCTACTAATTTCTTTTGTGACTATTGATTCCAATTCAGGACCATTTTCGCGGACAGCAGTGAACTTCAACGCAGGATGCAAGACAGCGGTGTCTAACATTGTGATGGCGACTGCAGTGATGATAACACTGTTATTCCTCACGCCACTGTTCCATTACACTCCCCTGGTGGTGCTTTCCTCCATTATAACTGCAGCCATGCTCGGCCTTATAGACTACGAAGCTGCCATCCACCTCTGGAAGGTCGACAAATTCGACTTTGTCGTGTGCATTAGCTCCTACTTCGGTGTGGTCTTTGGCAGCGTTGAGATTGGCTTAGTTATCGCGGTATGTCTATCCAAATTAATTGCAATATATTTACTTCTTCAAGTTTGATATAATTCAGTGCACAAAAGAATAGAAAGACCTGAGAACCAAACTAATTCAGTCAAGGTCAGTTTGGTTCAGATCTATAAGAAGTTTGATTTAGTTTTCGGTCTTAAAATGGCCAGACCGATAGATTCAATTCTTGGTTGACAATTTGGAAATCTAAATCGAGACCGAGAGTCAGACCTGAACCAAAACCGATGTATGTCATAAAAATTTATATACTTATTGTGGATGTCTTTAGTCATTACTAATTGTCCTTAAATATTGTTCATGGGTTTTGCACATTATTTTTTTTTTTTTTTTACTTTTTGAGAATTTGAGAGACAAAATTAAATCTTTTTTTTTTTAATTTTAAGTGAATAAATTAAAATTTACACAAAATAGGAGACCAGACTTGAATGTACTCAAAACAACCAAACCAACTCAAATTAGTTTGATTCAATTCCATAAAATGCTTTGTTCCATTTTGAATCAAAATATATTTGATTCTAGATTTGACACAGACCCGACCCAATGGTTAGGTTCATTGATATTAAATAGTTGCTCAAGTTCATCGATTTTGATTCTTGAATTTACATGATCTTTAAATAGTTGCTCAAATTCATTGATGTTAAATATTTTGCTGAATTCAGATCGTGATATCTTTGTTTCGGGTGCTGCTGTTCGTAGCAAGGCCTAGGACTTATGTTCTTGGCAACATTCCCAACTCCATTACCTACAGAAGCATTGATCAATACCCAATTGCTAATAGTATTCCTGGAATTCTTATCCTTCAGATCGATGCTCCCATTTACTTTGCCAATGCAAGCTACTTAAGAGAAAGGTACCTTCAAAACCTAGCTAGCTTTAACAAGAAACTGTCACACTAAAGCATGACAATTATGGATCTCATCTTGGCTGTGATCTTGTTCTTAGGATCTCAAGATGGATCGATGAGGAGGAAGAAAAGCTAAAATCTTCGGCAGAGATTGGGTTACAATATGTCATATTAGATATGAGTGGTAAGCGATCGGCCACAAACATAACTTCTCCAGTCCAATGCATAAGATTGTAACACATTATCAAAACTAGAAATTAATAGTTTACAAGCTGTCACATCAGTATGAATTTCAGGGCGATATTTGGTGACATGGGTCTTTCTAGTAATTGATCATCTATTTTCATTGAACTCGAGATCTCCAGTTCCAGTTAAAATTAGAGAGGAGCCAAATTCTGCAATATGTATATATATACTAACACAAAACAAATTATATCACAGCTGTAGGTAGCATTGATACAAGTGGAATTAGCATGCTTGAAGAAGTCAAGAAAAACATGGATAGAAGGGAGCTCAAGGTACAAACTTTTCACTTTTTGCTATCGATTTTAGAAAAAGCCTAGCATCATCAGCTGACGACCGAGCCTCAATAGCGGCTCATGAGCATCAGTAGCAGCTCATGCTAGACTCTTTCTTGATTATATTGATTTCCTTATTATCAAATAGTTTTACAAACTTATGTTTCATTCATCTTTAAATTTAGCTTGTATTGGCAAACCCTGGAAGTGAGGTGATGAAGAAGCTGGACAAGTCCAAGTTGATTGAATCAATCGGTCAGGAATGGATCTATCTGACAGTGGCAGAGGCTGTACGAGCATGCAACTTCATGCTTCACTCAGGCAAGCCAAACTCCAAGATAGTTGAATCCGAGGCACCCGATGAAAATGTATGATCAAAGATTAATGCAAGCACCTATCAGAGGGTTGAAAACTGTTGGCTCCCACCATAAGGATGGGGAACCAGACGATCTACCACTTACGATGGAGAACTTTACTAATTAACTGAAATTCAAAGCTTATGTATCTATTTTGGACAGTCTTCGAAAGTTGAAATGCAATCCTTTTCGAAATTTTGGGATGACATGGTATTTTGAGGTACATCAGTGGTTTTCCTTCTCATCCATCTTAAGAACCCATCGGAAAATAGGAGGGAAATGGAAAAAGAAAATGTTAGGGATTTCATTTCTAGTTTAAGAAAAATAAAATATGAGGGGAGAGCAGAAAATTTTCATAAATTCAAAAAAAACCCAATTTCCTTTAATTCGTACCAAAAAGTAGCAAGTTTTCTAGTGGAATCATAATGTTCGCAATCACCATCCATGCCTTCTGCAACACTTGGATGCATGGCAAGAATCTCAACTACAAAAAAAATAAATAAATAATATTCCTAGTATCAAATCAGGTGGTGGAGAACGGCAATCGGAAACACATTACCTTCTACAATACATGGAAACCATAACACAAGTTTAATTACACAGTTGGAATCTCCACAAAATGCAGTCACTTAAAAACAATCTTGCCAAGTCCCTCCAAACAAGTTCATCGAAAGACTTGGAAGTACTCTCTCGAACACATCATGCATAGCCATGCAAGAAATTGCACACTGGCTCAGTGCTAAACTTCGGCACCATGCACTCTCTCTCTTTCCAAATAACAGGCATCCCATTTTAGCTTGCCAGTGATGGTCCTTTGATGGATTCCAAACCAAGATTGAGAAAAAAAGGCAACTGGAATTGGACTAGGATTGCTTGAATATACGAGGAAGCAGTTCATGTGCGCTTATGTCCAAAACAACTGGATCCCTAGGAAACAGAGTATAATATCAAAGTGATGTAATTGCGACTATCATATCGATAACATATACTATCCAACTGCTTGCATGATATGAGACACATAAGAGCATGCATAGCCTGCCTATTTTTCAGGATTTTCAAATAGTAGAAACAAGTATCCATCTTTTCCTTCTTTTTTTTTTTGTGCCGAAGAATGAGTTTTAATATTCTGGAGCCAAACACAACATTTGGATAAATTTCTACCACCAGGCCCTAGCAGACATTCCCCATTTTCTCCTAAAGCCAAAACTCACAACTTGAGAAATAGTAATGGAGCACCCCGATAACGAAACTAACAGAATTCACTACCATGAGAAAATAGCCAGTCAAGACTGCCAGCACAAATATTGTCAGTACTGGACAACGTTAAAATATCATTGACTACATACAGTGATCAACTGAACAATTAATAATTGACCCCTCACCATAGTTTCTAATGTGAAATATGCACGTTGCCCTCGCACAAAAACCCTTACAATTGAGATATTCCAACATTTTGTACTGCCTTTTTGTTATTAATTACCTTTTGTACTAATCTTAACCTTCTATTAAGCTAGAATCCAGATCTTATCTCATGGCATGATGATCTTAATGTGTGTGTGCACATGCATGCCAGTGAATGCATGCGCGCACACACAAACATAAGTGTGTGTGTGTGTGTGTGTGTGTGTGTAAGAGAGACAGAGGGAGAGATACCTGCACAATATTTGCCCCTTCTCAGTGGAACTGGGAATAAACCACAATTTTCGAGAGAGAAGTGATTCAAATTGAACAAAGAATCCATCATATTGTCCATGTTTCCATTTCCTCGATCCCTGACCTTTCCAGACCTGCAGAACAAAATGGCATATAATTCAGAGTTGAAAATCTTCTTGAACTAGCTCACAATTAGTTTGCATTACCTTTATATTGAACTTCTTTTAATAGTATTACATATCTAGATTACTCAGATTTAGAAACAGGTATATCATGTACTGCTGGAGAGAGAAACTCCAATGGTTAATGAAGAGGGAACAATTCAGGAAACAGCAGTAACAGCATGACATGAGAGCGCAGCAATTGAAAATGAGAATCCTAACGTATTTCGTTGTAATGAGAACTCTCATTTCTGGACAACAACTGACGTACAACTAAGGAGACCTTAATTACTATTCTTCCATTCACACTGCAAGCCTTACACCATGTCAATCTCATCAAGTGACTCTGTGTTTTCATTTAGAACAATCATTAACCACAATTATAAAAGGTTCCAACTAAGTTCATTGCACCAACAAGTTCAATTTGCACGTGTATCACTCCAAACAAACATCCATTCAACAGCTAGTAAATGAAGGGAGCAAAATTTATGCAGGTACAACAGTAAAAGCTGACATACGTCAACACTTATTTATGGGCCCAGTGTCCACTTGCAGAACCATCAATACAGAGAATTCTCTAACATATTTTTTAGAGGAACCTGAATTAGTCTTCTCATAATATACAAAGTCAGCAAAGCGTAAAACCAAACAACTTGGAATGCTACATGAGTCCTTCTTTACTTTTTTTTTTTTTTTTAATGATAAGTCTGTCTTTTTCTGCTGTCCAACCCTATATAAGTCCATATTTTCCAAAATCACAGGCCAAACTCTTTACCATTTCACACGTGTTATTCAGCATTCTTGTTTTTGTTGATACTCCACCTAGAGTAAATCACTTCTTTAGTTGTTATATTGGTCTTCATTGCATAAGCCTACTCTATTCTAGACGGCTTTCCCTAGTCTTGTCTTATAGGTGCTGCAATTTACTTCTCATGAGGGTACTAATTTCTTAACTATTCTTCCATGTGATATACCATTCATTCATATCTACTATCGACAATAATGCAGAGAGGTTATAAGTTACCTGTGGGTAAGATATCATACTTTTGGGTGCCACTAAGCAAGCCGCATGAGACACAGAGTCCTCAACATACTGCCTGAGAAATTGACTACAACTGCTGTGAGTATCAGGTGATTCAAATGCCTGGCATGATGAAAGAAATAAATTTAGCATTAAATTTGTCACCATATAATCTGAGAGATGGACCAGAACATCAAGGAAGCCAGAGGCGTAAAGTTGCCAATATTTTGCTGGATTCAGAATCATAAATCAAGAAGAAAAAGAACTCTGAAAGCCATATAGACAACAGAAATGAGCATTTGCAAATCATTGATCAGAATACTTGAAGACTGAAATCAGTGAAACGGGAAGTTTGCCCTCATTGCAGAAACAGAGGGAGGGGAGGAAGGTAAGGAGAGAACTAACTACCTTATCAATATTGACAACTGAGGCATATTTATCAGTCTCAGTCTTTTCCTTATCCAGAAGAAAATAAACTCTAGCATCCACTTTAGAAGTCTCATGCCACAATTTTACAGCTGTCTCCATTGTGTCAACAAGGAACGAGAAAATTTCTTTCCAACATTCTTCAGCTCCATACTTCTCAGACTGCAAAGAAAGCAGAGATCAATTAAGTCTGTATATGGGAATTCTTGGATAGAATCCTGCTCCAGATGGTTCTTTAAGGCTCCTACAATTAAGCTGCAACATTAAATAAGAAAACTCTTTCCTGCATTATAAAGTTCAAAGACTTTACTTCTTAATAATAAAAGCAGGAAAGACGGTAAAACTAAACCTCCACAAGTGAGCTGAGCAATCAAAAAGAATTAAATGGAAGAAAATCTTCTAGATGCATATATATACATATATATATAAATTCACATAAGAATTTATGCAGTTAAAAATAGGAAATCTTTACTCAAAACTACTCACCAGTTCAGATTTCAATACATCCAAGTGCTTTGCCATATCAATGTTGGATCTCATATTCTCCACTTCTTGAGCTCGTTTTTTATCTTTTGCCAGCTGTGAAAGTTTCTTGATTTTTTTTGATACCTCTGAACTTTGTGGATTGTGCTGCAAAGCTATTTGAAAGGCAGCCAAGGCCTGCATTACGTAGGCAATAGAGACATCAGCACTAGAATGTGTTCTCAGGAAGAATGCTATGAAACATAAGTAAAGAACTAGTATGCTTACATCATCATATCGTTCTAATGCCTCTAATACACATCCTTTCCTGAAATAACCCTGTAGGTGCAATCAGTGGCATCTCTTACTTAAAGAGGAAAATGAAGCAGAATGTAATAAACAAGTCATGTACCTTGTCCCAGGCAGGGTTCAAAGTGATTGTTGTCTCAGCATCTGCAAGTGCTTTGTTGAGCTTAACCAGATGAAGAAATGCTGCAGCACGGTTGCTGGCAATAACAGAATAGACGTATGAAGAAGACATATTAGATATAAATTATATATGTATAAGAGTTAGACACATCAAGATAAAAACACACGTCCAAAACACAACGGAAAACCCGAACACAGAGACAATAATAAGACATAATTGATTCAATGGCCAATTGCAATGAGCAGAATGCATCCCCTAAGTGATCTTATTCCTTGTTACTGCTCACCTGTAATCTGCCACTGAAAATTTGTGAGTAGATAGAACTCACAAATGAAAAGTGACAACCAAGCAAAACATATTTTTTTTTAAAGTTGGAAGTACAAAATGCAGGAAACAAAAATCATAAAAGAAGAGGTAGCATTAAGAGCCATTGCAGTTCCATCTTACTATGCAGGCAATAAATACGTGCATAAAAATCATCAGATGTACACTTCAACATTCACAAACACAATCCATGCTTCTCATGTTGCACAATAAGTAACTTGGTATTTGCATCAAACTGAAAAGGGGAAATAAAAGACTTCTCCGTCCTCTTGCAATTGTTTATTATTTAGGTTAACAAGAGAGCTTCTCCAAGTTACCCCATGAATCCACAGTGGTAAAAAAATTCTTAAAAATCTATGACCCTACATATTTCCAAGGTAAATCATTCACCATAAGTAGCAATCTAAGAAGTACAGACACTTCTAAGAAGGTGCCGCGTCCTACAAATACCTCAAAGATCAAGTCCAAGGACATCTCCCTTGTGCGCTCAACAAGACGCACTTGGAGCCACTCGATCGAGGGCAACTCTGCTCAAGAGCGTCACCTCTCCTGCTCATGGTACATGATTGGACTCTGGCTTGGTACAGAGATCCTCGGCCCGATCATGTCCCTCCTATGCCTTAGTATCTCATCTCCAAAGTTCAGTGTTTTCTGTCTCTTCCTTCTATTGATGCCCAATCGGGAGGAAGAATCCCTCATTCCAGTGGAGAGGCATTTGGCATTCAAAGGCACCTACCAAAGTGGTTTTTTTTTTTTTTTTTTGCTTGGACAGCGACCCACAGCCATTTTGGCAATAGACAACCCAAAGAGGTGAGCCAAGGTTCAGATGGACTGGTGTTACTTATGCAAGGGAAATAGGAAAAGAGTGAATCATCTCCTTTTGCACTAGCCCATTACTACGGAGGACTAGGCTCTCTGTGTTTGAGGTGGGGTGGGTCATGCCTAGGTCAATAAGAGAGTTATGGCTTCTTGGCATAGGGTTGCTCAAAGGGCCAATATAGGAGGGCTTGCGAGGTTGCCCCGGTATACCTGATGTGGTGCTTGTGAAGAGAAAGGAATAGCAAAGCTTTTGAAGAGGGTGAAACTAATGTTTATGGCTTGAAAGGAATGCTGCAAGTCTCCTTTTTTTCCTTTTTCTTTTTCTTTTTCCTTTTTTTTTTTGGGGGGGGGGGGGGGGGGGGGGGGGGGGGGGGGGGGGGGGGGGGGGGGGGGGGGGGGGGCTTAGGGATAATTTTCCTTTCCCTTTAGATTTTGTTGTTGAGTTTTTTTGGAGAGTTGTATTTCCCTAATGACAAAATAGGGGTTTTTTCATTTTTGAGATCATATGGACACTACGTGTGTACAGGGTTGTGTCCCCTTTTTGGCTCCTTTTTATATACTTTTAGAGCTTGTTTGGAACTTAGGGAAGGGAAAGAGAAAATGAAGGAAAACTATTTTTCCTTCCTTGTTTGGTTTTGTAAAGAAAATGAGAGGAAAATGGAGGGAAAGAAGAGAGAGAAAGAGAGAGATTGATTATTTTTTCCCCCTCCCTTTTCCCTCCTCTTTCCCTTCCCTTTTTCTCCTAGGTAAAATAAAACAAGAGAAGGACAAAATTTTAAAAATTTCCCTTCCTTTTGCTTTGCTCCCCCAAGTTCCAAACAGGCTGTTACCAATTAAAAAAAAAAAAGTTATCCTGAAGGCTATCTCCAAGGTTACCTCTAGCTGCCTCCAAAAGGCACCTTGTTGCTCTCATGTCAACATATGTCATGAAGAGGGCCTAGAAATCCCCTCGGGGATAGTGCCACAGTCATGGGGAGCCCAAGTGACTCCCCATGACGCTTCATGGGACTTCTGGGTATGTACGGCTTGAAAAGTAAAGTTAAGAGTTCCTCAAAACACTCCTCCCATTCCCCCTCAGGGGATTTGGACCTTGACTGGTCTTAGAGAGATCTCCAAAAGAATACTTCATATGAAGACAAAGACATGAGGCACTCTCCATACCCCTCCATAACTGACAGTGCCCAACGAGGTTGAACCACCTGTCCCCTTGTCTCCACCCGAGTACATGATAGTGTGCACTCAAATGAGCTGGCCTCCTAGGCCCAATCCTCCTACACATAGGAGATCTTCACCTCCACACATGCATGAGCAATGTAACAATAACCACTTTTCATACACGTTCATATTTAGCACTAAAGTTTACAATGTTTGTTCCCATAGCTAGGAACTTCCCAAGTACTTTAAACACCAACCAACATCAAAATTTCCCCATTCATTTGATGGAAAATCCAATACAATGCTCCTTCCAATTCACTTTCCCCAACCAACCCTCTTATGAGATAACTGAAATTTCTGCTTTCATTTTCTTCTTGCTATTCCTTTGTCTTTTACTCAAGGTACCTGTATCCCATGTCCTTCCAAGGTTCAAAGTTTATGATTCTTCTGCCCCTTTCCGAGGTTTTCTCAGCAACCAAACAGTGGTAAAGACAACTCTTTCCAAAAACTAAGGCAAACCAATTCGAGTGACTCCACATATTGAGTTAACCCACACCGAATCATTATACCACCAATAGAACAAATAGCAAGACGAAATCAAATTTTGGATCAAGATTTGAAGTTCAACTATAGAATTGGAGCTTAGTAGGAATATACAAACGAAAATACACAAACCTACAACATATACAGAACTACTTATACCCAGATATATAAACATATTTTATATATATGTACTTGTGTATGCATATATACATATATGTAAATACCTGTACAGGGTAGAGTTAGAAGGGTCTTGCTTAATGGCCTGGGTGTAGAGAGCAGCGGCTTTGAGATAATTTCCTGCTTTGAAGAATTCATTGCCCTGATCTTTCAAGGACGACTCTGGTTTTGCTTCTGATTCCGCCATCTTCGTCCAAAAAATTCCAAGATGATGTACTCTTTTTTTCTTTTTAATCTGTTTTGGTATATGGGGTTTTGGCTATTAGGGTTTCACGGAGGCCCTGTGTTGGTCTTCTGCTGCCAAGAAGCATCCACCTCATGGTTTGAATTCGGCGGGTTGACGGGTGGGTTTTTGTCCTGGCTCCGATCCAATTTTGTTCTTCAACTTTTTCTGTTTTTTCGGAAAGTACAAGTATTCTTCAATTCTTTCCTTCCTCCGTTTTTTTCCCTCCCTTACACATTTGGGAACTTTATTTGTTTTTGGTACATGAGACGCCGAAGCCTAGGCTGGCCATGGGCTGCAAGTTGGGTAGGCTTGTCTATAAATTATAAAGTTTAAAAAAAAATTTAGGTTAGATCAATTTAATGAATAAATTTATAATTATTTTTTAAGTTCAGTTTGACCTAAAATATATATAAAATAATATATTTTTATATTAAATTTCATGTCATTCAATATTATTTATAAAAAAAATTATATATAAAACAAATTTTATATTAAATGAATAGACTTGGCTAGACTTGTAATTATAATTTTTTTAATTAAATAGACTTGAGATTTAATTTTGAGTCTAATGAAAAGTTTTATTTGTGTAGGCCTGAGCTCGGCGAGCCAATATTCTCTCCTACCGGAGCCTGGGAGAGAGAACCGGGCTAGAACTTCATATAATGAAAATGGAGACTAAACATGACCACCGAGCCGCACCTTGGCCCAATTATGAGAACTACATGCCATATCGTTAACAAACTGGCTGGTAAACTCCAATCTAGGTGGAATCAGTGCAATATATTATATTTGTCACTAATATGATATATACTGGCGTTGATGCATTCCCGTCAAGGGCGGAGGAAAAGGGTAGGCTCCCCTGTTCTATACCTAGCCGAATTTCTATTTTTAATGCCTAAAATTTTTTAATATTTCATTTTAGTCTACTTCAATAATGTTCAGCCTATCTCTTTCTATTGCTTATCTTAATACCTTTTATTTTAACTCAACTATTTAACGCAATTCACTTTAATTTTAATTCTTAAACTCAATAAAATTAAATTAACTAATTAACTATTAAAAAAGTGTCAAGAGCTACTGTTTTCTATTGTTAGCATTGTCACTTATTGTCTAACTGTAGGTCCAACGAGAGTCAAGTCCAAAACAGAAGATGACTAGTTCAGAAAGGTCGGCCTAATCTTGCCAACCTAGCAAGCAGAGCATGTGCCGACCTTTTGCCAAAGCCCAAGGGGACTAGCCCAAGAATTATAGTCCAAACACTATAAGGAATAATGGGTCCAACAAACATAGTCCCGTTCCTAAATAGACTAGGACACTGAAGGATAAGTCCAATACATTGTAAAATCGACCCAAGCGTGAATGACTCCTAGAATGAGGTAGATTACAATTTTCAAAAGGAGTATGGCATTCTAAAAACTATAAATACCTCATAAACTAGAGAGGTAAGATATGTTCACTTGAGTTGTAGTAAAAAATTCTTTATTCAGTTTATTGTGATTAAGCTTGCTAATTTAATCATCAGAATGTCATCGACCCAAAGAGGATCAACGCATTCTCACTGTTTTCTTCTCTTGCAGATTGTTCGTGTTCATCAATTTGATTCGCGTATCGAATCAGGCCTTTCTAAAAATTCAGCCTATACTAACCATTAAAAAAAATTATTATTTTCTTGAAGAGAAAAACCATATTACTCCATTAAATTAGGTTTGACCTCACACCTTTGCATATAAATGTTCTATAAATTTTTTGTTTTGTAATTTAGTAAATGTTAACATAGCCCAAGGCAAATTAAAATTCTGACTCCACCCTTGATTTCAACATATCGCTTTAGATTTATCATTATATATATAGTTATCTATTTATATTTGTAGGTGAGATTTTTAAGAAGGTCTGGTTGAACTCTCAAACTAAATCGACAAGCCCGAACAATCTATAAAAAAATAAGACAATAAAAATGACTCGACCCTCTTTGGATCAAAGACACTGATGATTAAGTTAGTAAGCTTAATCACAATAAATAAAATAAAATATAGAGAATTAGAACTCAAGTGAACGTACCTTACACTTTTCATGTATTGGAGTATTTATAGGTTTTGAAATGCCATTTTTTCTTTGAGACTTAAAGTCACTTTCTTTCTAGAAATCTTCATTAATTAAGTCAGTTTAACATATTAGACTTATCTTTTATTTGTTTTAATTTACTTAGGAATAGAATTTATATTATAGACTTTATTAGTCCTAATACCTTTTGGATTAAGATCCATGGGCTAGCTCCTTTGGATTCTTGCCTCTAATCGACATGGGTCTAGTTCGACAGATTGGCATCCATGAACCAGCATTATTAGGCTGGTATTCTTCTGGTCTTGAGTTTGGCTCTTATTAGGCCCACAACATTTACCTATATATAGAAGTTAATGTATAATACTTAACTTACCTATATCAACACAGACAAAAAAAAAAAAAACAAAAAAAACAAAAAAGACTTACCTATATCAAGTATGGTTCAACATCATAGCATTTTGGCATACATGAACATATTATCCAAGTGTATATCTAAAAAAAATGCTTAAAAAGCATGTTCATTGTCTAATACATATTTCACACAATTTTCTAACGTAAATCTATCATGAAAACATAAAAAAATAAAAAATAAAATCATTTTCACTTAAAAGGCACAAACAAAAAATTCATAAAAAATGATGCGTCTCAATAAAAACATTTTACTTCAAAATAGAACACTCACTATAATGAGTTTTAGTTACAAACTTGCTATTATCGTATTATTCTGATAGGTGCAATAAGAATTTATACATAAAGGAGTTGACTCTCTCATATACCAGAATTGATGGGATTATAGCCCCCAAGCATATCCGCTGTTCCCTTGGAGACAGACTAAACTTAGAGATCATCACCTCATCAAGTTCATTTTTAAAAAAGGGCTAGAGGATGGTTGCTTCATACCAAAGCCGCAATTGGGGCTCTACGTCCTTATGATGGGGCACAGTTGACAGTTGAAAGATCATCAACAGACTTATATTCAAAGTTCTTTTGATATTCTAACACAAATACCTTCTTCTTCTTCTTCTTCTTCTTCTTCTTCTTCTTTACCCCTAAAAATGGTGATTGGTCTCATTGTAAACCTTCTTAATACCTTTATCAATTGCCATGCATAACCCTACTGTGCAATCATAAGTAATTATTTAAACCAGCTTAGCACTGATATTGTAATAATGTATACTCGAGTAACTACCTCTGTGCATTTCTAGTAGGGATGTTTATGAGTCGGGTTAGATAATGACCCATCAACCGAACTACCAAGTTCGGATTCAAAAATAATGGAATCGATTTCGATTTGATTGGTGTTCGGTGATCCGGTTCAGAGATAGATAATTTGCTGTAGAAGTAGCGGGTCAGGCCAAGCAGGGCCCGGCCGGGTATCTTAAGGTAGTGACTCACCAACCGGATCGGGTATCTTAAGGTAGTGACTCACCAACCGAATCGTTGAAGTTAGGTTCACAAACCTTAAAACCGATTTCGATTCGAATTGTGTTTAGGTTCGAGTTGAGTGGGTCAAATTGACAAGTTGGCTTCTTTTTGAACACCCTTAATTTCTAGAATAAGAGCAATCCCACATATCCTTAGAATGATTCCCTAAGATATGTTTCTGGCAACAAAACTGTATAGTCTTGTACGATTTGATCTCATAACAACCCAAACCATGACCCCGAAACTACTAGTTTGTTTGTGAAACTTGCAATAATATAAAAGAGCTTGTAACTCAGTAGAGAAATTTTGTATTATTAATTTAAAAGTAGATTCAACTACCTCTTATTTGGTTTAGATTCGCCTTTCTCGTCAAGGAAAACCCCAATCCAAACCAAAACGCGCTTATAACAAGGTACATATCGAGAAAATTAACTTAAATGTCATGTAAGGTTGATTCTTTACGTGTCGACTCCGATTAGTTAGGGTTGTATTCGGATTCGGTTTGGGTCAGTCAGATTGACGGGTCGGCTGTCTTTTTTATTTTTTTTGAAGAGAGGTCAGCGGTCTTTTTGAACACCGCTAATTTCTAGAGTAAGAGCAATCCCACATATCCTTAGAATGATTCCCTAAGATGTGCTTCTTGCAACAAAACTGTATAGTCTTGTACGATTTGATCTCATAACAACCCAAACCATGACCCCGAAACTACTAGTTTGTTTGTGAAACTTGCAATAATATAATAAAGCCTGTAACTCAGTAGAGAAATTTTGTATTATTAATTTAGAAGTAGATACAACTACCTCTTATTCGGTTTAGATTCGCTTTTCTCGTCAAGGAAAACCCCAATCCAAACCAAAACGCGCTTATAACAAGTACATATCGAGAAAATTAACTTAAATGTCATGTAAGGTTGATTCTTTACGTGTGAGCTAAAATTATATAACGAGCCTAATATTTGTGTTCGGACTAAGTCATGATGCTAGCCTGTGGATCAATTTAAAGGCTAAAAAAACTACCAAAAAAAAACCTAAAAACTAACGAAGCTAGAGAGAGAGAGAGAGAGTAGGTTAATGTCAATCATAAAGGGAAATACAATTTCATCTTCAACCTTAGTAAAACGGAAAAAAAAAAAAAATGCTAGGCAAATAATAATAATAATGAAGATGACTACTTATCACTAACCCTATATGCCTTTTAAAAGCAAATAAAAACAAAGGACAATAATCCCTTAAAGATTAATCGTACTACCCATTGATTAACACAAAATATATGTCAATGACATTGAGGAGACGAAATCGTTAATTGACTTAGCGTGTTTCTTCCTTCCAACTACTCTCCATGTACCACGACAACTAATTAGACAATATAAACCAAAAGCCGGCAAGAAGACCACGCTAATTACTTATGGTATGTGTATTTTATTACACTAGTTAAATGAGTGTTTGAATTGCCATTTAAAAAAGTCAAAAGCTAAAAATTTAAGCTATGTTGTGAACTGATTGTGGATGACCTACAATGTCATGGATGACATTATTGATAACGCAATTGTAGTCAAAGTTTTCAACTTTTCTCAACATTTCTCTTCTACATAAAGAGAGCTTAGAATAGAAGAGAAACACACAAAAAGCAAAGAGAAAGAAAGTAGAGGAGAGAAAGAATAGAGAAGAGAGAAAAAAACAAAGGGTGTAAGTAAAATATTTAAGTTGATTTTATATTTTGTCCTATAACAAAAATAAATTTTTCGGTGATCAAGAAGATCTATCCCTAATAATTACAGAAGAACTATCTAACTATTATTTGACAGTTCCAAAAGAACTAATTTTATTATACACTGTGTTTGATTATTTTGCTTGCTTTATATTCCTCTAATTTTATAATATGTTATTAGCACGAAATTCTAAATACTTTGGTAGCTAGCATTGATTATGATATTAAGCAGATTATAAGAGAAGTGAATACTATACTATAAGAATATGCATAAAAATAATATTGCATACATCAATAATATTAACATAAAGTGTCTTTGTATGGATATGGTTGTCTATTGATATATATGGTTGTGTGGGCATGTAGTTTGATAGATTGTCTCCAATTGAATTTGCATAATTATGCATGGAAACTTCAATTAATAGGATCTCTTAGTGGAATAAATAATTAGACTTGCGAGCTCTTAGTTGTTTGTGGGACATATCTATTCTTTGGGTAGAAAGAGGGAAAAAATCCTTTTAATCTGGCTATGCACTTCATACATGATATTATTATGGACCCAAGATATTGATATACCTATTTACATTCTTACTTAGATCTTATCTGCAATTGTCTATTGATACCTTTATGCAAAATTATATATATGATCTCCATATGTTCTCAACGGACATATATATAATCTATTTCGCTTTTTGAGTTTCATTTTATATTTGTCAATATATATTTTTATTCTTGATAGATCTCCCGTATGAGAATATTATTTGATCGAAATTTTATAGTATGTCTTTTTCATATTATTTTTGTGTTATCATGATTTAGATTTTAAAATTTTGTTATCTTATAGGTGTAGTATTCTAAAAATGTCAAACTCCGCAAAATTAAAATTTACCGTTCTTGAAATTTTGGGCAATAACTATTTATCCTGGGTAGTAGATGCTGAGATTTATTTGTGTGTAAGGGACCTTGGAAATACTATAAAAGAAGAAAATGAAGAATCTCAGCAAGATCATGCAAAAGTAATGATTTTTCTTCGCCATCATATTTACGAAGATTCAAAAACTGAATACCTTACAATAATGATTTTTCTTCGCCATCATATTCACGAAGAATCGAAAACTGAATACCTTGCAGTAAAAGACCCACTGACACTATGACAAAATTTAAAGGAGAGATATAACCAACAGAAGATCATCTCTTTCCTTAGAGCTTGCTATGATTGGATACACATGAAGTTCCAAGATTTTAAAACTGTTAGTGAGTACAATTCTGCATTATTTAAAATCAACTCACAATTAAAATTATGTGGGCAAAATATTACTGATGAAGATATGTTAAAAAAAATATACTGCACATTTCATGTCTCGAATGTGCTCCTGCAGCAGTAATATCGAGAGCGAAATTTTAAGAAATATTCAAAATTGATTTCATGTCTTCTGGCTAAACAAATTAATGAGTTTCTGATGAAAAATCACTAGTCTCACCCGACTGGCTCTACACCATTCCCTGAAGTGAATGCAACCTCATTTTATGGGTGTAGTCATGCTTATGGCAAAAATAATTTTCGTAATCGTGGGGGTTACAGTGAAGGTAACAGTTATAATTCTTCAAGTTTTCGAATTAATAATACCACATCATACCACTAGCAGTGGAACCAATTTAAAATAGAAGAAAAAAAGGAAAAAATTTTACAGAATAAACCTCCTAAAAATTATGAAGATATTTATTACAGGTTTAGTATAAAATGACATTAGTCACGTACCTGTCGTATGCCCAAACTATTAGTGGATCTTTACAGAGCATCAACCGAAAAAAAAAGGAAAAAGGTAGAAATAAATTTTACAGACTTTGATGACTCAGTAGATGTCACTCACCTTGATATTTCATATTTTTTTACAGATCCTAATGAAAAAATATATCACTTAATTGGTGATGGAAATGTCCACACCAACTAATTTTATTTTCTTAGTCTTTATAGTTTGTTATCTTTCTCGTGTTATGTTTTCCTAAATATGTTTATTTTTAATGAAGGTTTTTGTTTTCTTATAAATATCTAATTTTAATATTTTGTATAGAGACATGAAAACTACCAAAATATTAATAGCTTCCAAGATGAACGATGAAAATATATGTCCAGTAGACAGTGCAACAACCCATATAATTCTTCGAGAAAAAAAATATTTTGTCAACTTAAAATTAGCCGAAAATAACGTTAAGACAATATCTGGCATTACAAAATTAATTGAAGATTCCGAAAGAGCTAATATATTATTACCAAAAAGAACAAAACTCTACATTGATGATGTTATGTATTCAACTAGAGCAACAACAAATTTGCTCAGTTTTAAAGATATACGTAATAATTGGTATCATATAGAAACAACAAATGAAAATAATAAATAATATCTTTACATTACTTATATTATTTCATGCCAGAAGGATATATTAGAAAAACTTATTACCTTCTCTTCTGGATTATATTATACAACTATAAGAATTATGGGATCAACTGAAGTGATGCAACAAAAATGTTTTGACCCAAAGAGTTTTATACTTTGGCATGATCTTCTTGGTCATCCAAGATCAATGATAATGCATCAAAAAATTGAGAACTCATATGAACATCCGCTAAAGAACCAGAAGATTCTTTTGACAAATGATTATATATGTGTTACCTGTTCCCAAAGAAAATTAATTACCAGACCATCTCGTTCAAAAGTCGTATTGGAATCTCCAACCTTTTTACAAAGAATTCAAGAGGATAGATATATGAGCCGATACACCCACCATGTGGGCTATTTCATTAATAGATGCAACCACACGATGGTCATATGTTTGTTTACTTTCTACTAGTAACATTGTATTTGCTAGATTTCTTGCTCAAATCATCAGATTACGAGCACAATTTTCAGATTACCCGATTAAGTCAATACGACTGGATAATATTGGTGAGTTTACATCTCAAGTTTTTTATGATTATTACATGTCTATAGGGATTGATGTTGAACATTATATTACACATACACACACACACACAAAATGGTCTAACTGAATCTTTTATCAAACGCCTTCAACTGATAACTCGACATTTACTTATGAGAATAAAATTACCTGTCTCTACTTGGGGACGTGTCATATTGCATGCTAAATCATTGGTCTGTGTCCGACCTACTACTTACCATGAATACTAACCATTACAGCTTATTTTTGGTCAACAACCAAGAATTTCACATCTTAGGATTTTTAGTTGTGTTGTATATGTACCAATTGTACCATCATAACGTACTAAGATGAGTTCCCAATATCGACTTGAGATTTATGTTAGTTTTGATTCTCTATCTATTATTAGATACCTTTAACCTTTAACCGAAGATGTATTCACGGCATATTTTGAGAATTGTCATTTTGATGAGACATTTTTCTCACCATTAAGGGGAGATAAGACGCAACTAGAAAAATAGTATGAGATCATTTAGAATGCTTCCACAGTATCTCATCTTGATCCTTGAACAAATCAAAGTGAATCAGAAGTTCATAGGATTATTTATTTACAATTGCAAATCAATTACCTAATGTGTTTACTGACACAAAGAAGATAACCAAATCATATACCAACTGCTAGTACCCCAACACATATTGATGTTCCTGTAGGAAAATCTACTAAAATAGTAGCAAATGAGTCTAAAGCATGTCTGAAACGTGGGGACCTGTCAGTGCAAAAGATATAATTCCTAAAAGGAGGAAAGCATAAATACATAAATAAATTAATATTCCTGAAAAAATCACAATATCTAAACATCTTGAAGAAGGAACTTCTGTAAAATAATTCTCCAAAGAGAAGTCTCCTGAAAAGATATCCCTTACAAAGGAAATGGTACTTGAAAATAATGAGATCTCACTAAACTATGTAAATACAGGAGAAAGATGGAATAGAAATAAAATTATTGTCGACAATATATTTTCATTTAAAATGGCTCTCAAAATCATAAGAAGTAATAAAGAGATTGAACTACGAACATACATAATCATTAAATAAATAACGCAATGCAAACATTGCTCACATGGATTCTCATTAAAATAGAATAAATAATTTATTAATAAATACTAAAGCCATTACACAAATCATGTCTTTTAGTATAAATTCTTAACAATCTCCCATTTAAACTCAAAGCCATGCAGTAACGCATCTAAGTCCTATCTCTTCTAAATGACGATCAAACGTCTTGGCTGGTAAACCCTTTGTAAAAGGGTTTGCCAGGTTGTTTGCTGATGTAATCTTGGTAACCACCACATCACCTCTGCGCACTATGTCTCATATCAGGTGATACTTATGCTCTATGCGTTTTGCCCTCTTGTGGGTCCTAGGTTCCTTCTAGTTAGCAACCGCCCCACTATTATCACAATAAAGTGTAATAGGCGATTGCACTGAAGGTACCTCTCCTAGATCTAACAGAAAGTTTCTGAGCCAAACGGCCTCCCAAGGCAACCACATATTTAGTCTCCATGGTGGAATCAGTAACACATGATTGCTTGATACTTCTTCAACTAATGGCTCCACCTCCTAGGGTAAGCACATTTCCTAAGGTCGATTTTCTAGAATCCTTATTTGACTGGAAATCTAAGTCTGTGTATCTAATGGGAACTAAACTATCTGCTTGGTAAACCAACATATAATCCCTAGTTTTTTTCAGGTACTTGATTATATTCTTTACCGCAATTCAATGTTCCCGCCCTGGGTTTGACTAATATCTATTGACTATGCCTACGGCAAAACAGATGTTAGGTCTAGTGCAAAGCATAGCATACATAAGGCTTCTCACTGCTGATGCAGAGGGAACTACTTTCATGTTCTCTACCTCAATCGGTGTCTTTGGACACTAATCCTTGATTAGAGAGATTCCATGTCTAAAAGGGAGGAACACTTTCTTAAAATCCTGCATGCTAAAATGGATATGAATTTTATCGATATAAATAACTTGTGATAAGCCTAGCATCCTCTCATTGCGATCTTGCAAAAGCTTGATCCCAAGGATGTGACCGGCTTCTCCCAAGTCCTGCATATCGAACTGTTCAGATAACCATACCTTAACTGAAGATAATATCCCCACATCGTTTCCAATGAGCAAGATATCATCCACATACAGTACCAAGAACACCACCACGC